>JABVXW010000138.1:0-140993 GCA_013365375.1 Litomosoides brasiliensis | reverse complement strand
ATATATATTTGAGTGGGGGTGGCTTAATGTTGCATGGTGAGTAAAATTAGACACGAGAAGGAATTTATATGCAATGAGAAATTTGAGAGTTACGGACATTTTCAAACAACGGAGATGTGCGGTGAGTGTGGTTATGTTAGAACTAAATGAAGAAATTTACAAAGTTATTAACTGCTCTTGTGTGATGTTGGGATTGATTACAGAACAAGAGATTAATTAGGTGGCAAATATTTTTTGGATCTATAATCTGTCTTAAACTCATTTCGAGTTTCCGACATATTTCATCATTTTTCATTACAAGTTACTGATTTTGCTTTCAATAAATGCACTGAGTAGCTAGTTTTCTTTTCAAAACGTCTAAATTGCCAAACACAGTTTGTTTTTATAATTTAATCATTGTATAAATTCCATATTGATAATTTGGTATCCTTTGAGCAAACAAACAATAATCGTCGACCATCGACCTTAGTCCAATATAAGCAGTTGACAGTTTCGGAATGAAAATCTAGAACGGCTCGTATTGTTCCTGTTCTGACGGAATTTACGCGCACCGTTCCATTCCAATATCCAGAAGCAAGCTCTTTGCCGGAATTTGAAAAGGACAGGGAAGAGCAACCACCAGCCCTGCAATAAACTTTTTATCATAAAGAACGAAAAGTTGTAATCCAAATAAGCCAAGTTCTATTTTCCCAAACAATCCAATCTTTTCACATTTAAAAGTAGTTTGAAAGTCCTACATGATCTTGAATTCCACCTATCTTGTCAACCATCTAACAGTTGAAACTCAGACCAATGAAAGAATGTCATTTGTTTATGAGGCAAAACTTCGACAAGGAGTATAATCATGAAATACAGGGACATTCCTGAACTGGCTATTATATCCTGAACCCTAATTGGCTTATAAATCTTATTTATTCAAGAGACAGAAGAGATACTGTTTTCTTCAAAGAAATTAAACAGCTATTTTGCAGTATGCGTATAAAATAAGCATTTCACTCAATAACTATTCAGTCAAAATTATACTCCGTCAAAAATTACTTTCGTGGGAACAAAATTTCCTTCTCAACAGTAATTCCACCGGTTGCCACATTGATCATCATTAACGGCGATTTAACGGATGACACCGCTAATGTGTCCGCAAATGTTGCACAAGCGAGAACAGGTTCGGAAAAAAGCTTTTTCTAAAATAAGTAACACAAATAAATTGAAGAAAAATTACTTCTAAATATTCTGGAATAAAAATCATTTTACAGGTCGTTGACACATTAATTAATCAAATTAATAAAAGTTAAAGAATTAATAAAAACCTGAGATTTGCTATATACCTCATCTATAACACTGAAGTCTTCAAAATTCACAACTTTTATTTCTCCTGTTTCGAATCCATAAGCCAAATATCCACTATCCGATATAGAAAAGGACATAAAAGTGCCTGCTTCATTATCGGGAATCCATACTCGAGACATTTCTTCTGTTACGCCGGTAAAAACGCCAATTAAGCATTTCTCAGCCTCAAGGTAAATATATTCAAAAAAAAGAGTGAAAATAAAGTGTGAACTGAAGATACGAAAAAAATAGAACCAATTAGAAATACCTGAACAAATGGACAAAAGAGCTGAGATGCATGGCAAAATGAACCACAAAAACCGTAGAATTCTGTCTTTATAATCCTCGTAAAACTAAAGTTTAAGACCTAAACAACAAAACAGTTAAATAAGAAATAAGAGCATCTATGCAGTGTTTCTAAAATACTTCATTCAGTTTTTCAGCGTACAGTCTAGTTTCAATAGAAGAGGTGGCTGTTTCCTCAATCAATGAACCATATTTCTGTCTATCCTATTTGTACAAAAGTGAATGATAATGGAAAGTCATAACCTCCGAAGCTTTTTCTGCCGACAATAATACAATTGCATAAGCACGAATATGCACAAATATACAATCCATAAATTGTCCCACTGCTACTATTGATCTGTCGTTTGGATCGACTGGAAAAGAAATGCAATCAATTATGCACCATAAATCTTTCCATGTTCTCTACACCAATTAAATAATCAGTACAAGTTATTCGTACCAACCATATTATAATTCAAGTGTTGATAATATAATAAACGTGTTAAAAACCGACAAGTTTCCTAAGAAGTATGAAAATTAAAAGTTCGATTAGGAATTTCAGCGATAAATACTTAAATCTACAATTATAACTAATCTCTGCCTTTCACCATCTACTTGGAATTAATATCCGTCTACCATCAAAACTTTAAGTAATGTGAAATATATATATAATATAATATATATAAGTTCCTTTACTATAAATAACAGATCTAGCACAATTCAATATCACCGCTTTACCTATACTTGAAGCTTTTTTAATCTTTGCAACACTTATAGAAACGCTTATAAGAAAGAGAACAGTAGAATTTGCTATTAACATCGAAGAAATATAACTTAATGAACAATATTTTAATTTATAAAAAATTAGAACTAACCATAAACTGTAGAAGTGAGCAAATGAGTTCTGGGTGAAAACAAGGTACACTTCCCACGTGTAGTGCCAACGGCTAACTGGAGTTCATCATTGATGGAGACAATTGCGGAACACGAAACACCACCAGCGAAACCGTAATGAACAAATAAAGGAATCGGTTTTTTCAATGTTTTCGACATGCTAGCTCACTTTCATTCTTCTTTGCTTCATAACATCACACATACATATACCCATGGTATGCTAGAAACCAATAAAATTTCACTATGCATCCTGCATCAATTGAACCTGTCTCTTTCCGTAGTTAGCAGGCGTCATTTCAACAGTTCATACAAAGCACACAAGCTTTAGAGTTGCCGTGACATTTCGTAGAATAAGTGTGATCCAGAATCCAATGTCCAAACAAGTATTCTCATACGTTGCTTCATACATACGACTAATGTGCAATCCAAAAAATTAATCTCAAGCCACTGCGACGATCTTTAACCATTTAGTGAATACAGCTTTTTATATTTCTAATATCAGTCTTGAAGGTCAGTGAATGGAAATAAAAAGCTGGCAGCAATCTCTCAAGTAAATCATTCGTAGTAAAACAAAACATATTTATGGGTAACATTTGTAGACGCTAGGAATATTTGTAAAATAATTTATTGTTCTCGCTGTTTATGACATTCGAAAAGAAAAAAAGAATCGCTATAACAAACAATAACATCTGAGATCCTTAGACATCCTCCTTGCTTTCCGATCTATCCTGAAAAAAACGAAGTATACGAGCAAATAAATTAAAAGAAACATTTTGGATTCGATTTAAAAACAGGGTTCTGAGAAGTACCCATTAATGAGACAAAACATTATCAAAATATGATTTCTGACCGTCAAAGACGAAAGAATACTTTTGCTTTAATCTTTCTATGCGGCACGATATGCTGTTATGCAAGTCTGGATAGTAAAAGCTGCCAATCATTATCTAAGTATAACACTAACCTCTCATACAGTAAGTTTCAAGTTAACGAAGAATCAAGAAATAACAAGCTCACCGGCCTATATTTCATAATAATTTCCCGAACATGATGGTCAATTTTTTTCTGCTGATGGGCTGATAATGATGGAATGTAATCTCGCAACGCGCCCAGAACATCAGTATTTTCTTTTTGCGACTGTTGCAACAACTCATCAAACTCGTCATTTGTTAAAACTGTTAATATTGCCTGAAACTTGAAACCAACTTGAGAGCAGGTCAAATTCTAAGGTATACAAAAATGAAGCTGTAAGATAACATTCAGCATCCATACTTCCAAATTAAAGTAATTAAAAATAGGCATCCACATTTACGTAGTGCAGTACGAGCCAAATTATGGTAGCATTTGTTACATCTAAAAATCTCGAACCCCACCACTGTAATTAATTAGATTATTTTTGACTTTATATCTTAAGAAGTTGAAACATTTTTTGCGATTTATTACGCAAATAATAAAATTACACTTCGGGTTAAATGAGCACGGCAATATCCACGGTTCGAAACCACAGTTTGATGTTAAATTCCTGTGTTAAAGCCTTGCAAAAGAAATTTCTTAACTACAAGGTACAATTCCTCATTGCAATTAAAAAAACTAACAAAATATGAATGTGGAGCATTTGCAACCGCACAACGCACAAAATGAAGCCACAAATTTGGATCGCTCTTCCATGGTTTTCTGTTCGCAATTTTCACCAATACGTTTGAAATAAAACCACCCAGAGCAGGAAATATTTTATGCGAGCGCGTAACAGTGTGAAATAATATTTCCGAGAAGATTCCATCATCACAGAGCTGGTCAATTGCTGTACCTATAGCATCCTTTGATGCTGTCAACTGTGTTAATAGAACATCGATATCTGAAATAACTTTTTCTTTCGAGAAATAATTCACATTCCTTTATCCCACACTTGATGGGAAGAAATGAATGAAAATTAAAACAAAAAGCAATTAACATATGTACAGTAAAATTCAATCAACATTTATCGAAAATTTCTTGCATCTCTTCATCATTCTCTCCTTACTTCAAAAGCCATAAATTACAAGACTAACATATCTCAAATAGAAGGTAGTCTGACCCCCACTATATACAAAAACTAACTCTGCAACAGTAAATTTTTCTCTTCTTTATTTTCGATGTGGATTTTATGCAGTGCAATAAGCAATTCATCTGCACCCATTGGATGAAGGCCAGTTTTGATACCTGAAATTTACCAATCAAAACAATTAATGATGATGATTTATAAGCTCGAACTCATTCTAAATTCACACTTACTCCTTCCAGCTAAAAGTTTGTTGAATACAATAGGTACTGATTTCTGATTGACTGGCGTGAGAACAAACTTCGGTAAAATACTCAATATCTGATCCTGAAAATCACCATATTAAGTCGCACATTCAACTCGATAAAAATTACCCAACATGAAAAACACAGCATCTTTCAAGTTAAATTTTTGGCCTTTCTGACCGACCTCACAAAAAAAGGGCAAAAGCCACTTCTTATTTTTGCGAGATACAAACTTCCTCTAACATTATAAATCATATCGATAACCTTATCGAGACCACTCAAAACCGGTATCATTGAGCGAACATCGGTTCGTCCCTGTTCATACAGTGCAGTTATCCTATTTACAAGATCCTGAGTTGGAGGATCTATAACACGGCATAAATTAATTTTTTTTTAAGTATGATAAATTTTGAACAGCATCCTTTAAAAAAATTCCGTAAAATAAAATCACAAATAAACTGCAGAAATAGAAATACTTCTTTCGGTGAGAAGATGTACTATTCTAGCAGCAAATGTTTCAGCCCCTTGGGGACAGTTCTCAATCATTTCTAATAGATGCTCGCTTGTTGCACCCATTGACTTTATGGCACTATCAATTGTACGCAGTGTAACCTGAAACATATGCACATTTCTTCTTCTGAAGCAATAAAGTCTTATAAGAATTCAACATGTCCCTCGAACTAAACATTATAATCATCTCAAACTTCGGAAAGGACCCAAAATCTACCGAATGAACAGAACTCAAAAAGATCTGTTACTAATTTTACTCATGAATTCACCATTAGCGATCAAAACAGGAGGGCATCGTAAAGCTTATATTTTACCTTTTAAAACAGCTTAGATTCATTAATAATGTTTTAAAAAATTTTTAGGGAATTTTTTCATATAGAACTTCACTTCCCCTTCTTGCTTCACACATAAATAGTTGTAAATGACTAAACTATAAAAAACAATAGAAAAAATTAGTGCAACAGGAATTCCAACTCTACCCGTTTTATGTCATTTGAAGATTTCGCATAAACACCAGCCAGAATGTGTATCAATGAATGGTCAAGCGGAAGAATAGATAAAAATAAGTTTAAGGTAATGCGTATTGCTGCATCATCCCATTGAGGTTTTGCACCTTCTTTTACGTAGGTACAAAGTTGTGGTGGAGGGACTGGCCCTGCACAATAATTTATTGACCGAACTAAATATTCTCTGACATCTCCTCTGAAAAAAAGACCTCACTCATATTTTCGACAATCTGACAAAATACAGTAATAATTTCAACAGACAGATAAAAACTTGCTTGACGTAATCTATCTGATACAATTCCTTTGCCGTTTCAACACTTTGCGTGCGGACGTCAGCTCTATCACTGTACGAGAAATCAAGAAGTATACAAAGCAATTCATTTCTTTGCCTTACTCGAGTTAAAATTAATTCACGCAACGTTGTCATCCCAAATGCTCCAAATACCTGCAGTATTTTGGAATTTATTTTAAAAAAAACTAGTAATTTTTTGATGAATTATCAAATTTTTCCTAAAAAGAATAAAAAATTAATACCTACCGAATCAAGGCAAGCAGTTCGTAGCCACATAAGAGACTGCGGTGTAAGTAGAGGTGCCTCCAATAAAACCTTATGGAACAAGCTATAAAGAACAGAGTAAATTTGCAGAAGTGTCAAAATTTATTTGTTCAGAAGGAAATAGATGAAATTTGAACGAAAATATTACGTTTCTTTGTGCTCTCCTCGCTCATACAATGTCTTCAACAAATTGCACAAAACTGCATCGTAACGTTGGTAACGCTGAGATTCACTATAATATCCTTCCGTGGTATAAAAAGTAGAGCATAAGGAGTATCTAAATAATTAAACTCACTTTTTTTCTCCGTTAAACATAATGAATTAATAGATCAATATGGACATTTTTCACGGAATGCAAAAATATAAACAAATTTTTGCAATTTTAATTAAAAATTAACGGCAGCAGTACCCTTGAAATTGAGCATAAAGTTCCGCTATCCATAACAGTGCCAACTCAGTTCGTGATTTTTGTTCTTGTACAATAAAAGTCATAAGCAGATTTTCAAATTCAGAGCACGAATCATGATTGAGACGGGTTACAAGCCTGACCAATAGTTTTTGTTGTGCAACACCCACACCACCTTGGATTGCTCTTTCTATAAGTATTTCACATTGCTTAAAAAAGAGATTTAAATCACAATCTAGAATAAATAAATGAACAAACGAGTTATTGTAGATGCATTATACACAGGATATGCAAATAAAAACATAAAACATGCTCCATTTGATGTCTTTCCTATGTACTTTTTTGTAAATTGTTAACAGTGGGAGCTTTAGGAAAAAGTAAAATGAATGAACCACACACTTTCGTTGGCTAATATTCGTTGGAATGCAAAGAAAATAAGTTTAAGCGATTGCTCACGATCTAACTCTTTGGTAATAGAAAGCAATCCAAACTGGATCTTCGGTTTAGCCTTTGTTGATAAAGTCTGAAAAAACAAGACTAATTTGTTGCAAAATAACAAATCTAAGAAATGCAAAATATTGGATATCTACCAATAATCATTTTATAACAAACTAATGGCATACAGAATCAGATTGCTGTATTTGGCTTTGCTGTAGAGAAACAAATTGGTTCGATGGAGTTGGCAGATTGACAGCACCTTCCATTTTCGCGGCCTGACGAGCTGAAAACATTTTTTTAGTTCATAAAAGATGTCAGAAACCCCAGTTATAAAAAGTAAGTTTATCATATATTCACTACAAGATGCATATATGATAAACTTACTTCCTTGAAAATAACAAATTCATAAGCAATATTCGGTTCGCTACCATTTGCTCATGTTTCTTGCATTATTTACTGATTGTAAACTAGAAAAATAACCGATATGCTGTTGTTTTTCTGTTCTAATTTTCTCGACTCCTGGACCTAGTTCGGCGCTAGTTAACTGTGCTGCAATCATGCGTGACAAATGCCTAATCTGATCTTCCGTGCCAGCTGCAGCAATAGGAGTGTACGATGACTGAAATGCTGCAGGCATGTCATCTGGGACTGTTGCCTAAAAACAAAAATCGTAAAATGGAGGGAGATTATCCTTCAAGTTCAATAACTAATCTGTGGTTTGCAGTGAATTACAAAACTGTTGAAAATATAACTGACTCACAAGGGATGTAAGAACTAGATCTGTAACCAAATTTGGTTTCAATCGTTCGTAGACAAACTGAGCCGTAATGTCAACAGCAGATTGAGTTTGATTTTTTTCCATACACATGCTTGGACCAGCCTCGTCTTCGTATTCTTCATCATCCACTTTCTCAGCAACTCCTGAGGATTCTCCAGTAGCCTTTAAAAATACACAGATAACCAGACCGGACATAAACAAAATTTGTGTGAATAATGTTAGAGTAAAACAGCGTTATAAGAGCCTCAAGTCAGATAATATTTCTCAAATCGATTTCAGACAGTTTCAGATTCTTGTATTTCCGATCAAGTTATTGGACAAGTAGCAAAAAAAAGCTGACGACAATGCAGTATGTAAAGTGATCTTGAATGTCACAATATTAATTACATCTACAAAAACATCACCTTAATCCTTTTAGTTTCCGGTTCATCATTATTCCCATTGCTCCGATGAGATTTTTTACGTTGTTCACTAGCAGAAGGTAATGCGCGCAAAACTTCCTGCAAAACGAGAGTCATCGTAAAATTAAAATTGTTGAAAGAAAAAGTCAAGACAACAAAAAGTCAAGTTCACTGTGACAATTACTTTCAGCATTTCATTAAACTTCAACCTGTTTTCAGTTTTTGAAAACATCTCTTATCGGATTACAGTACCCCTCAAAGTGAATTTGAAATTACCGACTGCGCAGCTCCTAAATCCGTCAATAGTGTCATTATTCTCGGGTGAAAAGGTATGCTACTGGAATGTCGAAGAAGGCGTAAAAGGTGCATTTTCAATTCTTTGCGTACACTTTTCACTTGACTGGTTGCCAAAGTTGGAGGAAGATTGACATGTAAAGCTTCCAGAGCTCCTAGAATTTCAATATTAGATTAACTTAATTGAAATAAAAAAACAATAAAGCAATTGGCAAAAGAGTGAATTACAGTTCATCACATTCGAGTAAAAAACGAAAGCATTAAAACCTATTAAATATTTTTTTGGTAGATTAGGAAAATTGAAAAGAGACAAGAAATCAAATAAATTTCAAACAAAATATATGAAGTCTTACAAAATTCATACCTACAACCCTTTGCATAAACTGTGGACGCTGTTGAGCGATGTTGCAGATACAAGTCAAACAAGTTAACAAATTTAGCGAAGATATATGTGCCGAAGAAATATGATCAAGCAGCGAATTAAAATTTAGCGTCGCTTCACTTTCCATTTTACGATATGAGATAAATCGATGGTCACGACCAATTTCGTTTAAGCACATATTATCACCACGACCTTTTTCACTTTCCTAAATAGAGACAATGAGTATAACTGTGTGTGAGCGAAGATATATTTCAAGATCTATGATGTTAAAATATCTAAGTCTAACAAAATTACGAAGAAACACGATTCGAAAAACCAATTTACCTCTGTTCGTAGTGTTTGTGCAAGGATTACAGCTTCCAAAAATCTAATAGTTTGGGTGCGAATGCTGCAAATATTATTTATGACATCAAAACTGAGAGAAAGTCAAGTAAGCACTCAAAAATTAAAAAGGAAAATTAAATAAAAATGCAGACCACTAGATACATAAAACTATACCCTTCGTTATCAGAATCAATGTGCTGCATGATGCGACCTTTCAGTACCGAGAATGCTTCCCAACATCGAGCGGTTTCAGCATTGCGTGATCCAGCTGCCCATTTTAAAATAAACGGATACAGTTGCGAACACACTGTGATCACCTTGAAAATAACAGTTCTCACAAATTCAGTGAAAGATGAAAAAGTTAACTTGAAAAAACTATTATAATTAATTTGTCGTGAAACAATAAATTTAAGCAAGGATTCGAATCTTGTAGATATAAATTAAATACTACTACATGGTCCACCTACGAATATCATACACTTCAACTACTTCAAAGTTTTATAAAAGGCAAGATGATATGCATCATTAAAGTGTTTGTACTATACTAGTATCAATGTCAATACAAGTTGGTTAAAATGGTTTACTTGTAAAATCTACAGAAAGTTTCACCTTTTTAATAATGACGATTGTTCCAGTGCCAGAAGCCTGGATGAGATATGAAAGCGAGACAACGGCCTTTTTCATCACTTCGCAGTCCTTTTTACTTAAATTAGATAAAAGTTACACAGCGAAGCTTTGCTGAAACTGAAGCATAGACAGAAAATCTTAACATACCAAGCCTTCTCAATAAAGGATGCAACAAAGCAACGCATCTTCGAATCATTTTCCACTACAAATTCGAGCATTTCATCAAGGAAGTTATCAAGAAGAGAACTACTTTTATCTCGGTGTAGTAGTAACTCCTGCGCCTGCAAATATTTGTAAAGTTAGAATGTAAATGACGCGAAAACAAAATGGGTGAAATTATTTTAGATAAATTTGAAAATTTAGCTCAATGTCATTTTAATTCCTAGTTCTTGACAGTTTAATCTAAATTTCAAAAAAAATTATGATAAAGCAGCAAGTTAATTCTAGAATTTGTTTAGAACTTGTTTAACACCTTAAATTGTCATAGTTTAATATAACCAATTTCAAAAAAAACCTCCTGCACATACCTGATTTCTATGTTTTCATAGATGATTTGTACTCCCTTCATTTTTATAAAATTTGAAATGAATTAAAAATAAATACCCTATAGAGATGTTTGATACGAACATCCACGGATTTACCAGACGACTGCTGAGCTTCTCGTATTTCATTTCCAATCTAAAAAATTTAACTCCAATTTTAGTCCCACCTCGATTGTCTTTCTTGGAATGTTGTGAATTAACAAGATGAAATGAACACCATCAGCAAGACTAAAACTTGCTAAGATCGTGGATTAAGAAGAATTTACAATGTAAATATGGAAAAATAAACTAGCCTCTTCGCTTAAATTCTCGCTATCTGCCATCTTCAGTGTATTCCCGCGATGTTTTCCTTCTTTGAATAATTACGCTTCTATGAATATCCGATAAGTGAACAATTTTACAGTAACGCAGTTATTATCCCATCAAAGACAGAAATGAATAGAAGTGATGGAGATAGATATGGTACATATAAATTTCTAAACTTTTCAAAACAAATCAGCAAAGAAAGACGGCCATATTTCTAAATATCTAAGCATTAGGCTAAGAACTTCCGCAAACTCTTCCCCTCCTCAGTTCTTGCACGTAGAAGTACTTTACAAACCTTTCATTTGTCAACTTTTTTTTGGCGAATTACGCCTGAACCTATATGGACACATTGAAGGGCAAGGTTGGGAGAGGGAATGTTTGTATTACATTTTTGGTTGGGGAGATTTGTTACGCTGTGTTATTTATCTCACTTATAGGACAATGACTACTACCAATACCGGTGGGAGCAGTCGAAGTTTATTCGAGATGTCCAGCAATAAACTGAGTAATTTTCATTTCATTAAATTCTCAGAGCTAAAAGTACTTAGTACAGCGTTGGCGGTGGAGCAAATAAATGCTTTAGCGATCAGTTGTTTCCCGAAAGTGAAATTCCTCCAGTGGGTCGAGTCACATGTAGGAATGAAATTACACTGAAGTAAGTACTAAAAAATTAGAAAAATAAGCGGTTTAGATACCATTCGATCGAATCGTTCATTGGTTTCTGCTAATCAGCAGCTACGTATCGAGCTTTCATTCGCTAAGGCGGAAATTAATCGATTACAAAATGAAATTGTTAATTTGCAAGAACGAATTACCGAACTTGAATCAAGGAGCGATGAGGAACGTGTCGAAATGATTGTGAGGAAACGATTACAGGTTTGTTGAGAAATCATTGTACTAATTAAAGGTTCAGAAAAACTGATTGGTATAGAAAACGCGGGTAAGGTGGTTATTTGAGGTGTTATGTTTAGTTATTCAGTTCAGATTATGTAATGAAGTCCTTCATAGATTGAATTTAAATTTCATTTACTCCAGCAATATTTTTGTACATATGTCTTTGTTGTCAAAAAACTTTGAGAACTAAGCAAAGAATTTTACTCTGCAGCAAAGAGTACAGCACTTGAAATATATAACCAATCGTACAGTGCAGTACCTGGAAAAAACAAAAGCAGATTTTGATCATGCAGCAGATCGTCTCGATCACATTCTGTTAGTAAAATTTATTTTTATATTTTATTAGTTTATTCTACTTTCTTTGTGATAAATCACTTGATTTTTAGCTTGTCGAATAATTTTGATGACAGTACCACTTATGCAGGCGAATACAGTCAAAGTTCTACAGCACCATTATCGTGCGGAACAGGTTTTTTCATCATGTTTTTTCATCTTCCTTTTTTAGAGTTTATCATATGTTAACATACGCTAATTATATGACCACAATTTAAGGAGATGTAATTATTGGATGTCATATGCAGCGGCGACCTACTCTTGAAGCTGTGGAAGAGGTGGATTATTTGCTTATTGTCTACTTATCTCCGTGTTAACCATAATTTAAACGATCTCTCTAAATTGGCATTATTTCTATTGTTTAGGATATTTATGGTGAGATGGATGGAAATGAAGATATTATTTCCGATAGAAATCTGGTCACTCCTGTAAACGACAATGAGTTTAAGCGATCGCTAGATAGTCGTACATCTAGTCGTAACAGTCGGCGAGAAACTTTTTTCGTCAAAAAGGAGCTTCGTGAATTTGGTCAGCTTTCACTTGTGTAATAGAACGATTACTCTTATTTTCCTGCAAAATATTCAGGAATAAAATTCCCTAATCGATTTTAAAATTTGTTTGTTTTCAGAAAATGACGTCGAAGCCTCTTTTGTTGAAGTATCTTTTCCTGAAACAAATCAAGCGGTTTCCTCTTTATCAACTCATAACCACGAAGGTTGTTCGTCCTGAGTCGAGGATTATTTCTGTTTTACTTTTCAATTTTCGCTTGAAATGCTTGAAGTGTTTAAATCAAGTAAAACCAAAAGTGTTACAGATCCATCAGCTGTTGCTGTCTTGACGGAACCCAAAACGCCTACGACGATCTCTGTACCTAAAGCCCCTAATGTGTTTTCTAAACTTGAAATACCAATTTTCAACTGTAGATCTAGGTCTTTTAAACTGAAGACACCACATGATGAAAATATACCAGCAGAAAACAGCAAACTCGGGAAGTCCGAAGTTGTTACGCATAGCAGAAAGAAGAGGAAATTTTCAATGCACGAGACTCCGAAGTATGTTAGTTATTTAGAAAATGTGAGCAATATCGAGTAAAACATTTTGATTTTTTTTAAACCTCTAATGACTTTTTATTTGCAGAAGGTGCAAAAGAAGCTTGGAAAATAATGCAGAAACTACGAAAGAAATTAACAAGTTATTGATAATACCAGCGTCTACATCTTCTGCCGACATTCTTAGCGAGGCAGATTTAAATGGAGGTGTCCGATGCAAACGTGCTGCTGCAGCAAAGATACCGTCTTTTAAGGAGCCAAACTTAGTAGCTAAAATGCGGAATCCAAATGTTAATTGAAGCATATATGAGAGATTAAAAAGAATAACAAGGAAAAAGAAACAATGTACTGGAATTGAGCTACTCTTTTTCGACAGCGATTTCTTGACTCTATGATTTGCTGCATATTCATTTAAATTATTGTATACTGTGTTTTAAAAAGGTGTATGCAAGCAGATGTTTTTTTGCTGCTGAATTTTCTGTTTTTCATTATAGTGAATTATGACTTTCTAGCCATATTTGCTTAAAATAGGCGAATCTCCTACATTTTATATTTTATATATTTGCTTGCACAACACGAATCATTCCTTTAGGGATTCGCACTGGGACGCACAAAGACTGAAAGAATCATACTTATTAAGTTATTTTGCTTGATCTATGTGAATTGCATACTATAAGCGGTCCCTACACAGCAGCTGAATCCATGCTTTAAGTAAGTGATTACGAATGTCGGACTGATTGAGACATTAAGTGGACTTTATTTCTGTATAACTTACTAGTCAATATCGTTGACTTTCGAACTTTGAAATGAAAATGTGTTGAAGTCGTATTAAAGGATGTGGAACCTGAATGACATGCAGTCCTTAGGTTTGGCAAGCCAAAAGTCGTTGGCCTTAACTTTAGTTAGCATTATTGGTCCAATGAGTTCTTAATTTTTATCATGTTAATCGTGGTTGTACATAACAGGGGTGTTGTAATCGGGAAAGGTGCTACATTTTTATGTCAAGCTATTCATAACTTGAAGTATAGGGCCTCTGATTACATCAATTAGTAGCAGATTGCTGGCATTATGTTCTCAAAAAACATTAGTCACCTTCGCATTCTCCTTGTCATAAATAATTTAGTTTAAATAAAGGACTTTCAAGTTTTGAAAGTGATTGGGAAAACAGCTCAGAAATTACACGATAAAGCATTGCGACAGATAATCTTCCGAAGTGTCGATTATTTTACAAATAGAGTTCTTTGAAGTGATCGCGGGAGTATTGTCTCACACTTGTGAAGAAGTTTACAAATTGCAGATTACTATTCGAATCGCCGTTATTGTTAATGCTTCATGTGGGTGAACGTCATGTCATCTTCGAATCGGGAAGTGCACTGAGTGAAATCTTTTATGATGATGTTAACAAAAAGGTACAATATTTGGAGATAAATGGAGTAGGAAGAAGTTTAAATGGAAATGTGGGAAGTAAAGTGATCGCTTTATCCCGACTAACAATCTTTAAAATCACTGAGATTGTCGAGATTGCAGTGGTATAGTTTTTTATAATTTTCGATGTTTTTTCATTTAGATTG
The DNA here is from genome assembly GCA_013365375.1 of Litomosoides brasiliensis. Taxonomy (NCBI): domain Eukaryota; kingdom Metazoa; phylum Nematoda; class Chromadorea; order Rhabditida; family Onchocercidae; genus Litomosoides; species Litomosoides brasiliensis. The sequence continues at coordinate 126,291 of JABVXW010000138.1, read as the reverse complement.
TGACGGTTCGTGGCGGTGATGTTATGGAAGTGAAAGCATATGGACTAGAATCAGACGAGGTTGCAGCATTTCGGTAATTTAATTTCTAACCTCAAAATACTGTTAAGAAGTACCGCTGTTCTTTTCTTTTCCAGCAACTATTCCATTCTTTTGAGTCACATTATCTGATTGTCTTCAATGACTGTAGTCTTCTGTATAATCATACTTTTTGATTTTTGGATGAATTTTTTTGCATAATAAATGAATTTTGTTGCAAATATTATTCGAAGATGGTATCCAACTGAAGCGGATACAACTCTTACAATGATTCTATTTACTGATATATATTTAAGATTGAAGAACAGGAATAAAATTAGAGCTATCAAATTTTCTCCAGACAAACGCTTAATATGTGTGCAGTATGATGAATCTGCTGTTGTAAGTTTTGATTAACATTTGAGGATACTTTAGGTCCTTGGAAAAGTTAATGTGTTTAACCTTCTGTTAATGCTGACATCTTTGGATACCAATATGGAATTAGTTCTCAGTTAAGAATAAAATCCAAAGTATCTAAATTAAATTTTTCAATAAATTTAATAAATATAGAAAAATCCTACATCAACAATGATTTTGTAATAGTATGTGTCAAAGTAATAATGTATACATTTTATTTAAGGATTTCATTAACTTCACAAACTTGAATACTAATGCATTATCTGCATCTTTCTCACAACCAACGAAAAATCGTTCATCACATATCATCGGCCTGGAATGGATTCTGAACAGCCAGATTCTCTATGTTACAAATCAGGTTTTTATTAAGCTTGCAGTCTGCTGTTATTCGAAAGTTGCTTTTATACAGTTTCTTCAGGGACTAGAATTGTATCAAGTGAATCCAGAGAAAAAATCAGTCAAGCTATTAAAATCATACAATATTTCATTATACTGGTATTTATATTACGTAAGTTCTATCGCCTCTATTTATTTTAACTTTGATTAAACATTAATTGACTGTTTGCTGCAATAGGATTAATAATAATCCAGAATAATTCGTTCGACTACAGTTCTATTTTTAGTAATAAGTTTTAATGACCGGATTATTTTCTGGTGAGAGAGACTCTGAGAAATTTTTATGAAAGTGATTTTTTTCAAATATTTTTTTTGGTATTCATTAATATCCTTTTTGAAATCTTCAGCCTTATTCGCAGCTGCTTATTGTATCATGTGGAGTTGCCGGTGCTTTATTAAATCCGTTTGTTATTCAGGTATTTCCACTATTAAGAGAAAATATATTTAAATTTGATAAAATTCAAACCAGTAGAATAGTCTAAGCAGTGAGGCTTTTACATTCATTAAGCTATCATAATTTAGAATGGAAGTATTTATCGATTGATGAAGTTTGAAGTTGAGTTTGGTCGTTCGAATACAAAATCGCGGTTATTGGAACGGGAAGTATTCATTATATCTATGTTTGTTATTCTTTTTTTGTTTCTGCTTTGACAAAATATTTATGTACTTTTAGAGCAGTTGTAAATATATTAATAGCTGCAATCCTTCTAGCATGTCTTACATGTTTTCAGTTATAATGCATTATACATAGCAGTGTTGCGCAGTGGCGTTCATGATTCCACTAGTTCCGATATTGCTTTGTATAAAATGAGTATGGATGGAACGGAGGTACCAAAACTTGCTCACATATTGCATTTGGATATGGTCGGAGCGTTTGCCTTGCACGGATTTCATAACTTAGTTGTTGTGCATCATCAAGTAATGTTTTGAATTCTGTTGCTTCAGCTTTTTCACGGTTCATGTTGTTATCTTTTAGAAGCGCAGTTTTATTATATAGAAATGAGTACATTGTTTATGTAAAAGATTGTGGAAAATGTCATATGTTAGAAGATTCTGACAGATTAACCATTTGTACTTGCAGTCTATCAAATGTGCTAAGTATCTTCTTTGCTAACGCATTCACACTGTCTTTTCAGAGTTCAAAAACGTCACTGATATTCGATATTGGTTTAGAAGAAATTTCAAATAATAGCTGTATTTCGTATCCTCTTTATAAAACTTCTTTAAACTGTTCGGATTCGCTCCAAGCCAAATTCAGTCACGAATTTAAATTATACAGTCCTTTTTGGGTGATGTTTCAGCCGAATTTTATTACGGATGCAAGTGTTGGTGTTTTCGCATCTGTGTCATTAAATCCAGTTGAAGCTGAAAATTATATTGAGGATAAAGTAATTCTTTTATCTTCGATTCCATTACCTAATCTATAAATTAATAGAAGTTTTTAATTGTAAAAAAACAAAAAGTTAACAAAAAGTTTATAAAATTAAAAAGCAGAAGTTAATTTTACTTTTACTGATGAATCTTTTCAGTATCAGTATTTACGTTTCCTGTATAATAGATGTGTTCCAAAGTCGGTGTTTTTGGAAAATTTGAGACACTGTATAGTTGCTGATAAGCTGAAACTAAAACAAGTGGAACACATTTTTTATTGGTTCGCAAAAGCGATTGTTAAGCGTTGTTTACCAACTTCAAAACACGGTGGTAATTTCATTTTGTATTTCATCTTATTTTTCTTATCTTTCTAATAGTCGTGATAATTGGTAGCTGGGATACAAAAACATGCTTTTAATAGGGTAATCGTTATATTTCTGTTTTGAAGCCGAAGTTTTCTGGAGATGTTGAAGTTTTAATCGCGTTTTCCTGAGGACTTCTTAACTAATTTAGAGATTCTCCATTTTCCAAAGTGGAAAACGGAGCAGTGTGTTTTCCATTTCTTTCACTTTTTTGTATTTTTGGGTCGTCTGCAGACAAAAATGTAAGGAGAAAAATTCTTTAAATTCTGCAGATACTGGTGTAAAATATGTTTTGATAGCTGAACAACACGAAGAAATTATTATTGAACAGGAAGACGTTGTGGGTAATTTATTCCTGCTGCCGGATGATTATACGTTGGGTCAGAAACAGCGTTTTCTGCAATACATGTTGCGCTATCTCACAGCTCTGCGAGAAAATAAATTAGAAGTGCAGGTTCGCCTTGTTTTTGTTCATAACCATCTCACGAATCCGTTTATGTGAGTCCTGAAAAGCCAGCGCAGATTTAAAAAAAAGTTGTGAATGAATTCTTACCCAGTCAGTGTGATTCCTCCCCAAATAAATGTATGGAAAGTTAACTGTTCCCATCTTCGAAGTCTATTTTTTATGGTCCAATTTTCTTTAGAAATGGGGTTGATTGCCAGAAGCCATTGTCGTATTTAATTCTTCCTTCCTTTTCGTGGGATTGCCAGTAGCGAGTGAGCTTAATAAGCTTAATGTAAATGGAATTTAACTGTAAAGAATTTCATTTTCTCGTAAAAACCAAAAATATCACAATATTTGTTGATTGTAAATCTAACGATTTCTCGCTTTTGTTTTAGCCTTACTTTCTGAATGAAATATTGGTACCTACTATGATTGCAATGGGACAGTTGGAAAGACTTCATCAGCTGCTTCTGTACCGCATTATTCCAGACTCGAAACAACTTGTTTGTTCCGTTAATGGTTTTAAAATTCATTCATGAATAGTTTTATCAGTTCAGCTTTTTTGTTTTAATGTCAAAACAACTTCATAATCTGTTATTTCATACTGGGCTTAAACCAAAAGAAGCTCGCATCTTCGAATTTCTTTGCTACTTATTTTTAGGCATTTCAACTTCTTTCTCATGAAGCAAAATATTCTCCATTGGTTCAGCTTGCTCTAGATATGCTGTCTAGGCTTGGCACTGCTACCGAAGAAATTGTTGAGATTTTAATAGCTAGAAATCTGGTTGTAGAAGCTATCAGGTCAAGCATATCGCAATATCAAATCAAAAGATTTTATAATAAAATTAAACCTGGAAGACACGTATTGATATCATTTGCAGATTTTTGGAGAGTTTACAATCAGCAGATAAGGTGAATAGTTTAAAGCTCATTGAGAGTGCATGGAAAGAAAATCGATTAATTCGTTACGCTGTCTTTTCGTACTTTCTTGAACGTGGTTCAAAAGCTAAAAACTGCACTACGAATTGTTAGTTTCTCTCTGCTTTCATTGTTTAGTTGTTTAATAAGAAGTCGCTTTGCTGGAATAAATAAAACAGTCTTTACAGCAAACATGTAAAAATTTAGGATTTTCATCATAACAATTATTTTGCATTACAGCTGAGCAGTTTGAAGGATTTTCGAAGGAATTCGAAACTCTATTTGACGATGAAGAGATTGAAGCTACCAGAAGAAATTTTCACTCCATGAGTAATTCCTGAAATAAGTTCCTGGAGTTCATTATATGAAGACTTCAGTTGAAAGCGTTAAAATAACGTCGATAAAACATACAACATTGCTGTCAAAGTGCATAAATCCTGCTTGATAATTTTTTATTGGTTCAAGAAGTGGCCAGCTCCGATACGATTCAAATTTACATTAAAGTAGAACAGATTCGATTCATTTCATTTATTCAGTCTTTCGACTGCTTATCGAAACTGTTCCTATCCTCTACTCACACCGCCATCATCTGTTGTGTTGCATTGCCCGCAGACATCTTCGTTTCGAAAAACAATTAACACATCTCACTTTAATAATTTTATTCATTTGAATGCCAAAACAAACATCTGTTTGGAGAGAAAAAACTTTTTTTCTCTCGAGGTCAGTACTCGTTATTTCTGCAGCATCCTTATAAACGATTACTCATAAATTCATTAGCCGAATACAGCGCTGTATTAATGTTTATGTAAGTAGATGTTTCTTCAATTAGAAGTCCCCGTGTTGTCACTTTGTTAACAGATATCAGTACCACATTGTTACATTAAGACCAAATTCATTTCAATACAATAATCAGTAATAGAGCTCCTGTAACAACAATGGAAGTATCAGTTTCTTTCCAAAAAAAACATCGACTCCAGTAATGTTGTCAAACTATAGACTACGAAATATCCATCAAACACTTACTGAACTGCATAAAAGCAATGAATTAGAATGATTTATGTGATATAAGAAGTGAATTGAATTGAGCTACACAAAGGCTACAAAAATTGAGCTATACAAAAGCTACACAAAATTGGACTGAGTTGTTAAAAGATGTTAAGGAGACAATGGCCTAATGATGAAAAAGATTTTTAACTCAAAAAAAATTTGACAGAAACACAAGATTATCTAGTGCACCGCACTTCTACTCTAAAAAAATTACTATTCACATATCATTCTTAGTATTTGAAATAGAGGCCACAAAAATCTACAACATAAAAGAGATCGTATAAGATACTATAATACAATACTGTCAAATGAAGACGAGTAAACTGTATTTATTTGAATTAAGACGAAGGCGATCTTCAGATATTAAAAGGAATAAAGAATTGTGTGAAAGCAATCAGTAATATTTCACATCTTTGATGCACATGTTTAGAAGATTAAAACATAACTATGAGATGAGTTTGAGATTGCCATATCAAGGTTACTGTAGAAAGAAACACCACTGCTCTGTAAATATTTAAAAGCTTTAAACTGCTTCTTCAGGTTATCACTATAAATTAGTACAACTAGTCCCAACGTAAATCATGATCCGGAGCTACGAGCACCTTCATATTCTTTTTTGACGTAGTCTACTAAACTTTGAGATGATTCGACCAGCTGAAAAAAAAAACACTTATGCTTGTCTAATTTGTCTACATATCTGTCTAATACGCTTCAAAATGGATGGTATGCAAGGTTACCATACGCTTTTCCCATCAAATTACATTTCCAGGTAGAGGATAAAATTGTAATGAAATATTTTCATTACAGTCTCATTATGGCTTATCTTATGTTAGTAACAATGGACTAGTTCACCCCCAAGAGTATTGTATGCTTGCTTATCATGCACAGTGCTTGAAGTTTTCATATTATCTCTTTCCAACATCGTATAGGTTGGGACTCAGGTAGACCCAAGTTGCACTGTATCTCCTTCTGCATTCCGCGTAAGTTAACAAGGAAAATAGAGTGGTCAAATCCACATGTTAATCTATATGCAAAATTCGATAGTCATATACCTTATCGTACGTTTCATTTGCATGCGCTATTGTTTTTTCCAAACGTGAACAAATCTCCTCTTCTTTTCCTATTCTCGTATCAAGCTTATTGAGTTTCACACGCAAATCATCAATCTGAATAACACTGAAATCAATCACAATAATAGGACTTCTAACTTCCACCGAGCCGATTATTACTTCGGTTACCTAGCAAACTGTAAACGAAAATTAGCAAATGACTATACCTGTAATGAAATTAATCCTCGTTCTTTTTTTAATTGGACAATAATATCTTCACTTGTTTTCCTTTGCTCTCGTAAACCATCTAGATCTAAATTGTAGAAACGACATTGTGGCAGTTAAATTGCTAGTTATGAAGGAGTCCTTTCAGGAGATTCATGTGCCGCGTAATGCAATAGAAAAGTACGAAACGTATGATCAAAGTGACATACATCTCGATATATCCTCCAATTGGTATCCTATTCTCGCCGACATTTCCAATTATTTTCCTTGAATGTTCCTTGACAATAAATGCTTCTTTAATTTCTGGAATTTTCTGGAAATTTCGTACTTCAGATTCTCACTACTACTACTACTACTTCACTTCTAATTTTAAGAACGCTATTGTTTGTCAGTGAATAAATTGAGCCGTCGCCGGAAATATCTTCATCAAGTAGAAGATTCATGCTTCTAGTGTGTAATGCTCAGTATTTATGATATTAATGGCTGATTCCTCGTGATGAAGTCATTTATGTTAATTAATCGGATTAAAACACTCAAAGCCCCTCAAAATTCCCAGACACTCAATAACAACCATTCCGAAAGAAGGACGTGCCATCTTCGACTATCCAAAAAAGACTGCGGCCCGGACCCAAAAAAATTGCAAAATTCGTAAGTATTAGTGGTGTTATTTTACGTGATACTATTTTGTTTAAAGGATTTCATTCATTTAAACATTGTCTCATAAGTGTGCAGCCCAAAAAGTTCAATTAAAGGGATATGAAGGGCACATTCATTAAAGATTAATCGAAATGAAAATATGAATGAGTTCTCCACATTCACATTATCATTTATCCCACATATCCATTATTTGCATAATTAAAATAATCAGTTTTTCTTCCTTAGATTCATTATAAAAGTGCCGTGCGAGGGATTTCGTGCAGTACTTCATTGTCGTTTCTTTCCGAGCGGCTGACTTTTTCGCCTACTGATTTCATCTCCTTTATATGTACGGTTTTCTGATGGTATCAACTTGGTCCGTTGGCTGATCGAGTAAAACCTATTTTAGCTTCCCATTTTCCGATCTCTGATTGTACCGAGTATCTCAACCAATTTTGTTTGGAGTACGTGGAAAAATCATTTAGTACAATACTTATCCTTTCAGTTCAACTACCCCTGCGTGGGGTAAATTTTGTTTGTTCCATTCCACATTCCCATTCATTTCAAGGACTATCAGCAAAATAATCGGTTCCAGTGACGAGTTGACACTTACATGTTTGAAATCTGATTGTTTCTTAAAGAACCTCACCAAAAGCACAGTGTTCGAAATATTCATACTGCTCATGTCCCTTTCCTCTTTCCCTCTGCCTCTTTCTGTTTATATATTGACTATTCTGAATTCGTCAGCTCTTTATGTAACATTGAATGTGGTCGAGTTAATTTAGAGATACAGATTTGTCCATTGGTGTTTTTTTTCGAGACGGAATCCACTCACAGTTCAATGAGTGAATGCAGCAAGGAAACCATACGAAATCTTCAGTTTTATTGCAGTTCATTTTCATGGCACCCATTGCCTCCTCTCTTCCTCTTCCGCTTCACCACTTATGCATATCAATATTATTAGCAATCTAGCAGCACTTCGTAATCACAGATGCACTGCTGATAGGATGGATGTTTTTATTTTTTTAAGCCGCTTTTAGCGATCAGTGTAGCTACGCGGTGATAAATTTTACAAACCGTGCAAATTCCTTATTTTTCTACCGCCTTCAGTTTTTCCCCTTCATAAAATTTATGTGCTTTTATGTCTCTTCCACATTTTACCACATTAACTATTGACCAACAGTTGGGAATTTATTTTTTCAGCCAATTAGAAAATATACATTTCATAGTAAATTCAAATTGCATTGAATGACTAAGAAGTATATTTCGTACGTACTGTTTTCGAAATTCCAATGGCAACTCTACCGAATGCCATTGTTTCTTAACCCGCTTGTTTTGCCTTTTCTTTGAAAACCTTCTCGTAAATATGAGAAAATGGAATAGATTGATGTCCAGATTCTCTAGGCCCCTAGCAAAAAGGTAGTTTACACAATTTTTCAGTTTTTTTCACTGAAGCTGTACGATTTTTTAATAAGCTTTGGGACCTCCTTATAAAACGGTTATAAAAATTTCCGTTTCACTGATGCTCATAGCAAAGAATGCAAATGATGATACCAATGTTCTGTTTCTTCTGGCAATTTGATTAATTTAAAAATTCACACAAGAAAGAAGGGCCCTCTATTTGTTGAATATGTGTTGAGTAAAATACCAAATAGCTTCATAGTGATAATATGTGTTATAGTAGTACAATTTTCACAGAATGTATTCCTATGCTGTCAAGACATTCACTTCACCTCACAGTCCCTTTTTGATGGATTTTGCTTTAAAAAAAGAAAAAGAAAAATGAATGAGCATAAAGGGAAGAGGGAGATAGATGGGAAATGTGAATGTATCTGATTTCAAAATGCCTGGCATTAAAACCTAGAGACGGGGTTCGCTCAAATGCTTTGTTGACTGCATACAGTATTTATGCTTGAAAGCATGAGAGTTTTGTGTTTATTAAATGTTAGTTAGCTATATTTGAGGAAAGCCTAAGATTTCTTATTCTCTTTTACTGAATAGCAGCTGTTTAACTTAAAATTACCGCTTCAATAATGGAACCAGCTGCGAAGGACCGGATTCACTGATGGGTGATGAACATTCTTTTGACAATATGACGCCAATTAGTGATATGATTTGTAGGACAGCAGTCTTATTAGTTTCATCCAGTATGATCAAGGTTTATATTGTTAACCTTTTTGCTTTTCGTTTTACTTTCGATTTGGTGAGTTACTTAATTCCCAAACAGTTGATTCAGATGTGACGAGTCGAGTTTCGTCGCAACTAATGTTGATAATAATAATAATGCGTCTTTTTTTTGATCAGATGGACTTCTGTGAAAAAAATTCATGGATTTAGTCAGGAAACTAAATCACATGATCTGTTATATTGGCTTGCTCGATAACCTTAGGTATTTTCCCCTTAATTTGATAAATTGTTTGGCTCAAAATTTGAGATGTGAGTTCCCAGCAACGAAAAGTTTGGTTCAGGCGATATAAATCGTTTAGCAGAATGACATGACATATAATTGGCTCCGAAATGATATTTGAGAATAACAAGTTTGAAAAGTATTGCTCCGCTATTTATGGGTTCAAAAGAAGGTATGCTTCGCGTGATTTGAGGAAATCAAAATGCGGAAGACAAACTTTGGGGGGAAAATTGCATCCTGCATTTTCAGCGACGGAAATTGAGAGAGCTCAAACGAAGCTAAGAAAGAATATTATGCCCTCCAGCCCATGTAAATAAGCTTTCTTGTTGCTACTTCCATTCTTCCATTGAACATATTCAAAAATTATTAATGCAAAATTTTGAAAAGTGCAGTACTTAGTGAGGAGTTCAAATGTGAACAGATATATTTTTTACGACCAATTATAAACATTGTTTTGTCGGTGGGGTGACTTTGTCTTGCAAGTTTTTGAGCAGAGCTGCAAGCAAATCTCACAAACACTTGTCCCCAATCAATATATTCACCAACCTGATTCCTATTCCGGTGGATTTCAATTCAGGATACCTCTGTCTTGTCATCTTGCACTACAATTTGGCACTAATGTGATGTTCCCAGTTTGTTTTACTCGCGAAATCCCCATTCATCCAGCTTCAAACTGAACATTAGCAACGTAGTATAGAACTTGGTCGCTGGCATTTAATTTTGAGCAGCTTTTTGCCTATGTTCTTTTCTGTGACAGCATAATGCAAGATGTATCGGCAGATACGTCCAGTATTACGAAAAACGTAGAGGATAAAGGAGGGCAACTTGAAATGCTCTCGTCTAACCCTTCAAAAGTTACTGGGCCTATAGATGAGGGCACTTCAAAAAGCTCTAGGATAATGGACCTACAACCGAAACCAACACCTTGTCCACCCAACGCAGCCTTTCCGATAATCCAATTCGTGGGCCTCACTTTCACAAAACTTTACTAAATAAATAGAGGTGAAGGAGAAAGAGCCCTAATAGAAATAATGAAGAGTTTCTACTATGCCGTTCACCGGAAAACACTACACTTACACTCTAAGTGAAACATGAATGATACTCTATAATTTTTCCGACATGATCTTTTTTTTCAGAAATTTGGAAAACTTTCCCAATTCTCAACGCCTGTTGACGTCGATGATGCTGCGATGATCGCCTGTACTGTTTCCATGTATTCCCATCAAACGCGTCTTCATCTTCACCACTTTGTAGAACCATTCGTACCAAAAGAATTTCCACGTAACTTCAAGTTCTTAATACCGCCTGCATAACGTGAAAATGCACTCGTCTGGCACAAGTCGTCATTACGATATATTCATAACTACCCTCATCTCCTCGTTCACTCTCTATGGAATCAGACCATCTGCTCTATGGCATAGAGTATGAAGAGTTGTTTCCATGGTAACAGCACACTACGCGACGCAGTGCTCCACATATTCATTTCCAAGGTGGCTGTCAGTAAGCCTCTTCTTCATTCTCTCATCAATCAACCTCACTTTCTGTGTCGCCTCTAATAAATTTTCTTTATATTCCCTACTTTTTCAGCCTGAATTATTTTTTCCCTATATCTCTTAACTCCGTTGTACATCATAGCCGTCTCTCCTGTCAGCCATCTACTTTTCCTCTATCTCTCCTACCGTTGCGTTGTATTGTCTGTTGCACCAGTAATACACTGCACGAAGTGTTGTCTTTTTGCAATAGTTTTTCTCTACTTCTTTGCCCACATACTTCCTTTTATTCCTTTTTGCTTTCACTGCTTCTTTTTCCACCAACACTTATCACTATTGGAGAATGTGAATGACACAAACATCACGGCCATCTCCTTCTGCTTTCTCTTCTTTCTCTCTCACTCTGTCCAATTCTTTTCAATCATTTACCCTCCTTCATCTTCTTGCACTCCACCCCATCGCCAATCATCATGTCCGCATAGGCGCTGTTACGTGTGTGGTACGTGTGTGTTGCGTACGTGTGCTTTTGATCCAGCATTCACATCTGCTTGTTTTCCGTGGATAACTACTTAACTCTCTTCGAGTGAGGATATGTGATTATTACTTGGTCTCTTTTATTAAGTAGCCGATTTTTAGGTGGAGGTTGTTGCCATGGAAGTTCATGTTGTTATGGATATGTTATTAAAACTAGCGTTCGTAACTTCATAGCAGAGGAGGAAGAGTTTCAACTACTAAACCTGGTTTGAGAATTAGAACTTTGATTTCACGGAGCGCATGGCTTCTTTCGTGAATTGAAAATCTGAATTCCTATTAAATTTAAATTCAGAATTCTTGTCCAGCTATTGGAAGTTGAAAATTTTTTTCATTAGAAGGACAACAGATATTCAATGACAACTACTCGTAAAATCCATGAACCATTACCGGAATATCAAAATAAAACTGAAGCATTTTGAAAATGACGCTTAGCACATCATAAACTGTATCATCCACTCTTTACACATACATAGTTGATTAAGGCTCTTTTTAATACTCGAAATAATGGGAGGCCCACATTTTCATTCTTTAGTCTACGTTTTAATGGGAAGAAGTTGAAGTTGGTAAATTTGTCCTTGATATTATTTTTTAAATAATTTGGCAGAACTGTTGGGAATCAATGCATCTACTAGTAGGCAGTAATTCTTATTATCACTTCGCAGGTGGTCTTCTCTGTTGTTTTCATTCTAAGTTTTGATTGTGGTAATTTTAACAAATTTTCCAGATCTACTTTCTTGTTTTATAGCAGTGTTAAGGAAAGCTTATGAGTCATTAGTTAATATCATGTTGTGATTTGATGACTTTAATGAATTTTCTGAAGCGGCTGTCGTTTATGGTTAATAATAGACATTAGTTGCTTACATTCATTAGCCTTACAAAGCGCAAACAACCAAGGGAAGAGATAGATGACTTAGTGTGGAGTACTCTGTCGATAAAAACATTTGCTTTTTTAGGTTCTCCATATTTACATCGTTTCATTGCGTTTTAGACTGCCATTCTCGCTCTCTCTACTCTGTATCTACCTGTTAGCATGCGTCAGACCAGTAAGTCTTTATCCATGCAGACTAAAGTTCCTCCGTATCTTTAAGACTGTTTTGTTGGATAACAAAGCTTTTTCGAGTATTTCCATAATAACTTGAAAGTTAAAAGATTAGCTAGTATCGTAGTATAGTAGTATAATTTTTTTTGGCATGTATCTCTATGCATTGCAGTGGTACTTCATTTAATGTGCAGGCACAGCGATTGAAGTAACTGAAAGCTGGAACTTTCATTGCAATGTAACTTTTGGTGGTTACTAATATTTGCTTGTGATGAGTTTTAAAATCTCTCCACTAGCTATTTCACTTTGTCGTACTGAATGAGATACATTTGGTCAGATACAAAACTGCATTAAAAATATTTGTATGATGGAAATAGTTTTCTTATAGTCAATAAATTCCATAATAATTCCATATTGGGGTGGTGAAATTTCGTTGGTTGATTTCACCACAAAATTCACGGGACTTAAAGACATCTATCTTTAAGAGTAGAATGCATTTTTTGATTGATTTTGCGAAGACTGCTATTTGAGCATACATCTCACAAAAAGTGAAACTACACTTCGGTGCCTCACTGTTTTCAATGTTTTATTTCTTCATTAATAGTGAGACTTTTCGATGTTTCGCGACCTTAATTTATATGGTCAAAACCAGCAAATCAACAGTGACGATCACGGAAACATTTAATTTACAATTAGAGTTGTCATAGTTGAGGGTGGTTCAAATTTGAATTTCTAAAGCAACCTCAGTTTTCGTGATGAGACATGGTATTTCACAAGGCAGCCATCGGTAAATGTGTTCGAGCACGCAGTGAGTAGCGTTTGTTGTCCCTGCTTGATTCTTTTGGCATGTTTTGTCACTGCTATGGGACATTGTGTCTGCCTTTCATATGACTGATATACCCATGCGTTCAGCGCCTGCTGAACCTTTCACTTCTTCATTTTGTCAATATTCAGTACTACACGGTCGCGTTACCAATATCATTTTTTATTCGTTTTTCGCTGGAGGAATTCACTTCTAGTGCCAGACTTCACGCTGCATTTTGACAGGTGTCATTCAAAGTTTCTCTTCCAACAGAAGAACGGTCTCAGGTTCATTACTGTGTTTTTTGTTGGTCTCAAGATTTTTCTCGGACTTTGAAAATTTTTTTAAAATGATTGTTGTGAACGTAACTGACGAAATGACAAAATAAAATTAATTTACGGAGTGCAAGAAAAGCTCTCTTTTCATTATTTGAAATAAATTTAAGAGGAAGTGTTAGGAAATTATGTATTCCAAAAGTAATGAATCTTTTCAGACATTGAGAAGATGTGTATGTTACTGAGTAAATAAAAATTAAATAACAGATGCAGAAACTGTGGAGAATTGGGCTTGTTTTTCTCAGTAGTTTAGATTTTCTAGTGCTATTCATTTAATGATGGAAAAGGTCTAATACCTTAGATCCTTTTATGTAATGAGAAATAGTGTTCCATGACTTCTCGCTCATGCATCATTTATGCTAATTAGTCTGTGAGCCGTACACATCGGTCTTTTCGTTTGCTAATATTATATGAAAGCAGTGGAAAATACGCTGTTTACCAAACGATTATTATTTTTAAGTTATCCATGCCTAGGCTAATGTAACGCACAGTCGCAAAGCAGATATTTGCTATAAAGCTGATTTCGCAGTGCAGCAAGAATGATGAAATTGCTCTAATTTTTGGACATAGTTCATGTTCTTGGTTGCAATCCTTGTAAATATAAACAACTGTGGTTATTTTTTTATAAAGGATTGTCACTAATGCTCTTGAATCAATTTTTTTGAAGGAATGTCTTCTTTGTCTTTACTTTTCCTGTATAAGAGGTGTAAGAATTAACTTACGTAACTTTTCCAAATTTTGTCAGTATTTCTGCCATTTAATAGTTAATGCAGATCTTTCTGTGGCTATCTGGAAGGAAGGGTTTTTGATGTATTCCAATGTTATTCTCCAATCCCCTTTGGGTTGATTAAAAGTTTAAAAAGTGGAAGTACTGCGCCATAAAATTACATAAGGTTTGACATTTGAATCTCTTAGTGTTTAATCCATTTGCAAAGGGTGCACTTTCTTCATTTCATCTGCGTTACATAAAATTTTGCAATCATTCATTAATAAAGTTTTCTTATGGATTCACTCACTACGAAATTTTGATTGGAGTCATTCAACTGCTGTTTGTTTTATTTGCTTTTGCTGCTAAACTGATCGCGTGGACCTGATCACGTTGTTCGCTAATAATTATTAATGATATACTGTGAAAAATTTTCAGTTTCTACGTGGAGAATTTTTGTCGAACCAGGTGCTTACGGGAAGTATCGAGGAAGTTGTTGTAGTGTGCTTTGCTGAAACGAGAGCTCCACGCTTGTTAAGCAAAATTATTGTTACTGGTGGTGATTTTACGTGGTTTTCCCATCAATTAATTTAGTTGTTCCCTCCTACGGACTTGATCTCGTCTGCATCTTTTTGGTGCATTCCACGCTTTCTGGTCCTTTTTTCTTGACTTTTCCACTGCTTCCACTAATGGCGGATCAGCTTACCGAGGAGCAAATTGCAGGTAAGCTTCTAATTAACTTAAATTTAAATTTCGATACTGAAATCTTTATATTTAGGAATCATTTATATTTTTTTCTAAATGATACTAATTGGAAATAGAGGAGTTCTCTATGTAGCATTAAATGCTTTAATTTCTTTTTTTGACTGTGTACTAGGCCTGGAATACTTAATGGATGGAAATTGAGCTGAATAATCCCGAGCCTTAAGCTCGTGTTGTAGGGCTGTTTACCATTAGTTTTTGTTCCTCTTTCGCTGCTAATGCGCAGGATTATTCGCTGACCCTGTTTATGCGACAAAACGTGTTACAAGTTTTTCACCAATTCAGAAAGCGCTCTGTTGCATTCCAGTTGCAAATGCTGATAGTAGTTATAAGCTGTTAAATTTATTGAGTTGTCACCAAGTAATTTGAATGAAAAGAGCTTAAATACTTGCGGCTTTGTATTGCTGCCACGATTATGAGATGCAGTTATTTTCATTTTAATAAAGTAGTAATACGTTGAATTATCTCATTCCAGTTTACACAAAGTAGTAGGCATAGGAAAGAACACAGAAAAAAATCTGAATACGACAGTTTTGTTGCTTTGAAATTCTTATTACAAGGCTGCCTTGTTGAATCTTCGTGTACGGATTCAGCTGTTTTTGTTTATGATAGAATTACAAAGCTTTCAGATATTGTTAGCGTCTATTTGATGAAGATGGCGTAATGTTTAGAATATATGTAGAATCTCTGTACATGCGGTGTGTTCTATGTCAGTCATGCAAAATTATAAAATTTAATGATGTGGTTGGAGGAAGAGGCATGTTGAAGATGAAACCGAACTGAAGTTTTCGAAAATGAGTTTAATTAAATCGGTTTCTATAAATTATATTAGAATATGAGGTGAGGAATACGAGTATTCATACGAATATCGGGGATGCAAATGAACCAGTTATCAAAAAATAGCTCAAATAACAGGAATGAAAATGTCTTAG
Organism: Litomosoides brasiliensis; assembly: GCA_013365375.1. NCBI lineage: Eukaryota > Metazoa > Nematoda > Chromadorea > Rhabditida > Onchocercidae > Litomosoides > Litomosoides brasiliensis. The sequence continues at coordinate 110,403 of JABVXW010000138.1, read as the reverse complement.
GTGCAATGACCTTTGTCCTCTAAGAGAGTTATAATGACAAGCATTAAGATATTCAGTACCAAGAAGTAGTGATATTCATATTAATTTCCTACAAAATAGTGTTCTCTTTAATACAAGCGAAACATTGCGAAAGCTTTGATAATACCTGATTGTAAGGATTGTAAGAATGAATATCTTGTCTAAAAATTAAATGTAGATTTAAATCGGACTTTACGGCTTTAGTAAGGCAAAATAGATGAATGCAAATTTTTTGCGAACATTTCAACCGAATTTGGAAAATGATACACTTATCACTGTATACTGACGTCGTTGATTGCAAAAGACATAAACAGTTTTGAAGTTAAGAATTTTAATACATTTGATTTATTGAAAAAATATAATTTAGCGAAAAACGTTAATTTTGGTAACAATTCTTGAGTCCGTTTTGAGCATAGTGTTTTCTCTTTTTCGTAGCAGTTTAAGAAATTCCTAATATTTTTTCTCAAATGTAGTTTGTATTTTTTATCGGTGATGGCAGGTAAAGCGCATGCCATAAAAAATGCTATAGATAAAGTATTCATATGCTCAATATTTTTTTCAGAATTCAAAGAAGCATTTTCGTTGTTCGACAAAGATGGTGATGGCACAATTACAACAAAAGAATTGGGTACGGTTATGCGATCCCTAGGCCAAAACCCGACCGAAGCTGAATTACAGGATATGATCAACGAAGTTGATGCTGATGGTTAGTTAAAGCGATGTGAACTTTTGTTTGTTTTCTTAAAATTTGCTTTTTGTTGCCATTACGTAAAGCCATTATTTATTCTCTGTCTTAATCTTAGCGATTTGTTGGACTTTAATTTACAGGTAACGGAACGATTGATTTCCCGGAATTCCTTACTATGATGGCACGGAAAATGAAGGATACCGATAGCGAAGAAGAAATCCGTGAAGCCTTCCGAGTATGTGCTTAAATGTTTATTATGATTTTAACAAATAGTCCTAATTACATGTAACCAGATGGGGAGTAAGTCTAACAAATATTTTGGTGGCGGACTTTGTTAATGAGATCCATGAACACTTATATGAATTATGCTTGTACCGTCACCTCATTCTGTATTTAATGTCGGGGCAGTTCTTATTGTACAGATTTAATGGGTGTATTTGATCAGCAAAATTCATGTAGACTTCACTTATTTTAGAAAACACAAAATTTTACTTGTTTTTTGCAGGTATTCGACAAGGATGGCAATGGTTTCATATCTGCAGCCGAATTACGTCACGTGATGACCAACCTTGGTGAAAAACTGACCGATGAAGAGGTGGATGAAATGATTAGGGAAGCTGATATTGATGGCGATGGTCAGGTTAATTACGAAGGTGAAGACTGTTATCAAGATTCCGACTTTTCCAATTATTTTTAATTTCTTTTGGTGTAAAAGATGCCGTAGATTTACATTTATATTGTTTTATTTGTCGGTAACTGCGTATTTGAAGATGAAGAGTTGTTAGTCGTCATGAACAGAAATTTTAAACAGCTGGATAAAGTGAATATTTTTTTTACTGCTTGCTTGCTTACTTTTTTGTTTTGCTTTATTGATTTGTAAAAAAATGAATTTACGTAACCTGTAGCGAATTCATTTCTACCTGAAACATTTTTTTCAGAGTTTGTGACGATGATGACGACTAAGTGAGTTTATATGAACAGTAACGACAGGCAGAGTTGTGAGATCGACCAATATCGTATCTATTCATTCATCAGCAAAATTTAGAGCACAAATTTTTATTTGCTGTCATAGAAATCGTTCGCGTCATATTTGTATTTTGAAAAAAAAATTCATTGAAAGCCTACATACTGTGAAATTATTTTATCAATATTATTACGCAGAATCGTGTTTTTACATTTTCTACCTGTCTGTCTCCAAGGACATGAAATTTCATCGTATTGCTTTTTTTATTCTCACAGGTTCGTTGTTTCTTCAAGGTACGACTTGAAGAGTTAAGTGCGAAGCTTGCAAAATTAGCTTTCCAGTTCTCTGAATTGTACTGATGGTTCTTTAAAGCTGTTCTATCCACGACTTTCAGCAAACATTTAGTTTTTTTGGTGGAAGTTTCCGGATTTTTCTAACATACGGTGGACTGAAATTTGAAATTTTTGGAAAGCAAGCTCATGCATTCCTAGTAGTGCACGAATGAATTTTTTTATCGTTTCCAGGAATATTTTTTATTTATTTTTTTCAATTTTCATGTTTTCTCTATATATTTGGACATCAATTCTTGCTTCTTGATAAAATGTATTCATTCGGAATATATTTTTTTCCTGAGTACTCATGGAGAAAATTTGACAGAAGATGGTAACGTATGGAAGATGTATTTTAAAGTTCTGTCGGTGGTGATATTTCAGAATGACTGTTGATGAATGATGATGACAAATAAATAATGTTTGTCAGAATACGCTTTATCGTTAGCGAATTTGTAAGACAGTTTACTGAAATATTTCTTGGAACATATTCGGGAAATTCAAGTCTCCGAAACCATATGTCTAAAGGGTTTGTAGTTAAAGTGTTTTGCACTGGTAGTCGATTAGTCGATGAGTTTCGATTCCATTCACTATAACCGATTTTGGTTTAAATTCGGGGCAGTCGATTTTGACATCAATTCGCTTCGATTCGTTCGGACTCTTTATTAGCACTTTCAATTCCAATATGACGCCATTCAAGTTGTCAAAATTGTTCACATGTACCTAGGAGAAGTTGAATGCTTAGTTGATCCGTACGAGATTCGGGCTACCTAATAAATTTGTGGAGTGGGGAATTAACTGATTGGTCCACTAATTATCATTGAGTTTACCACGATTTAGATTTTTGAATTGAACAGGTTCGACTGGGAAGATTCAAGTACTCCTTAACCCGGTCGTCGTATTAACCCGTGTGTCAGCAGCCGCATTTTACTGTAACCTTCCTGATTTTTATTTAAACCGACTATACGTTATTTTTAAGTCTGTCTCTTCGTGCTGAAACTTGCTTCTTTAGGAAACCCAATAATTATTAAATCTTGATATATTTCAATGATGCATGTTACTAATAATACTTACAACGCCCGGTATAACGACACTTCCATCGGATTTCATCGTTGGTGCCAGTCGGTGTCCTTCATGTCGCATGAAATTGTAAGCTCCAATCAGTGGCTCATGTTTGTTTGACAACGATTCATCAGCAGTTGAGCTTTTAAAATCTATCGTTTCACTGCTAATCAGAGTTTCAGTTGACTCAGTTATAGATGTTAAACTTGTCTGTGATAATGTATCCCTGAAATGTTTTCCTTCCTATTCATAATTGGCATCATATCCGCGTGAATAATTTGATAACGAGTAAAGAAGTCAAAAAATACATAAATGCGCTTGCACCCGTAAGCATTCAATATTTGATTAAAATAACAAACATCAGTTAATCAACCGCTTTTCATATTTCAAAAATTGAATTAAATGAAATAATTCTGCAGAGAAAATGGATGCAAACAAATAGTTTGCATGTGTTGTGTGATAACCTACGCAAAATTTTCTTCCATATGAAGTTGCTGTTGTGTTTGCACATCCTCATCACGAGAATTGAACTGAGATAGATTTCGTGCTGCTTTATGTTCATGTACTTCACAAAGATCTGATCTGAAATTATTTAAATTTTCATTAAAAGTTGCTTTTTTTTAATTGTAAAATTAAGTTTTACAGAATTTTAACGTTACAAATTTAAACGCTTCCACATTTTTCTCTCATAGTTTCGGACTTCGATTCATTCCTTGTTGATTTTTAAATAAATTGGAGTTAATTTTCCTTTACATTCTGCATTTCATTTAATTAATTAAACTATCATTCTACCTGCAAGACTGAATAATACTTTCAGTGACCGGTGCATTGTTATCTCTTACAATACGTTGCTTGCTACTGTCAGTGGAATATTCCAGCGAACTTCTGCCAGCCACATGTCTTCTTATTTTTGGTTCACTTAGTCTAAACTTAATGACTTTAATTCAGATTTCAAGTTCAAATCTCATTAAAAGAAATAATTCATATTTCCTGTAATTATTACCTTCTGGCTTTATTATTTATAATGAAGCGCTTCAGTTCTTTTCGATTTAACTCAATAAAGCCACCATCTGAGGGCCAGATTTCTCGTGCAATCTAAAAAAGGTTTCATACCTACGCGTTTAAAATCCAATAACTTATTTCAAATAATAAAATTTATGAGGATTTGTTGTAAATCTGTCGGAAAATTTTATTGATTCCATCACCAAATTACGCCCATCACATTTGAAGAATCGATCGCAACACAGATATCGCACTCCCGGCCTTTCGTTTAATACTATTGGTGATGAAACATCAGAATTTCCTATTGCGGGGCGTCGTTGAACTGAAAATATACAGAAATGTTGAGATCGGTGGTGAATGTGTCAGAAATCAAAGTAGTCTTACCTTCTGCATCAGTAATATCAGGTTGTCTGCTAGAATTCGAATCGTGCATTTTTGCCATCACTTCCACTCCATGTTGAGGGAGTTGTTTTAGTGCCTATGTATAAGGAAGTTTTTTTTGTGTGCAAATTATTTTAAAAATTTATTTTAGCTCATAAAATAGGAACCATTTTTCGCTATTTCATCTTCCACAAACTGCATATTTTGACAAATTAAACAGCAATTACCGCTTCAACTTTATCAATAACATCACAAAGCAACCGCTCCACTCGAGCTGTCACTTCCGAAGGACCGCATAATGCACTGAGGTGAGATTCGCTTGAGCTAGCCAGCTCTGCAGCTTTTACGTCCTCACTCTAAATTTAGTACAACCAACAGTGCAACTTCAACCTTTTCAGCCTTATTTATAACGGCAAGTGAAAATTTTAATTTGGAATTAGTATTGTTCAACAATGTCCTCTATAAGATCGTTGCTAAAATGCTTGTTGAATTATAATTGCATATTTTCTCAAAATTTCTCATATCATTTTGGGAAAGTGATGTGTACAGAAGGAATGTAAGAAAATGCATGCTAAATGACGAAGAGAATTCCCAAATCTGCCGTGTTGGAATTTTCAAATTAAATTGCTTTATTTTTTAGCATTCAAATTTCAAATAGCTTCTGTAATAAATACTTTTGGGCTTTTTTTGCTAATATCATGTGAGACCCATTCATTCAATGAATAATGTTAATTTGATGTTTCACTGCGAAGAAATGATGGATTTGTGATGAACTGAAATAAGGGAAGGAGGGTATTCCTACGCCTCAGCTAATAGTAAATTAACGATCAAAAGAAAATGGCGAAAACATCAATGACAAAAAATAAATCTTTCCATTCATACATATCAAATGCAATCTGAAAGAAATTGGAGGAAAATTTTTAGATTTAATCTGAAATTTGTGATAAATTTCATTTTTTGTCAAAAATATGTATTACTACAATTTCATATTTGATGTAATTAAAATCTGTACGATATCTAACTTTCATCTATGACTTATTAAAGTGAATTTAAAATATATTAATTAAAGTAAAATAAAATTCACTTCTTAATTTATCACATAAATTTACTTATCTCAGGGCTCAATTTTCGATTATCAGGCGTGAATGCTTTTTTTAATCCTCCAATTTATACGGTGAAGAAAGTGATCATCAAAAATTTTGCACACATTTAATAGGAAATTATTTGAGTTCGTTTTGGATTTTTTTTTAAAAAAAATTTACTTGCACGCGATCTTCCGTGAACAATTTTAACATACATAAATTGGCGTTTATCAGATGTATATAACAAAAATTAGATTTACATCAGGTAAAAAAGGACGAAAAATGTTAAAGTGTAGGATAGCAGTGTTTCCGGAAAATCGCTCAGACTCAGTAAAACTGCAACTAATTTAAGTAATAAACCGGCTGCATTCCGATGTAGCACAAGATCGCATAAGCATACTACCAATGATAGGGGTTATTGAACCAGTTTGGATTTTTAGAATAAATATCCTAATCTGTCATGGTTTTAATTTTTTGAAAAACGATATTTATAGTTATACATAAAGTAACAGGATGGAAGATGTGTCGCACATATTCCGTGGGAATCAGAAAGAGTGAGCTGTAATTTCCATAGAAACAGCTATAGCATCCTTGGAAGGGTTATTATTTAAAAGTAGGTTTTTTAAAGCTTTTCACTTTATTTATCTAATTATTCAGTTCATTGCGATCACATAGGTAATTTCTTCTGGGCGATTTATTCAAGCAATTAGGTTTATTTCTGGACGCCGTTGTTTCTTTGACTTCCTCAATTTATGAAATTTATTGATAACTCAAAGATCATTCTTAATTTTAGATAACCGAGAATTTCAAAAAAAAAGCTAACAAAATGTCATGCATCGAGCATTCAAAAGGGAGTTACTGTTCCCTACTGCAAGCCACAACTTCTCATTTCATTTTTCAACCAATGAACTGAAGTAGAAAATCAATGAAAAATTATGTGAACATTTGCGCTCAATGGAAATTTCATACATTTACTCTGTGGTGCTTTGACAATAGAGAAATTCATACAAAGGAATTTTAAAGAACTTTTGATTTGTGGCTCTTAGCAATGGCTTATTTTTTTGCAGACAAAACTTCCAAAATATGATCAAGCCGGATTGATTGAAATTTTATGATAAATTCAAAGCAGCCAATCTTTTATGAATAATATTATTTCCCTCTTTCAAAGTTGGTATGCACAAAAATAAGTGTAACTATCGATATCAATCATAGTGAAAGCTGTGAATTAAAAAGGAAAGGGAAGAAATGATGCGAGTGAAATTAAGAAGAATTGAGCCGCGTGAGTTTTATAAACGAAACTTGAATCTTGAAATTGTTTGGAATCTGTTAGCATCTGTGGAGAAGGATGGATTAATGGGATGCTGGAAGGGTTGAATGGAAATTATTGTTTTTCTCTTCCTTTCACTGTCATCAATGCGCTTGCTTTTATTTCTTTGATACGATCCTTCGCATCCTAAATGCAAAGTAATATTAGTCCTCTAAGTTTCTTCCTTCCTTTAATTTCAACGTTTAATGAGAGAGGGGGGGGGGGAGGTTAAAGAATAAACCTTTTGATTAATGTCTGATTTAAGTATGTTTTTGTGTTTTAAAGGATTATTTTAAATTGAGAATTTTTGACTCTTAACCAAAAGGTTTATTCTTTAAGTGTTATTTTTATTTTTTTTTCGTCTTATTTTCATTTATTTAAGTATGGTCGTTTAATTTTTGTATTGTGAAAATCATTGAACTAAATTTAAGTGGTAGTGTGATAGATGAAGTATTAAACGATGGTAATGACATTAATTAAAAGGATATGATAGAAACAAACCTCATAAGTACTCCAACCACCTAAGGATGCAATACGAAAAGCGAGCGCAAAGAGGACAAAAAATGAAATTGGATCGGAAAATGCGCCAGGACGAATACGTAGCAAATGTCGTGCCAAATGTTCCACGTCAAAACATTCACGACGTTCAATTTGCTTCATCAATATCGTTGCTACCCAAACAACACATGTCCTGAGAATAAGAGGTAAGGATAATCTAACATGATATTTTGGTTTTTCGCCAAAAGCAGCAATAAATATCATAAATGAAGCTAGCGCTACCTGTTCAAACCCGCAAAACCTTGAAGTACAACTGGTGGAATATAATCATCTGCTGCTCGCTTAATAATTTGTACTTCCTTGCTTGCAAGTGTTTTAATGAATATTCCTAATTGATCCAAATCTGGCCAAATACCATTTGACCAATTAGTTATATGAAATATCGTTACCTAAATTAGGAAAATTTTACTTTGTAGATTGCTGCAAAGTCCAAACTCATGTGGTTTGTTGTAATGGTACCAAGATTATGCTTAACAAATCTGGAATTGTGAATACCGAAGAATCCAATTAAGCATTTCGAATCTTCCTCAAGTACAGATAATTCCTTAGCTGGCCTAAACAGTATGTGTCAGTGATCTGTTGCTTTGCTAGGCTTCTAAATGTAACATCCTTGCTTGAATTAAGTAATTGGCCATTTCATGACTGTTTCTTGCATATGTAAAATCTAAAAAGTTAACAGCGAAAGATTGACATTTCTTGGCTTGCTGTCATCATCAGCGGCGGTAGTGTCCACTAAGCCATCTGCCTTTGGACCATCTGCTTTCGGAGCTACTTTTCCAGCACTAATATCAGTATCCAAGTGCGCTGACAGTGCGACGTCATATATTATGAAACCTTTTTCATCTTTCTTTTTAACTAATTTTACTGTGAATCGCTTTTGCTGTAAATGAATGGAAGATACAAGTCGAAGTTATTATTCACATCAGTGAATTATGTAAATTTTGGAATGAAAATTGAAATTAGAATGATTAAGATTCAAGGTTACTTTAGAGTTTTCATTAAAAAATTTCTCATTCTTAGTTTATTAATTCTTCTGCTTCAGAGAACTTTATGATTTGTTTTTTTTTCCTTTTTTTAAACCATTGCCATTAGAATGAAAGATATATGGTCATAAAATAAAATACTAAAATTTTATCTAAACGTTATCATTAACTTACGCCTATCTCCATTTCCGTATCCGGTTTTATTGGCCAGTACTGATAACATTTTCCTTGTGTGTCATCTTCTGCTGTCATCTGAGATTGTTCCATAACACAAACGATTAACTTACAACCATCCTTTATAATTAAAACATTTCAGTGATAAATGATAAATGAAAAATGTGAAATGATTATTTGCCGAATACAAAGCTTATGACAAAGATGTGTGAACACTAGAAATATTGACTTCTTTCACTAAAGATATATTTATGCCAGAAATAATTCTGATTATTTCAAAATCAATTTTCGACCACACAATCCACTCGAATGATTCATCATCTTTTTGGCTATTAAAAATGTAGTGAATAAGATTATTAAATAATAATAAGGCCAACCTGCCAAACCATTCGCCAAAAATCAATTGCTGTTTCTTTAGTTGGTGCTTGGATAATAATATAATCTTCACGATTGAAGCTTGCATATGTTGCAGGCAGATAATCATCTTTTGCTGTTTTTGAACTCAGCTTTACACGCTTTTTTTCAAATAACGGAACCGGAACACGGTTTTTCTGCTGCAAAAAGGAATGAATAAAATAGAAGACAGGCAACAATAAGAAGTAGCTATTTTGAAACTGCCCTGAAATGAATTAAATTAAATTGAAATGTATTGAGAGGACAATTTAACATTTACAACGTTTCTTCCAACATACACTGTGATATAATTCATCACGCAATCCTACTAATTTGTTATGGAAAATGATTTTTCCATAATATAACATCGAGGCAGGTAATATTGTATGCTAACGATGTGTGCTCAGTTATTCAACACTGTGGAAAAGGAAGGAAAATTAAAGATTGAGAATTCGAATCATTTAGAAAAGTTCTTTAGAGTGCATAATAAGCAAATTATTCAAATGAATTTTTGTTAAATAAATAATTATCATTTATAGCTTTCTATTTTCTTACTGATTTTATGATTTGCAAGGAACATATTTCAACTGATAATTGCTCTTCCTCTACTTTACCTACTTCAATTCATTTTTCTTGCTCTTTTAGATCAATGGAACTTATTTTTATCTCACCACGAATTCCTTTTTCAGTGATATCATTGTTCCTATGAACAAATGCCAATGGTTAGCTAATGGCAACTGAGACCATTGTCGCTATTTATTTATTTAGTTAATTATTTCTCATTTATTTAGATAATTAAATTTGACAGATAATAAGCAAGAAAGGCCTTTAGTTTGAATAGTTAAACGCCGTTTATTATTTGAAATTAAATTCTATTTTTTAATTAAAATTTACTTTAAGGGGGGGAAAATATTGAAAGTGCTAGGAATGTTGTCGTGTTCGAGCTATTGATTGTAATTTGTTATAAGGAAATGAACAAAATGCATGGGGCAAATTTTCAGCAAACTTTGTTTAACAATTAATGCTACGAAAAAAAAATTTCAATTAAAATTTATTTTAAAAGAAAAAAAAACATAGGAAATTGCTAGGAATGTTGACGTGTCTTATAGTTACTTACTTATTCATTACAGTCATTTTAACAAAAACGACCAAAATACATATGGCGTGTTTTTGGTAAACTTTGCTTAGCAATTAATGCTGCGAAAGCAAATTTACTTTTTAATAAAATTTAATTTAAACGGAAGAAAACATACGACTTGTGCTAGAAATGTTGCGGTGTTTGAGCTATTAATTGCGGTTGCTGTGACAAGTCGATCGAAATGCATGTGCCGAGTTTTCGGCAAACTCTGTCTAGCAATTAGTGCAACAAAATCAGCTGGCTTCTCGCCAGCTTCTGTAGAACTATCCTGTAGAATGCATTTTTAATCGTAGAATTTCACACTGGTCGGTTAGATCTAATAAAAAGTCCAAAAAAAACAGGAAAAATTTACTGAAACGCAAATAACTGCAATTTATCAAGTAGTGCTCATAAACGGCACAGAAGTGCGGTATAGAAAAAACTTCCTACGAAAAAATGAATAAAATATTTCATCTATTCAATTCAATTAACGAAAGTGCTTCAATTTGAAATACCCAATGTGTGATTCTACTAAAGTAAACTCATCACATCGCATTTGCAGTACTCGCACCCCTTTTTAACAACTCCGTCACTATTTCAAACCTTTTGTGAACTGATTCTTTTCTGCTTTGCGCTCGGTCGACTAGCCATTATTCACTAAACTAAGTTAAGTGCATTCATAATTATTTTTTTAAATTTAAATCTTTTTTCCGTGCTTGAATAGATTATTTGCATAACAAATTTGCAAATTTTACGAATTGCAAATTAGCTGTTTTTTGTATTTATGAATATAATTAATTTCATTGAAAAAATCAATGGATTTCTTTTAATCAGTCATTTTTTTTATTCCAGTAAATAAATATGTGTGTCACAGCAATCGTTGGCGAAGAGACTGATTAAATATGTGGATGAAATATGTGAAATTTAGTTTTAGAATAAATTTAAAATTGTTGTTTAAGGTTGAAGATCTGAGGAGAACAAACTCCGAATCAATAAAATATTGAGGGATTTGTTTGCAAGTTTTACGTATTATATTTATGACGACTAAACAATACAGTTAGTAATCAAAAGTAGAATTTTCGATTTTTGAAAAACTTATACGAACTTTGCTATTAATTAGTCATATAGCTTGATGCATTTCAAAATTAGCTAACCAAATGGAAATGATGAGAGGCCATTCGTAAGTGCTACAACTATTTCCTCTTCAGATGTCCTCTTCGATGATGAAAGTTAAATGCATGAAAGTGATGAATGAAGCGGGTCGTGTTGGAATCGACGATGAAGCGATACAGCACGGGAAAAATTTCTACAAATTGTCTGTTGCATAATAACTTTTGCTTAATTTAGAAATTGAATGAGAAATATTAGTTGTACATCTGTGAAATGATTGCAGTCCTTTGGGACTTATCGCAGCTTTTGAGTATAAAGAAGATCAGCGAGCTTTCACGTTCATTCCCTCTTCAATAATTCATCATTCTAAGCTTTAACAAACAACTATTTGCAGTATGTTTGATAAATATCCCGATTTACGTGTGTATTTCAAAGGTGCTGAGCACTTCACTTCGACAGACGTGCAAAATAGCGATCGCTTTGCCAAACAAGGGATTAAACATTTCTCACTAATTTAAGCATTTTAAACAAATTTTAGAATTATATTAGATTTTAAGGAAATATTGAAGGAAAGAGCTGTAAATTTGCAGGGCAGAGACTTTTACTTGCTGTTAGAATACTTATTAACACGTATGACGATCCGGAAACGTTCAGAGCATACGCCCGTGAAACAGTCAACCGTCATGTCAGATTCAAGATGGATCGTACATTATGGCCTGTAAGCTTAAATTTTTGTCTTTGTTAATTAATTACAATTCCGGATATTTCATAGTAAACTGAAGTAAAACAGATAAACTTGTAATTTTTGACGGGAATATTAAGCTGGTTCAAATTGATCTCGCATTATGGTATAAAGTTGAAAATCCAAATTAATGAACAAATTTAATGTTTGTTAAACAAGTCATAGCAATCGGTAAATATCATTTGTATACTACGCGCTATAGCAGAGTTTAAAATTTTTTTAGCTTTGAATTTAAAAGTAATCTTATTCCTGAATTTTTTAGGCATTCTTCACAGTTTTCGTGAATAGCCTAAAGGAACACACTGCAGTCGATGAAGAAACAGAAAAAGCTTTCTTGCAAATTGGCAAAGAATTTTCCGATGAATGTCTCAAACACACCATTGCTTTGAATTTGCCTAATTGAATAATTCTAATCGAAATTTATATTCTTCAGAAATCGTAGATAAGAGCGCAGATATGGTAATTCATATTTCTGTGACAAAGCTTTATTTCGCATAATATCTACACATTTGATAGGAATGAAAAGAAATAATAAAAACAATGAACGACGAAGACTATTCGCTCCAATCATTCCTTCTAATCTTCCACACCTCTCTACCGATATTTTACAAAGCAATTTTCATCTTTGTTTCCTTTTTAAGTACAGAAAAAGTTAATTGTTGCTAAAGTAATTATTATTGCGCCCATCATTTCTTCAGATGTCCTATTTCAGTGAATAAAATTTTTGCATTGATAACAAGCAGATTAATGATTGTGCTGCTGTAACATATTCAGATATAAAATTTTTTGTTTTTTTAAGCTCTCTTTGAAACTTTCAGGAATGTGACCGATATCCGGTAGCATATCGTAATCATCCTTTGAGTCATTTAATTCTTGCTCGCGTAGCTGTAAACATTATAGATTTTCTTAGAGAGATGAATAACATTAAAAACATTATGGCAAATTTTTTTCCTACTAAAAATCAATTGAAAAAAGAGAAAATCTCTCTATCCATTAAAGATAAGTACAGTTAATTAAATTTGTTTAAATCATTTTTTTCCGTTATTAGCAAACACAATAATAATCCAAGCATAAGGACTTTTCGTTAATTATAAGTTAATTAGTTTCACATTTAATTAACTTTCAAATTAAATCCATTGTATTTGGCTGCCACCACTTACACAAATGCATTTGTTAAACTTTTCATTTTATTCTTAAAATTTTTTTTTATTGGATATCACTGACATTTTTGTACTTCTGAAACTGAGAAAAAGTTAACAGAATGAATGAATTGTTAGGCAAAGAAGAATGTCATGCGAGTTGGAAGAGAATTAAAATAGTTAATTAAAAAAGGGCTAAGCCACCTCTTTGACCTCATCAGGACTCGGTGGTCTTCCCATGATGGCCATGATGATGAGCAACAATAAAATGGAAAGAGGCAACATTTTTATTATCATTCGCAACCTGAAAACTGAAAGCAATAGGATAAAAAAAATTAAACTGAAAATTGAATTAAAGAAAATTTAAAACCTCAAGTCTAAAATTTTTGTTAATTTAAATTTAGCACGATCCGTAGCTCTACAAAACAAGAAAGAGACCGCTAAATAATTGTAAGCAATCTGAAATGATTTACTGAAAAGAGTAGAAATAAGGAATTATATAAAAAGTTCTGTGTGCTAAATTTAATTGGTTTCGGATTCACAGCATTTTCCGATACTTATTGGATAACAATTTATATAAAATTCCAATTTGATATTTAATAACTTTGAAAATATTTTAAGGAAGTTTTAACAAATGTTTGTTTGGAATTATAGAATGCCAAATGGTTGATTTTAATGTTATGGTCAAAGTTTAACAGGAAGTTTAATCAACTACTTTAAATTGGAATTTTATATAAATTGTTATAGATATTGTAAGCCCAAAACTGGTCTATTTTACTCTCGGAATCTTAAAAAGTTAAAGTGTCATTTGCTCTTAGTCCGTTCAAACGAAACCATAGAATTTCAAAAAACCAAATAGATATATTTTTTGCTTAATGCTTTTCACATAAGCCATCTATCTTTTAATCACTTAGCAATAACAGTAGTTCCAGCGATCACTTCTGCATAGCTGATAGGTGAAATTTAAATTTCAGTTTCACGCTATTTATGAAATTTGAAAAGGTTGCCTGAATCATAAATACGTGTTACAGCTGTTGTAACAGTATTAGGAAGTGGTGGCGAAATGTTGAAAACGACGACAAATCGTAACGAATGGTATGGGTCGGGCGAAATTGACGAGGGCACTTATAAAACAGTTGGTCGATATGAGCGTTGTGATCATCTCACCTTTTCTTCAATTGCTCGCCCCTGACAATCAGCAGTTGCACTATTCAGAAAATAAACAATAAACCGGTTCCGTTCGACAAAACTGATCATCAATTCCTTCATTCTGATGATCGGTGCATTTGCTGTTTATCACACGCTTTTTCAAAACATTTAATTATTCGGCGATAACAATGGGCAATAAAATTGGTCATCAATATGATAGCAACATCGCTGTTCAATTAACATATTAACTGTATGACTTAATTCGTCAAACATTTTCCTTTTGTCACAGAATTTCAACTACGCTTATTGGCATGGCATTACTATCCACTTAGACGTAGACGTGGATGGCCATGGATAGATTTGCATGACGCATATGTGATGATGCTATAGAATCAATCAAAATGGATTGTTCTGCAAGAATAATCAACTCGTAATATTTGTCGATCAAGATTTCAAACCTTTCAAACTTAAATGAAAGAAATGAAGGTAGTTTACAGCAATCATTATTTCTTTATCCATAAATTGCTCAACGTTTCTCTTTCTTTCTCTTTATTTTGAAATGCAAATTATCTATTTTGATCAGACAATTGCGACTTTGGCATAAAACAATTGCGCACCACTTAGCAGTGAATAAAAGATGAGAGAATTGTCCATCGACAAAAAAAGGAGGATTGTTGAGTGTTTATTGATGAATGTAAATTGAGTAGGACTTGTTGGAAGGATTGAGAGTTATTGTTTGTCTCTAAAGGTTTTATTGGGATTTATTTAGTTTCAGTAGCAGAAGAGTGAGGAAAGGAACAGTACTTGAGGATTAAGATTTCGAAGTAGCACAAGGTGATTGACGTATGAACAGGTAGTAATTAGTGATTGAAGATGTGGAGCGTTACTGCCAAAATGAAGTAGTTGAGGAAGCGTGGAAATAATGTCCGCACCAAACGAGGAATTCAAGGAAGAAAGATCCGTCCTGTCTCATTGGCATACGGTGGGAGGGTTGATCAAAATGGGTGACGTGGGAAAAGGCATGGTATAACTCAACAATAATTGAAGAAGATAAGCCTTTTCTCTAGAGATCCGAGAGGTTTACGTATCGTTGTGAGTAGGAGTAGCTTCAATAGGTTAGTTGGTGTTTGATATGGTACGACGAAAAAATTGTGATGGACTATAATTTGTGTTAAATTTATCTCGGCTTTCCCGACACGATTATCGATTGATAGGATTTCATGAAGTAATTAAACTTCAATCATTTAACAGGGACAATCCAATGAATTTAGAGTTTAAATCATTTTGTTGGATTTTTTGATTTCGGTTCATTGGAATATATTCTTTAATTCTTCAATTCAAAATATTCCAATAATATTTCAATTGCGCTTCCTGTTGTTACTGTGAGCTAAATTTTCCAAACTGTAAGATAGTGAGAAAATATAAAAATATTTATGCTTTTGATTTTTGATGACTTATTGAGAAAGGTGAAGTTTTAAAATTAGCAAATTGAGGAATTTTAAAAGGCTAAAAGATTGTGTTATAAACAGAATTAAACATTAAACATTGAGGACATTTTTATTGAATTTTAATCGGTTTATTTCGAAATCCGTTATTTTAATTTCTCCATGAAGAGGAGAAGATTGTTACATTACAATGTAAGTTTACAACATATTGATGACACGTGCGACGTTTACTCATGAATACTTCAAAAAAACTGACAAAAATTAACCGCTTTTTATAAAAAGTATTAGAGGGAAGAGATCCAAAATATGCAAAGAATAAAAAAGTTTTGGAAAAAGTTTGAAATTAGCAGAGTTAAGCGGAATTCAATATGATCTATGATCATTTGAAAAGAATTGAGAAACTTCGTTATAAATTAGGATATAAAAGAAACGGGAAATTTTAAAAGAGAAATGAAAAATTAATGAAGAAATGACCGTTTCATTACAATGTCAGTCGTTCTTTTCCGTTCATTTTTTAACCGAAAGGATGAAAATGAAAAGTTTAAAACTTTGCGTTTCCTAGAAAAGATTGTTTTGTTTTCACTTTCACGTAGGATTCTTTTGATCGTCGATTTTGTTCATCCTCTCAGAAATTGTTATTCCACTACTTTAGAAACAGAAAGTAATGTAATATGCAAATGAATTAATTAACATACAATCCAAGGTGCTCCTAATCTACTGCTAACACCTTTAAACGTAATACGAATTCAATACAAACGAAGCTAAGTGTGAAACTGAGAATTATACGTTGATTTCTTCAATAAATTAAATAAAATTACACAAAATGAAATATCCACTTAAATAAAAATAAAATTACGAAAAAAAAATGCATTATAAGATGTGAAGTGATGGAATGGATCGATTGAGTTCGAATATATGCTAATGCTTTTATCATTTAAAATTTTGAAGAAATTGTTTAAGTGATACATAAATGTCAAAATTCGATTAAAACAGAGTAAATGAATTCTAAATTTGCTAATGGAATATTCCGTAGTTGAATGTGTGAATCAAAAAGCACTGACTGTCTGAGGGATGCTGTTGGCGTTGCATAACAGAATTAGACGTCGTCATTTAAAACTAATATTTGATGAAAATTCTTAAATGGGTGACTTTGGAACGAAAATGTGAATGTTAGCGCAATTCAGTTAACTTTCTTCTCGGGAAATCACTTATTTTAAAAATAGTTTTAGCCGACATATTATCTCCACAGAATTGATGTAATTATTAATGAACTGAGATTGTCAGTCAATATTATCTGAAAATTTTCTTCAAAATGGATTTATTGAAGTGAACTCGCAAAACGAAGATATATTCTCTCGCAACTGGAACTGTTCGAAATTGATGCGACATTTGCTAACAGTTAATAGGAGAAG
Organism: Litomosoides brasiliensis; assembly: GCA_013365375.1. NCBI lineage: Eukaryota > Metazoa > Nematoda > Chromadorea > Rhabditida > Onchocercidae > Litomosoides > Litomosoides brasiliensis. The sequence goes on along the minus strand of JABVXW010000138.1, from coordinate 93,349 downwards.
ATTTTAAAGACAATCAGTTCCCCTCATTTTATGGCCAGGAACATAGTTTTATTTCGATAAGACTTGAAAAATCTTCCAAAATTTCGGAAGAAATAATTTAAAGTCAATGATAAAAGTTTTTATTTGACGTCTTAATAAAGGAAATGTAAAGGGAAATTCTCCTGAAGAATGTAAAATTTTCATTCTTACAAGAAAAAATGCAGCATTTCTGGTTGCTCATAAATGAATTAAGAAAAATTTTTAATTTAAAATAATGAAATGAGTAATTTCATTTGATTGTTTCGTTGTTGTTTAGTTCATAAGCGGTTCTGTCTGAGAGCACCGCAATTAAAAAGTAATTTTAATGATCGACAAAGAACGAGGTTACACACCTTCATCGCTTTATAATAAGAATATTTTATTTCTAGAATTGAAATATCGTTAAATTGAAACATAAATTTCGAAATTTAATATAATTGAAAGGAGTACAAACGATCACTGCAACTCAGTTAACTAATTAAAACTCTAACTAAGTCAATACTCATGATGAATATTTTAATTTTAGAATTGGAATTTGCTGAATGGTATCACGGCTTGCTGCCACGTGCAGATATAAATATCCTGCTCGCCAAACATGGCCAATTTTTGGTTCGTGAAACGGAAATCAAGAAAGGCGAAGTGTGATCTTTGATATCTCCTATATATACATATTAATTTCCAACTATGCTAAAAACACTCATTCAGATTCATCCTGTAATCATCTGTTTCACTCAGTCGACCTTTGATAATGTGAACGACTTCGGCACAGTTTAGTAGCTTTAAAATCAATATTTTTGAAAGAAAAAAGTCGGAGAGTTGAAAGCAAGTGCACAGTTTAAAAATTTCTGTTAGAAAGTAACAAGTCTCTACGGTTTACCCTAAAGAGACAAAAAAAATTTTTCATGAAATTAATGAATTTAGGGCCATCAACCTGTGCTATCAGTAAAGTGGAATAATAAGGCAATGCACTTCATTATCCGTCAAGCTGATGGAAAAGTTTTTATTGAAAAACGCCAATTTCCTTCTATCTGTGAATTGATAAGGTACCAATCACTCTGTGGCAGAAATTTTTCCATGAAAACAGAAACGAAAAATTATTTCTGTTTGAGTTCCGAATTACACTTAAAATATTTGAAAACTAAAAAAACAAGCCCGGAAAATTAAAATTAGATTTAGATATCATTTGATCACTAAAAATCCAATAACCGATCAGAGTGGTGCTGTACTCTTTTATGCTGTTCCTCAACAAAGTTGGGAAGTCAAACATGAACAGGTAGACATTTAATTCAACAATTCACTCATTCCATTCGTCAAATAAAAGTGGTATTTGACGCGGTTGAACAACTGTAAGTGATTCATATGCTTTAAATTCAAAACTATGGAGAAATTGCAGATAGAATATGATGAATTATTAGGAGAAGGTGCAATGTCCGCTGTTTACAAAGGTATATTTAGGGATGATGGAAGAGAAAAAGAGGTAATAAATATCCTAATTTATTTTAAAAAAAAATTTTAATTAAAAAGTTTCGTTGAAGTTTTCGTAATTGGAAGAAAGAACGAAACCGTTCATGCGAACAATACTAATGCATTTATTAGATGAAATTTACTATTAGTTACTTATTGCATGTGAAAAATCCTGATTTTAAAAGAAATGAAGTTTCTGTTAAGGTTGCAGTTAAAGTACACAAAGGGCGTAGTTCAGATCGAGAGACCGTGGAACAGATTTGCCGAGAAGCGCGTATAATACGTAGATTGGAACATCCAAACGTTATTCGCCTCTATGGCATAGCACTAAGTAAGGTATGTGACAGCCATCAAATTTCAACAAAATACATAATCAGTAAATGATAATAGAGGAAAATAAGCTTAAAACAGAGATTCTCTTTTTCTTTGTAATTTAACTAAAATTCTATTCCAAATATATCAGAAAGGTTTTTAAGGATTAAAAGGTTAACTTTAATAATAAAACTATTAAAGGAACCTGTAATTCTACTAATGGAATTGTTAAAAGATGGAAGTTTGGATGTTTTTCTGGTGACGAAAGGCTCAACGTTAAGTATACGCGAAAAGTTGTACTTCTGCCTGGATATTGCATCGGGTCTGGAATTTCTGCATCACAATGGAGTCATTCATCGAGACATCTCAGCGAGGTGACAGAAATACTATCAGTGTTTCAGCTAACTAACATTCAATATAAATAAAGAGATTAAAAAATTTCTAGAAATCATCGGTAAATTTGACATTTACATATTAAAAAACAATAATTTTTAGTTTTTTAATCTCTGCTAATAAAAGAATTTTTTTAACTTCAATTATTGAGGATGAATTTTTGCGAAATGGCTTAAAAGCAATTTTAAGAAATTGTTTGGTGGAAGATATGTGCGTCAAAATTTCCGACTTCCATCTATCGCGAGAAATTAGAAAAGAAAATGAAAAGTACAGGATGAAACGGTTCGAACAGAATTTACCCATAAGGTTTAAATTTATAAGTTCTGTGCTGCGATTATTAAGATTAGATCATAATGGTCGAAATATTTTGAAAATTAAAAATCAGTGAACAAAGTTTTTTTTGAAGTTGCAAGATATGCTAAACGTTCAATGCACAACTCATCTTAGTTCCCAACATCAATTTCTGTTACTTAATTAGTATGAAATTCGGTTCTTGTTGAAAGGCGAGATAAAAAGGAGTTTTTAATTTACATTTACATCCAGTAGTCGAACAAGCAAATTAATTTAAATATAATTTGAGTCATAAATAAAAATATCCTATTATAGTGCAATTAATTTAATAATAAATTAAACAATGATGTGATGCAGATGGTTAGCACCGGAAACGATAAAAAACGCAATATATACGACAAAGTCGGATGTGTTCAGTTATGGGATACTGCTCTGGGAAGTGTTTACAAATGGTGCGGAACCGTATTGTGGGATGACCGTCGCTGAAGTTATTATTAATGTAAGCCTGATTTCAGTTTAAAAAATAATGAAGGACTGAAACAACACTGGTTGATCATGCTAAATGAAATCGATTTTAAACAAAAAAATACAAAAATAAAAAAACGAGCAGACTATTTGTTTACTAACTCCCATTAACTGACGAAAAGTTTAGGTGAAGGAAGGATATCGAATACCATCGCCAGATGCAATGCCTAAACGGTTGCAGGCTTTGCAAAGAAATTGCTTCGAAACGGAAGCCTCTGAGCGATGGTCGATGACACAAATTCGACAGAAAATTGAAATGATTTGTTTACAATTTCAGAATTAAACCTTTAATTATATAATTTCAAGCCACAATCTCAGTGTAGTGAAGTATCATTTCCTTCTTGAAATAAATTCAATTTCAATCATCCCATTTCACCTATATGAATTTAGCTGTCGTTTGCAATTTGATGGTAGTAGTGTACAATTTAGAATTGTGTTTAATCAGTGTATCAATAAGTAGGGAATTCAAGAGCCATCTCAACTGAGAATGCCTCTTCATATTTTATTCGTAAAATAATATCGAAGTGAGCCACGAACATCAAAGTTATTATTGTAGACAGTATGTACTGACTAGGATGTTAGCGTTGCATTGTGGATCCGTCGATTTCGCTACTTTCCGTATACGCTTATAGAAATGTATTTTATCCGGCTAGTAATATGTGCCTGAGGATATGTCACTGTAAGGCCGATCTTTTGGATATGTGATATTGCTTCTTTGTACTTCGGCACCACTTAGATATCACTGCGGGGATGTTGGTTCTTTGCACTGATCACCGTTCTCCTACTGCACTTCTAAATACAGTTATACAATAACATAATGAGGAGAAATATGTGGATAAATCATCGAACAGTATTGATGGCATTATAGTCATCTCCCTTTCCTACTTCACGTTAACTCTCCCATAAACCTGTCATTTATGACTTCTTCCTCCACTCCACTCACCATCAACCACCAACCCATATGTCATCGTGTTCTCCTCTCCTTTTCAGGTCATACACATCTCGTACTTTCCTCATACTGATATTTTGTACGGCTCGTTTTGCTAACATAGGGAGCGCAATCGCTTATATAAATCCATTATATTGTAACTGTTATTTCATTACAGTATTGATCGAAAGCTATCCTTTGAAAAGAAAAATAAAAATGCGAAAGTATGGAAAAAATAAATTCATTTGAAACATCTGTTTTTTTCTCTCAAACTTACATTCCATTGCTTTAGTTTCTCACTGTTTATTCCTTCGTTGCTTTGATCGTCCATCTCTCATATCATTTTATTTTATTTGACATTAAAACGAAACTGTGCTATACGGTTATTAGCTAATACTTTCTGTCGTTTGTGATGTATTTAAATTTGAGAAATTCTAAAGCAGAAGAAAACATACGAATGATTAATAGCAGGATATGTTTCAATATATTCCAACAGTTTTCATTCATAGAGTCGAAAGACTTTTACGTAAATGACATGAATGCTAGTTCCTTTTAGTCTACCTTTATTGCATTTGAATAATTAGTTTTTCCATACTTTTTTTAGTACTAATCAGATAAAGTTTTTATTTATGACATGAACATTTTTTGTTGAATTTAGCCGGATCTGTTCATTATGCTGAAGATAATTTGTTTTACAATCCCTTGTTATCTATTTCGACGGGAATAGATATGAAATCAGGAAAAACCTAACATGTATTTATTAAATTTCTGACAGGACGAATCATAATCTCTGGTTCTTTTCCGTTTATTATTTATAAATAATATTCAAGCAGTGGTAAGAAGACAAGACTTTATTTTACTAGTATGCTTTCGATGATCATAATCGAGAAAACAGCAGAAATATATGTCAACGATGTAGAAGTGTGGACAGAACATGCGATTTCAAGCACTTCATGATTTCCTTTCAGTTTAGACATGTACTCCTTTCTTTAAGTAATTTGAGGTAGTATGAGACAAAACACCAGGAAAATTATATGACTTTCAAAGTAGCTGGGAGCAAAATTGGCCCCATAAATACTTGTCAGATGATATGTGTGCGCTTGAAAGACTTTTAGCAGTGGCAGATTAATACGGTGATACCACGTACTTTGATGAGAACTGAAAAAAATTGTTTTTAATATCTGCTATTTAGTCGGTCAAATCCTTTCCTGAGCCGATTTCTTTTGGATTTTTTCAAAATCGATTATTATTAATTCAAATTTTTAATTTCACTGTTTAGATGTATACAGTATTGTCTAAAACTGTTTTTTTATGGTAGCAAAAATATAGAAGGTGGTGACGTAGACACTTCCTAGAGATTAGAACCGCAAGAAATTATTAGTCATAAAGGGAATTGTGGGTATTCTACTACATTATGTGGAGAAGGTTTAATCGACAGTTGTTTCACTTCAAATATTATCCCGTTTGCTTTAGCTTAGAAAGTGCAAGTGCAGCCAGCTGTTGAAGTTTGGGTTATGAGAAAATAGGATAAGTGAAACGACATGTAATAAGTTTGATACAGTACAGTGTGAATTTATCAGTTAAATTCCAGTGAAGTCATAAAATCACCGACGTTCGGATATGTGTTATACATTTATGGGTTTTTGTTAAATTTTCCCAATTTTTTTTGTATTTAAACAAAGGCATTATCAAAAGTTCCGGTGTTCATTTCATTAACGTCAGATTTTTTCAAGGATGAATTTCTCTTTTTTGGTTCATAAATCATTATGCTTGACATTAAAAAAATTTTAAGATAAAACTCAAAATTTCAGAAGCTTTTGCTTATGAAAAAGAGAAAAGTCGGTACATTTAATGAGATTGGCATTCACTTGTTGGGAGTCTGGATGTGAAGAAGTTTATACGAAAGGATGGAAAATACTTGCGGACTCAATAATCTCAACTTCAAGAGACGTCGTGATTTATCACGGTGACGTTCTTGCTTTGGAGGATGGCACTGTAGTACGTTTTGTTTTCTTATGGTCTTCAAAAGTGACTTTTTCATTCAGTTAGCTAACCTGTGTCGTATTGCTTCTAAAGATATTTTTGTGCTTAAGGAAGGTGGAACAGATGTTGCAAAAAAATAGGAAAGTAATTCCTTGTTATTTGTCCTATTAATCTTTCATCATGAAACTCTCCTTTTAGTACATGTATAGCTCATCTGGTACCAAGAAGCCATATCTGACTGGAACTTCGTTTTCTTCATTTCGTTTTATCTCACTGCATGCTGCCTATGAAAAATTATTTTTGGTGAGTGAAGAAGGTCGTCTTTTCGGTTGTGGACATACTACTTGTGGTGAATGTGGCGTGATTTCCTCAAATCCCGTTGAGTCATTGCGTGAAATTGAACTAGTGCCACCACTGGCTGTTTGCCCTCATGGATCAGTGGTTACTACTGCAGAGTACGAAATTTTTAAATACCTTGAAAATCAGTTGGAATAAAGATAGAAAAAATATTGTATGCAACAATAAAGATTTAAGTAGTTATATAACCACAAATCTATTACTACTTTTGTTTTTAATTTTTTTCGTATTTCTGCAAAAAATAAAATAAAAAAGTTCTATGCTCTTAATTAATCAAAGGAGGAAATTTTTTTTAAAAAGGCCTGAAAGTTATACTCTTCAACTGGATTTTCTTACAACGTAGAATTTTTGCTCTTCCTCTTATTTTTTATTCCTAGTTTCAGTTTAGGTCATTGAAGGTGAGGCTTGTTCAAGCATCCTCATCGGAGGTTTGCGTCACTGATTCCCGTGATCAATTATGGAAATATGGAGGTGGAAGATTAGAATTCGATTCGCTAGGACGCGTTCAAGTGCAACCTTTACAACTTGCATCGAGACGCAAAGTTTTGCAGCTGTGTGCCGGGAGGTTTGAATAGTTTTAAAGCATGTCATTGATTTTACTTTTACAAAGTTTTTTTAGGAAACACTTTGTTTGCTTGGCCATTCCTTTGATTGATGAAGATGATGACATCGATGTTGAAAATTCACCAACTTCGGAAATGCGGAAATTGAACGAATGTGAAAAATGTCGAGAAGAGTGTGAGCTACGACTCAGTACATTAATGAGTATGGCTGACCAGGTTCTGGTTTTCTTCTAATTTGCTCTATTCACTTAGTTGCTGAGGTCCAGCGTTATAGTTAAAATTTCAGTTTTTCTCGACAAATTTAAAAGTTTTTGTATTCTACTCGTATTTATTCCTTGAAATGTGTGTCTCTCATCTAAACTCAACGCATAGATATAGAATATTTTTATTTTATTGAAGCTTATTTTGAAATATTCTGTTTTAAATAACAAATTTTAAACATTAAAAAAATGATTTTGTTTAGAAAAAAGAATCACAAATTTTATTTGGAAGCTGTGAAAAAGGGCTAACTGTGAAAGCAAATTTTGTTATTCGTAATCCATGCTCACTTCTGGATGCAGATAGTAGGTAATCATTTTTTTAGATTATATGGTTGCTTTTTATTTTTCTAATTGAAAAATGTGATGCTTTTAGTGCAGGACAGCACCAATCACTTCACTTCTGTAGTTCATCACGTACTGCCAAGACCGCTGCTGTGAATCCGTGGAAAAAAACTTCATTCAATGAATTTGAAATGAAGGAAGTGAAAAACATTAACATCTGGAATCAACTTGGGAAAAACTCAACCTTAGTTTCAATAGGAAATCTACCTGATATGTATTACATGCAAAATACAAGTAAGAGTTTTATATGACAATTCATATATTTTTTGAAAAAAACTACTTTGAGAAATCATTTTGTCGACTTTAATGTACATAATGAGACTTTCTATTTTTCCTTTAATTTTGTGTTGTAATAAAAATCATTCGTAAAGAAATTTCCATGTTTCATATGCAGAGGAATCATCAAGTTGTACTGAGAGCCCTTCAAAATCAAATGCAAGTGTTTTATCCACCGGCTCACAACATGATCCGGACTTATTGCCAGAGATTTGGACATGGGGTGCCAATGAAAATGGCCAGCTAGGACATGATGATTTGGCAGTGAGGTATCAAAAATAGGAGGCTTTTTCATAAATTATTTTGGAAGCGTACTATTCACATTCCCAATAAACTTTGAAGCAGCGTTTTTTCAGTTTTGGTTTTATTGCAGGAGAGCACCATTTAAAATAGTCGGTTTATCCGGCATGTATTGTATCAAAGTAGCAGCAGGAGACAACCATACCATAGCACTCACAGCAGCTGGCAAGGTTGTTAGTCTTCACATTACCATTTGTTTATTATCTTTTAGTCAAAAGCTAATCATCGATTCTGATAGTATTTTACAAAGGATTTGAATAGATTAGACATCTTACCGAATTAGACGTCACTAATTTTTCAAAAGCATTTCATCAGTTAATTAAATTATTTCAGTTATACGTGTGGGGATCAAACAGTGATGGACAGTTGAAACAACCAAACATATCATGTGTAGCGAAGCCAACGCTTTTTAAAGTCAGTTTTGTCGGTTTGAATAGTTTTTTGATTAACGAAAATGGTTCTCTTTAATCATTTTATGGGTACAGCAACCGCATAACAATTTTTGCTTATCTATAATTTCCTTATTTCTGTTTATAACTTTTGATAAAGGGAAATGAACTCGAGTTTACACTTTCCTGGTCAGCGGTTATTTTTCTCCCTTATTTTTCCAGGTTGGGAGCCATTCCTTTGTTCTTGACGCATTTGCAAGTGGTTGTCAGACAGGCGTTATTGTTGGCGGCGTGGCAAATTCTGTGACGCTTTATCTCTGTGGAAGTAATACTGTGGAGAAATTACCTCAGTCGTTATTGCTATCAAAAGAGGTTTCTTTTTCTCTTGTTTTTTGATTTTTATTTCCATTTTGCTTTGCGCTTTCATCTTATACTTACAAATTTTATGTAAATGCGACTTTTAGATTATTTTTAATACATAATTGTGAATTTCTGTAAATTTATACTTGTTTCAAACTCTTTGTTCTTATTTGTCTGGTCAGATGTTATGGGACAATGGCAATCTTTTTCTTGAGAATGGAGTCAGATGACAATTCTCCAATTTTCATTGCAGATTGGTTGGCCGAGTTGGATATTGATTGAAAATAAGAATATTGCAGTTGGGGTACATGAATCAGTCGATGAAGTTGAGGAACATCTTCTGCGGGTGTTCGTTTGCTTTCGATATGCGGAATTTGTGCAGCAGATGTGGCAATTGTGCCAGAAAATGCATGAAAAAAGTGATGGTATTTTAAAAAATATTGAAATTAAGTTGTGAAGTCTAATATAAATTGTTTTTCATAAAAATCATGATGAGTTATTCAGTTAGCATGCTATATCTAATTTTTCCAGGCCATACCGGAAACAATGTGCCTTTATCGAAATTATTAAATAAACTGACTTTGTCATTGGCAGGATACTCTACACACATATTTAGGTAAAAAAAAATTTTGACTTTTAATTTTAGTCAGAGTTTTTTAATCTTTTAATTTCAAAAAATTCGATCTCTTGATTTTAATAACTGTGATTTTATTGGAATTGCACCTAAACTTTATTTTTACCTGATACAGCCGATTTAAAAAGGCACTGAATTTCTTCACTGAACTAATAAACTTTTCAGATTGATGAAAATGGTGCGTGACAATCTTTGTGATACAGGCAGTCTATCAATTGGAAAACTCTTGGAAACTCATATAAAGAAACACTTATTGAATGCTTTTTTCAATTTCCACACTGATTTTGTACAGTGCCTTGCCTATGGATGTTTCACTGAGCTCGATATTGGGTACGTCTTTTTAATACTTCGTGACATTATAGAAGATTGCAGAAGCAAAAATCATAGTAAATTTATTTTTTTTATAGTGTGTTTCTATTTTATATATTGCGGTTCTTTTTTCTATTTTTTTGAATATTTTTTAACGTTTACTAAGATCCCACTGGTTTTATTTATGGATGTTTTGACCGTTATTTATTCCCTGTCTTCATTACCATGAAGTCGTCTAAAAGAACACATTTACATTTCTGACAACATAAATCAGTCTTAATTATATTATTCATTTCTAATGGTCAAAGAAAAAGCCATTATTGTTGTGGTAGGAAGCACAGTTTCAATTGTTTATAAAGTGTACATACTTCAACTAGGTTGGAAAAGAGATTAACACCACAGTCCGTAATTATTGATTTTAAGAAGTTTTAGTGATAGTTCTTTAAATAGAATATTATATGGATTGAGAAGTTTTAGGGTATTTTCTTCAGTTTTGATAAAATCTACCACTGTAGCCTCAAAAATACCTATATGTATATCTAGATATAGAATGTTAACATAGAATTTTCTTAGCAATGCTATTTGAAAATTGTACTGACTTTAGTTGATCAGTGCGATCTTTCAGTTGCAAATGAATTCTCACCACAACAACTTTCCATACATATGCCAAATTCAGAATCTCAACTAACCAGCACTTTTTTAGGGTTTTTTGCACAGTACTTTATATTAATTTGCGGAGAAAAGAATACAGCTTAAAACAATGGGGGTTCTTTTTACCTATGGGTTTTTGCTTTATTTGATAATAATTGTTAAAGTTTTTTTCACATAGATCAATCATTGAGTCAATTTGAGCAATACCAGCTGTATCACTCTTGCAAATACTGTAACAAACATTGATAAATTCTCCACAGCTCTATAAATTTAAATTATTTTGGATAGGGTTATTCCTACAATTCTCGAAGTTCCTTATCAAAATATTTTTGTACTTGTAAAGTTATAAGCGAAAAAAAAATTATACAGAGATGAAAATCGAACTGACTGGGACGATATTATCGCTTCCATCTGTAGGTATGCTTTTCAACAATTTTAATAGAAAATATGGAGGGAGCGGTGGTTACAACTAACTGCTATTAACTGCAAATAATTTTAACTGAAGAGAAACAGGTCTGTTTGTCATTTTATGCTGGGAAGAGAACTTGCAAATAGCCATAGAAACTGCACGGGAAACTTTATATGCTCGCTTTCGAAATTTTTCTTTACTTACATATCTAAGTTTCTGAAACTGTTTTTCTTGAAAGTTTAACTTCTTCCTAAAATCTAAAATTTCAACTGCAGTTTTTGGGATATCTCTTGAGACAGCGGTAGCTTACGGCTCCATAAACAGTATTTTTTCATGTTCTTGGAACTGTTGTGTTTACCATTCGTACTGCATGAGAAAAAAAATTCTTATTCATGGAATATTCACTTACTGTACCAATTGTTTTGCGAAACAATAGCTTTTGCGAATTACAATTTTATTGGATTATTGTTGCAGAGAACATTTTTTTTACTTTTCCACTGACTTTTACTTCGTGCATGTTGGCTCGAAACTTTTCATATTGGTGTTGAAAATTTTTTTGGATTTCATAATGCAAAAGATTTTTTGATATCAGTTGACAGCAGTGCCAGTTCTAGTGAAAAATTGGATGAAGAAGTGAATAAAATGTGCTTATGCTATGATGTTGGAGAAAACAGTCAGGAAGTTCGTTTGCGACAGTTGTTTCAACTGGTTTTCAATTGTCCGTGCAAACTCGGCGACCTGGCTGGAATTGGTAACATCTTAGAGGTAAGAATAGGTTTTAGCATCAAGATTATAGCAATAATGTCTAGAATGAATGGTGTGGCAGGATGACAATGCATTGTTGACTATCAGCCACCCACAGCCGTTTACTAGATAAAAAATATAACCAACAGGTCTTATTTCTTGATCCATCAATATCAAAAAGTTTCACAGAAACATGCGCAACATATCAATATTGACTAGGTTGTGATTATATACATTTTAGAATTGTGATCCAAAACAAAGCCGAAATTTTTTGATTTTGTGTTTTCATCATAGGGTGTAAATACTAGCATAGCATTATCCCAAAATGATTAGTTAGTTAAAACCACGGCAACTGGATTCTTTTCATCTGTTATTAAAATTTCGTAGAAGTTGAATCGTTTACTCTAATCCATGTTCATTTTGAAAAATCGTGTTTTTTTTTCTGCTGTAGATGGCGGAATCGAACTTGTCCGATAGACTTTAATATCACTGCATTATGATGTGAAAATAATTTATCCTTATTTCGGGCAAAAACAAGTTATGTTCAATTAGTTGTAAAACAGATTTCGTAGTAAATTATTTACAAGTAACAAAGAAATACATAGCGAACTATTTTTGCATCTGTTAGTAAGAATCCTTCTTAATTTGAGTTCTATGAAATTTTGAAGTATAAAAAATTCTAATCTATGCTTTAACCAAATGAAATAGGGATGGTAATGGAAGAAATGAAGTTAATTTAAAATATTGTTCATTTTCAATTCGATTTTATCTTTATGGGAAAGCAAGATTTAAGTAATGATGAAATGAACACTTCATAGAAAACACGGTAAAAAATTCAATGCTGGATGATGATAAATTAATAAAGGCATTTTCTGTACAGAACAAAAGCTCATTAGCAACAGAGATGACCGATGTATTATACGACGAGATTTAAAGTGAGTGATTTGTTTATATCTCTCATAATTTATTTTACACTATTCTGGCTTTCTAATATTCGTTATTTTCTTGAGAATTCGCAAAAAATGTCTTCTCTTTTTGAAATGAATTTTTGAAAAAATATAATGGCGGATCGTCAGAATTTCTGAAATACTCAGAATCAATAATTATGCTTAATTCAATGCCTTCCAATAACTCAGAGTTATTTATTCAAAATAATGACTTACTTCCCACCTTGTTAATAAAACCAAACACAGTTGATTGTACAAATTTTTGCACTTTTAGTTTCATTGGATTTCATTAAATAGGGAATTTTTACTTGATTTTTGTAACAGACATTTAGACTGTGCTACTTATAGTTAAAAACAAATTTCTATTTTAAAGTTTATAAATAGTAAAGTTTAAAAAACAAACTTTAACAATTTTCAGTTTGTTAAAGAAATGTAAATCTTCCTGTAGTTAACCAGTCAGTTTCTAAAAAACCTCGAGAATGACTCATTTCACTTATAAATTGTTTGGTACACTGGCAACAAATGGTACATACCATACCAATCGGATAACCCTTATGAGCTATACAGCCATTCATCTGAACAAAGATCTGTTCGCATTCTTCATTCGAATTGCCCTTTTCCTTGTTGGTCAGTAAACTACCATCATTTGGGTATGGTCCATGACATGATACCAAACGACACATCGGTGGTTTGATCTGAAACTTGATAATTGAGAAATATTCCACTATTAATGAAGTAGCACGAGGAAAATTTTATTTAAATAAATTAGGAACTGTTGTTAAATGCTCAAATTCATCAGGTCACAAGTTATGCTTTGAAGCCAATGTGAAGTTGCGAGTGGCCCACCAAGTAAGTGCATAATTAAAAATTCTTTGAAGCATTAATAAATGCGCTTTATTCAATTCGCACTTCTGTTGAAAATTCGAAGAATGTTTCGCAATACAGACACGGTGTTACCAAGCTCTTTCGCCCTTTTCATTTAAAATGCAACAGTCATGTGTAAGTGAGATGTATTGGCATGATGTCACAGTGCATTTAAGATCAACCTGCGGAAATTTGAATTCAGTTCTAGCGGTTTCTCACTGACAAAACATTGTTAATGTTAATTGAATTTTGCACTGAAATAAGTGAAAGTATAGCAAGATAATACCATAAGATTAACCTGGACATTATGCCTTTCGAAATTAGATATACAAACTATCATCTTGAAAAATCGAAATTTCTAATATGAGAATGCTACCAACCAAACCTTATCAAAATTCGCTCCATGTAAATAATAACGAGCTGAGTTACTGATAGTTCCTGATTCTGACACATCTTCATCGTTGCCATTGAAGTTGTCTGGATGTAGTGCCGAACTAACCCGTATCAATAATTTATCACCGTAGATTTTACCATTGCTTGGATTCGTTGGCACCTCTAATTCCTGATCTTCAAAGCGGTATCTATTACTTCCCGGTAACTTTGAGAATGGCGGATACGTGGTTATTGGTGCGTAATTTGGCTCTAGAACACAGTAATGATGAAAATTTCTTTAGATTTATTCGTTTTGATGAGTAGAAGTAGTAAGTGCTACTCCAGAATTTAGACTCACCTCGAATGTTTTGATTGTAATTTCCTAAATTGGTGTTGTATACCTACGTTTATGTCTGGAAGGTGCAAATAAAGCTGCTTGAATTCTACAAGTGTTTTTATTTCTACGCTAATATAGCTGTGTCGATCTGTTTTATAATCATACAGTGAATTATCAAATTGCTGGTACCGAAGTAGCGTTTTTGTTTTTGCAATATTCTAGTTTCAGCCTGATTTGTTTTTAAATTTTGGAAACTTCTATCTCACAATGGTGCGTGATTTTCTGGAGTAATTTGGTCTCCACATAAGAAATCTAATTTTTTGGTTAATCAATTCAAACAACAGGATGATTACGGATGGGTTTAACGTATCCTTTTCATTTTTGTTCGTAAAAATATATATATATATGTATATAAAATATGGGAAGATTGATGAATTGGCACAGGGAAATGATGCAATAATTAGTCCAGAACATTTCCGATATGTAAGGTGCATTGCGGGCCATATGATTTATACAAACAGTTCATCTATGAACTAGGGAGGTAATTAATTGATTCATCATTTAACTTATCATTCTCATTATCTTCCTGCATAGTTCAGCTATAAATAATGCGTACCTGCTGATAAGTAGTAGCCAAAATTAATTTTTGAAGTGGGATTTTTTGTGGAATTAAGGAACGGGATATCACGTATGATAGAGGTCGACGAAAGTGTCGCAAGAGTAATGGTGGTCAGCAGAGAAGGATAGAAAGTGGACATTTTGTGATGTTTCTTTAAAGACTGAAGCGATGGTAGTCAAAATAGCAGGAATGTGCCTTCAGTAACGTATCGATGAGTCAACTGAAATTGCTAGCTATTCTCTATTTATAGAATAATTTCAAGCTTTTTTTCGGAGAGGGGCGGAACGTCCCTTGTTAATTGCCGCTGATGCCCAATTTAGGAAGTTTCGTTGTATTGCACCCTTTCTTCCTTGATAACTATTACTGTTGATTTCTTGAAATTTCGATTCGAAAAATTCAAAAAAAGATCAGAGAAGGGCAGCGAAATGACAGTTTGAAAAAATAGAAATTGCAACGTTAAATTGAAATTGCAACCCAAAAGTTTGCATTTTTTTGGATTTTTCCAACAGAAAAAAGTGAGAGAACATAAGGAATGTTGGGTGGATAAACATTTTCTAATAGAAATCGCAAATCAAATTTTTTCATTCTTTTTTGAAAGATATGTTTTTACTTTTAATTAAAGATGGGATGCTACGATATGTTGAACTTTTTAGGGTTTCTTTCTTTTGTATTCAATATAGTCAACACGCTTCACAGTATCAGTTTGCGTTTTTTTTATTTAATTTATTTTGAAAGGTAGAATATAGTTTTTTATGAGTGTGCCACAATTTTGAATTCAGTTTTCACTTTCTCATATCAAATTTCAAAGTTTTTATCTAAACTTTTCTTTTATTTGAACAAGTTTTAGATTTCAATCAATTTCAAATTTTAATACAATCCAAATTATTTGAATTATTTGAATAATGAAAAAGCCATGATTTTTCATATATGACTTAATTATAACTTCAGTGAAGGTATTTTTTTTCTGATGTTATCGTGTAGTGTACTAATGTGAATAAATCCTCCTTCTTAGAGTGCTCAATAAATACATCAAATATCACTGACTGCATTCATCCTTCTACGGACATTCTAATGCCATCATTTTCATTTCAGTTATCCCTGCCATTCATGTTATTCTACAATTCTTCTCATCGCCATATTCATCACTGAAGGATCAAATCTGTTCTACGTACAGTTTATCACAGTTAAAATGGTATCACTGATAGTGAAGAATTCCACAATAAATGATTTAAGTAATAATTGAACTGTTTTATGAAATACGAAAGTATGTATATTACATCCAAAACTTCCTAAGCATATGAGGTGTTGCAGCCTTAAATAATTACGTCATCTTTTGCTTCTGCAGAATTTAAAAAACCACTTAGCCTAAAGAAAATTTGCGGAAGTTCATCGAATAATAATGTCAACCAACCATTTTCTTAGGAAATTGACCTAATACTTAAGTTAATTTATCAATCATGAAGCAAATGGTAAACAAATTGGTGAAATGCAAGATCTCTCATCCGACTAAAAAGTATTAAGACATCATTATTTTTAATTTAATTTACTTGTATTGGAAAAAGTACTAATAAACTAAAATAAATATGAACAGATCGTTATTAGTGATATGCGTAATCCCTTCTTTCTGGTTGACGTTCATTTACTTCTTCATCCTAAACTTTTAAACTGATTTAGAAAAGTTAGGAGGATGTTTTTTTTAATACTAAAAATGCTATTTAAAAATACTAATTTAGTAATCAGAAAGTAGCCTGAGCCGTGCCTAAAAGAATTGAAGGTAAAGTTGCGTTATTTTTTTAGTTTGCTAAGCCACAACGTATGAACATTGAGTGACGATGACCTTTAGGATTGTGGTGACTTTTAGCGTTTCTCTGAAATTAGGCCTTCAATTTTGCAATAGGCGCATATGTCTCATTTATTTACGTTTACAGCAGTTGTATATCGTGATATTGATCAGGAACAATTAAAACTTAGCGAGCTTCAGTAGATAATTTCTAAGAGCGTTTCTTATTGATTTTAACATAAATGACTTTTGGGTGACTCTCCACTGATTTATCACTTTATTATTTATTGAATTCAAGAAAACATTGCGGAATTCTTGAAATTTTTCAAACTGCCGATACATTCATTTATTGCACTATTTCGGCCTATTGGTAGATCTGATGATTGAGTGCAATTTAATTAAATAAGATTTTTTGGTTTCTTTCAACAGTTCTCTTGATTGTTATCGATTTGTCAGGCAAATGTCAAGGTCGTTGGTTCCAAAAACTTTTTGAGTGTTCATTTACGGAAAGCATTGTAACAGCTATTTTATTTGACGAAAAAAAATGAATTTCGAAGTAATGTAATTTATATTGTGGAAATTTATCAATTATGCTTTGGCGTATCTTCAAAACCTTTAAAAAGTGGATGTAATACGGATTTTCGTATTTATTTCTTTGTAGATTTAAATATATTTCCAAATACACTGAATGGATTCCATCCATTTTTCATTTGTTCTTAATTTCATCGAAACAAGGAAATATTCTTCGATCGGATATGAGAAATGATTAAAGTTAAAGTGTCTGAACATTCTTTGTTGTGAGTCATTTACCACATTTAATCAAAAATTTTCTTATTTATTATTCAGTTTCTTCACTTATAGGTGACATAATAATATTTTTAAATAAAAATGCTATTGGGTTTGAGCTGTTTCATTTCGCAACTATTAAGCGGGGAGAAAAAAGAGGAGAACGAGAGTGACTGTTTGGGAATCCATGAGAGTACGCGAATTAAATCGAGTGACCGTTTCATTATCACATAGGGAAGAAAATCATCAACCGCAAATTTCTGAAGTCCCCCCAATTCTCTTTTTAATTCCAGTAAATTGGCAATAAATTTGTTGATAATTTATTGTAGCAGAATTGATTTAATTTAAGCAAATTTTGTATTTATTTGACAGTAATCATGAAGAAAGCATTTCATCTCATCCTGAATATTTTAAATCGTATTAGCAGCATCTGATCCTATTGATAATTGCAATGTTAAAGTAAAAGTAATGATTGTAGTAAAGGGAGTTATTAATGTTGTGCAGTAATTTTTTTCTCTGAAAATTGCCACCCAAAGACTGCCGCCAAACCACTCTTTTTTCTTGTAACTGCAATGCACTTCTGCAATGTAAAAATGTAAATTTTGATGTGACTGTCAACTCATCAACATTCCACAAATTACTGAATAGCTTAGCTGTTAAATTCATACAGTCACTTCCTATTCCCTTTTTTTATAATTAAAAAAAAAGATGATTAATGGCGAATAAACTACTTGCTGAATTGAGGAAGAATTTAAGATCAATTAATAAATAAATAAACATAAATTTGACAAGTAATTTTCCTAAATATTAATCAATGAAAAATAAAATGCTTTTATTTCCTAAATATTACTATAATTCTTCCTACTTCAAAGATTATTCTTGTTTCTTTTAATAAGTCTTAATTATTTAAAGTGTATACTATCTGTTGATTTAAAGAAGAATTAGGGATTGGTGTAATACAGTGAGTCTTTATTGGTAATGCTGATAGTGGACCGTTTGAATTACCGGTGTTAAATTAATTTTGAAACGATAAATTCATACTGCATAGTTGTAATAGCATATAACAACGATAATATGAATATCACTGGTAAGAAAATAAAAATAGTAAAGCAGTGTAATGGAAATGTAAGAGCAAAATGATTCAACTATTGATATAGGGAAGCAATTATTTTTCTTTAAAGACAAAACTTGAATGATTGAAATAGAATTTAGCATTTACTGATATTCTGAAAGTATCAAAAATACATTACAGAGTAGAGAAGATATTTTCGCAGCGGAATGGAAGAGCTATTGGACATCTGCTAAATATCAAGTGGATCATTTGAATGTCATTGGTGATAATACTTATCATTTTTGGAAGTGTGTGCCTAAACATGCACGATCGGTTTGTTCCTTTCCATACCAATAATTCACTTATCAAATGTACTTGTGAAGTACCATTTTGATTAGCAAATATTTTTGCGAAGATTTATTTTTCTGTTTAGCTTAAGCAACCAGGACGTTTACTGTTGTGGAAAGCGGCAAATAAACATTTAGAAACGGCAGGTGTGATAAATGTGTGTGGGAATTCAGCATGGGCAGCAGTGAGACATGGCTGGCTTGCAGTCGCTGTTTTTAACGATGCTATTGCAGTTATTGAGGTTTTCTAAAAAATTTTTTTTTAAAAAAATGAATAAATTTTTTCACTTCATTGATTTAAAATAGAGTTTTTGATTAGATCCAACTATTCCACAAATCATATACCATACTACAGTAAAATTAGGGAAAAAATTACCAGTATCAGGATAGTTCGGTAAGTTCTTTGGATAATGATATTTCGAAATTGCACTGATCTAAGAAAAGATTATTTTTATTCTTTTTATAAACCTGTAACATTAAAGATGAAATAAGAATATGCTATTACGTAGCTGTTCGCGATACGAGTTGCACTTTACGCATGATTGTATCTATAGCGATTATCATATCGAAAGCGTCTTTTAGAGCGATGGTGAAATTATAAAATAGGAGATAATTGCAAAATAACATTATTAAAAAGGATTTCCAGAAACAAGACGTTATTGTACTCAATTTCCCGTTGGTTTGGATAGAAGTAAATGAAGAAGGAAGTAACGAATGTTTAGTACGAGTGTTTGATCCGGAAAATAAATTTTATATTCGATTTGTAAATACTGAATACAAGGTATTATACAAGCCACAAATTTGTGTTATCTTTTTCAATACATTTCATTGATACTTTTCTCAAGAAGAAAATCTGTATTAAAAATATCAGGAAAGAAACGTGGCTGGTTGAAATATCAATTGCATATACGCTTAATAAACTTTAAGACAGATATAACTGTCTCCTAAAAAGTGCATATTATTTGCCAAAATTCTTCCTCTCATGCTTTTTTAACTATCTCGAGGGATGTTTAAATTTCAGGAATGTGATTTTTTGTAGAAAACGACTCTAGATTCGCAGTCCTGATTTTTTGGTTTATCATTTCAAAAATTTCAAAAAAAGATTCTTTGCATAAGCATATTGTAAAGTGGCGTAGTATTTCAACATTTAATTTCTAACTTCATTCCTTGAGTCTGCGACGAATCACACACACTATTAACTATCTATTCGATGATGACAAGAATTAAGATGAATTTTATGCTTGGATTTCATTTTAATTGTTTCAATTGAAAGCTTAATATGTATTTATTATTTTAGAACACATTTTTGCATGCGATGCGGCAGTGGAAACATTTCGATGAACGATATACGGCAGGCAAGATTTTGGAGCGATATACTACCGAATTGCCTGAACGGCGATATGGTTGCTACAAATTTTCATCTAATCATCCAGATTTTGGAAATTGCACCTATGATGGTTATTGGTTGTATGGTAGACCTCACGGAAGGTGCCTATTTTTACTCAGGAAAATTTCTTAACGCATCACAGTCTTTTTTTCTTTAAGCGACTTTGAAAGGGTTGGTTAAGGAGCCCTAATCACGAGCTTGGAACTTCTTGGCTGTAGTTATCGTGTTTCAGTGGTTATACATAAATTATGTAATTTCTTACCATCTTACTAACTTCCATTTCTGCTTTTTTTTGTTTTAGAGGATATCTCGTGTGTCCGAATAAGTGGGAATATCGAGGACACTTTGCTGATGGACGTTTAGAAGGGTATGTTAATTTTCATTTGATTTATGCATCAGTAGTTTTGGTATTTTTGCTAGTGCAATGGCAGTTTATAGATAGCGTTCTATATAATTTTTTTTAATATATAAAACTAAAAAGTTTATGTTAGTTAACGAACAAACAAACTGTATGAATGATTTGGTCTTAAATGTATAATTTGACTTCACTTATAATTTTCTGAAGCAATTTTGTCGCTTATTATTTCTATTCTTTTTATTAACGAATATTCTACTAAGAGCAACTTATGAATTGTAGATTCGGAAAAATGTCAGTGACTACAGGTGGAAATTTTTGTAATACGAGCTCATATCTTGGTGGCAAGGAAGAAGCAACATCAGAAGTTGATATATACACCGGTTTTTGGCGTGACGGCAATCTAGATGGGCTAACTCACATTACGTGAAATTTTTTTTACAGAAATTCAAACTCTATTAATTATCGTTCCTGCTTGATCTGGAAGCGTACGTTCAATTCTTTTTACTTTCAATTTTTTTAGATTTTCAAATGGCGACACATATGAAGGTTATATGCAAAAGGGACTAAGACATGGTTATGGCGTGCTGCATACATCTAAAGGTGATGAGACGGAAATATACTTCGGTGGTTGGCAAGCAGGGATGCGTTCAGGATATGGAGTTTCCACAAACAATAGTGCTGTTTTTATTTTTGCTAACATTTTAACGGAAATTTAATGTTGCCAAATTAATTTTCTAGCTTTCGGCTGTTTTTAAAATTTTGGATGTAATTCTTTTTGAAGAAATATTTCTTCCATTTATCTTATCCATTATCATAGTTAGAAAACAGAAAACTCCATTATCTTTGCACATGACTTACAATTTCTAAGCTTTTACAAATTTATTTTTTTATGAATCTGAAAGTGTTAATGTTTCTGTTCCATAACAGTAACGCAAAATATTGATTCTTTAGAAGAACGTTATTTGGGTATGTGGAAGAATGATTCAAGGCATGGTAAGGGTACTTTAATAAGCATCGAAGGCGTTTATCATGAAGGACAGTTTGATAACAACCGTTTAGTGGTTCGTTTTGAATTTAAATGAATAAGTGGCATCCATGCAGTTCCTCGATATTGAACTGAAAGATTAAGGGGTAACAGTTTCAATGTAGGATAAATAAATCCAAAGGGTAAAGAGGATTTCCGAAAACTTTTTAGGCTTACCGTACACTTGAGATTCATCTTTCGTAGAAGATGATATTGGGTGACTGTAGCTATTCTTTGTTTCAGATTTTATCTATGAAAATACACTCAGTAATAGTCAATTTGAAATATATTTTTGAATTAGATCGATTTTTCAAGTTGTTATCCTAATCAAGGTGGATTTGTTTGCTTTGGATGTTACTCAGAGTTTTGCAGCGTGGTCGTTTAATTCTGTCAGCATCGGATGGTTATTCCGGAGTAGCTTTCGAAGGCGATTTCGAGAAGGCTGGTATTATTTGTGGGAAGGTAATTGTGGATATAAGAGATAAATGCGGAACTGTTTGAGAACTAAGATTTATTGATCATAGTGATATTGTATAATATTCTACAATAACTGCTTGAAAATAACGTTGCTATTACGTAATGGAAGATATAGTCCCCTATTAATTTAAAATTTTTTTTTAAATGTTTAAGATGGATCTCCACTTACAAGAAGAAATGCTTGTAGGGCACACTACATTTGAATCAGTTTGATCGCGTAGAAGGGCGGATGATAGGTGACATTATCAATGGTGAAGTGAAAATCATCAATGCCATTTATTGGAGGCAAAAATCTGCATTGCTGACATCCTTTTCATTAGACAAGTGAATTTCGTATATACCGCTTTAATAAACAGTTGTTTTGTTTCTGTATACCGCTTTAACGAACATTTTACTGCTTTAACGAACAGCTGTTTTAATTATGATTACTGAGTTCTAGTGATGTCCCATCAACAAGTCAATGGACAATTGATGCAGAGCTGAAGTGGACGGAACTTTTTCAAAGTTTCTTAGTATATGATTTTGGTGTCCCAATCCACGTAGCAAGTGCTGTCGATGTTAGCGAAGTTGCTGACGATGCATGTCGTGTTGCCATATGGAATTCTCTTGCATCGAGTATGACGAAGATTCGTTTAGGAATGAATAGAGAAGAAATCAAGTGAGTCGTTTCTCATAATTTCCAAGTTTTAATAGATATGCATCCCTATTAACCCTTAAGCCTAATATCTAATGCTTTCTTGTGTTATTGATCGCCGCTCTTATCAGTTGATGCTGGCTTCCTAGCTCATTTTCATTTTAGAGTTACGTTCGATAAGAATCTTGAAAAGATTCCGCAGTACACATTACAATGGTCGAATAAATATTACGAAATGGTACAGCAATATTGGAACTTGGTATATATTTTCAAAGTTTTACATGATTTTTGCCATTTCCTTATCTGCTTTCAAACGTTAATGTGAAATTCAAAATAATTTTATAATTTCTGCTGATTTCAGAAAAGATTTTCTGTTGTGGTCTCTAGGTTTTGATATTCCTTTTTTGACCACGAGATCTGATATTAATTTTTGCTAGAATAATTATTGCATATCTTTTAGTATCACGCACATTCTTCTATTGCAGGCTTTGGAGAATAAATATCACCCACTTCGACGATTAGTGTTTGGCTTATTTGAAGTATTCATAGGTTCTTATGGCACAATTGGTACTCATCGAGCTGTTTGTAGACAAGCTATTTTTGAATTGCGGAGTATACATTCAAAAATTTATTCTGTTATGAGGTGAAGTTAACATTTGATAACAGTTCTTAAAATTTTCCAGAACGTTTCCACAATGTTTCCAAAATGTCATTCACTCAAACTATTTTTTAGGTTATTATTTAGCAGTTTACCGCATACCTTCGAAATGTTTACACCTATCCCAGTGTGTACAATTAATAATCTAGCATCCGAAAATAATCTTCCACAATCAGCTAAGGACAGGTAAGTTTACTTTGCGTTCTTCCTTTATCATCTTTACAAAAGTATATTATGTGATTAGTTAAGATTGTGAGGCAAATCTCGTGAACCACATCATTGCTTTAAATTTCGGAATAATGCAAGCATTTAAAATGTTATGCAGGATAAGGACTTTCCAGAAAAACATTATGATGACGATTATCGAACTGCCTTCTTCATTCAGTTATTAATTATAATAAAATAAATACATGCAAGTTTTCAGGACTACAACTAAACGAAGTGATGCATCGAGTTTTGGGGCATCTCTTTTACATCCTTCGTGCAATTTTATTATTGAAACACTTTTTTCTGAGTGTTATGCCGTAATTTTTACACTTTATTCAGTGAATTGTGCTGACTTGGATCGACGATACTGGGAACGAGTCGTTTATTTGAATGCTTTCACTGATGTGAAATTACTCGCCTATCTTGAAATAAACCGGTAAGACCTCAAATTTGAATTTTGTCTTGCATAAAAATAATTTTTTCGGTAAAGGAATTTTATTCAATCCAAAATCATTTTTTCTTATCCGTCGCGAAATCCTTTTTCAATATCTGCTTCTCCCTACTCTTCTCAATTCTATATTTAAAAAATTGTGTGAGCTAATGCTGCAAACTAAACTTGCAACCGACTATTAAACATTAGACGTTTTAAGTCATCTTTCTAGGGCTCCATGCTTTCCCTGAAACTTTTTATCAGCCGCAATTAAATAAAGTGCGTTTGAGCCTTTTCGATTCGACTCAGCTCAGTGCAGTGTTTATAAATCATTGATTTTATGTGCCTGTTTATTCGACTCGACTCTGTTTTTAATTTATGAAAAACATTTCAAACATTACTCATTCGCAACCATTTTGGAAAATGCTCATCTGAGAAAACAATTATATGTTCGAAAAATGAACTTTTATAGGGATCTCTGGCCGATCAATAATGAGAATGTCGATGACCTTGATATGCCATTGGTGAGTTCTCAAGCAAATAAAACTAGTACATCTTTTCCGTAAAATGTGGTAATATTCGGTACGGTTACGTTGTCCATGAAAACATGTTAACTAACGGCAAGACAGTTAAATGAGGCAGCTCGACCATTTAGAGATGAAATCATTCTGTAATTTACAGATTCGTGTAACTGCTCGGAAGAAGTTCTATAAATCAGCTATTCAAGCATTGCAGCAAATCAGTTCACATTTCAACCCAACATCCAAACTTGCAGCACTGGCAGATACGTTCACGGAAATTGGAACTGTTAGTTCCTCTCCTTATTGTTATTATATTCTTACATTTTATACCACTTTGTCGTTCTTCAGTGGGTCTGGAGTATTTCACCAAAAATGTTAAGCAGCAAAACAGAATTCCACAGTAATTCCAATATTTTGTGTAATATCTTCTTCTCTCAGCATCGTCCTCTCTAGCGTATATTTGCTCTTAGTTCAGAACTTCCATTACAATTTTCTGTTGACATTATGCTATACTTCAGCGACTGAATGAGATGGGAAATGACAGGACCAAACTAAGTGCAAAAAAACAGTTTTTGGGAACTAATGACAAATGTAGTCCTTTTACTGACTCTGTGTTGTTCTTAGGTCTTCTTTGATTGCTAAAATAATATCGTAAAGACCTGAAATAAACAAGCACTCAAAAAACTGCTTTCACAGATGTTTAAGACCTAACATAATTCTCTTCGATATCTGTCTTTTTGTTTATGAAACATGTAAGCAAACAAGCATAAAATACAAATTATTTTCAAATACAAAAAGATCAACCCTTATATATAGACAAAAAGTGTATAGGCACACGACAACACTAAAACGTAATATCCATGAGAGTGACATTACACGTCAAAAAATTGATTTTTCCATAACAAAGAAAAAAGTCGATCACTTCAAAATCAAATCAAGTGGAAAGTATGTTGAGGTAGAAAGTAGGAAGACCGTTTTTTAATGATCAGATACAATAACACGAAAATGTTGAGGTTTGAAGTTATTACTCCTGAACTACATGTAAAAATTTTCAGTTGAAGAAACTGTAACAAGAATGAAATGTCTTATAAAAGTAGATAATAGAAGTCTGATATTCTTCCATTATCAATCAAGAACATCACACAGTAAAGAAGGGATCAAATTATGAAAAAATTAATGATAGAAAGAATTGATCAAGCACTGGGATAACTTTGGCAAACTCATAACACTCAAATTTACTCAGATAATTAATATCCCTCAAAAATTGAAAACATTAGGTAAAAATGATCGACATTAAGGGAATGCGATCTTTTGTTTTTCTAAACAATAAAAACTTACGAGAACATGAATTTGTGTTAGAAAATATCGTTTCATTAAATAATCATGATTAACAAAAAAGTTAACAGGAAGGAAACTTATGGGTCTCGGCTAACTATAAATTTTCAAAAATGAGAAAAGTTTGAAAGCACATCTACATGAAAAATTGAGTAAATTACATCGTTGGGAAGTAAGTCGTATCATACTGTATTTGACAGATATTCATTTTAACATCCTTGTTTGATTTAACCTCTCTTCCCTACTGCTTGCATTATTAGGAAGAAACTCTATAAACCAGGATTGCTATTAGTTTATTTAGATGTGATTCAAAGGTACGCATCTAATAAATGGTAAAAATGTTAATTTCTTTCGTCGCCTACCGGAATATAGACCACGTCTTCAGAATTTTCCAAAAAATTCACAAAAGAAACTTACGTTACATAACTAGGAATCAAGCATAGTTTGTAGAATACGATCTAAAAGTGTGTTTAGAATTGGGATGGGTACTGCAACTGATTCCGGTACCATTTTACATGGTGAATCTTGTGAACATTTTTCGCCGGAAACAGGTGATGAAGCTGATTTGGATAGCTTTGTGGGCATGACAAATGCATGAATCACCGGGACATCTGAATTTTTGTAATTTTCTAGTTCCTTGCAGAGTTCTTCATCTATTGCTGAATTTGACCAGCATTTTTTGTTCTCAGTCTCATTTGAAGTACTGGTAGTGGTAGAAGTATTTTCACTGGATACAGATTGATCAGGCGATGGAATGGTTCTGAATTCTTCTCTGCTTAAATTTCCTGGTTCTGCATTCTTTGCAGATTGTTCTTTTTCCAATTTACCATTAATACTATTTTCTTTCACCCTACTCTCATCCACAGTTGTACTGCAAATCATACTTTCATCCTTGACTGGCAAAGGAATGTTTGAATGAAGGGCGATAGCTGCCATACATTCCAGGAATCGTGCTTCTATGGCTGGTGGTCGGTGCTGGAATCCTACTTTTGATAAGCAATATGGTGAAAAACATGTAATTTCATGGTCTAGTAGGCAACAACAAACCTCCATCTATCGCTCAATAAACTCCACAAATTTGGTCGACTTAATAGGAAGAAGGAAAGGAAATGAATGCTTTCGCAAGCACATATAGCATTCCCGATACCAAAAACGCTTACAAAACTTCTTTACTGAGTGTGTACAGCAGAAAGGTTAGGAAGTTGAATCGTCAAGAAAAAACGTACATTTAGGGGATGATGACGATTTGGTGAATTTTTGTCAAACAGATCAGATGTTACACATTTTTCTTCGTTACTTTTCCAGCTCCCATCCGATAAATTTTTTTTGTCCAGCTCCACTAAACACTGCTGTTGGTTTTTCTCTGAGTTACATGCTGAAATGGAAAACTTCAAACTACCCCACCTAGTATGAAAGCGAAAACTAAATTTCACTTATCATCATAACGCTATGAAACACTAGTCTATTACATTTACTGTACTCATAAAACACTTTGCTAAACAGTTTTAGGAATATTTCTGTTGGTGATCTTTCAGTGTATAATATTAAAAAAAATTTAAGATATAACTTTCTCAGTATATAAACAGCGCTTTTCCCTGAGTTAACGAAGTCGTCTTGGAAAAGAACTATAAACTTGGATAACATAATGCGTGGATGAAAAAGATTTTTTGTCCTTAAATGAGCTGAGAGAAGTATAATGAAAGAACAATCTGATAAATGAAGGATCAATTGATAACGACACAAATTCAGAATTGTTATGAAACATTCTTTAAATTCATTTTTTTCATAGCTCAATTTATTGCTAAAAGAATTTGAATGACGAACCTTTCACGGATTTCTGCAGACTCCGTCGTCCACTTTCATCAGTGGTACCTATTCTGCTCCGCTTTCCGCTTATTATCTCTGTTTCTCGCTCGATAATGTGATTTTCGCTACAGAGAGAGCGTAGTATTGACATTTCATCATAAGATCTTTTCATTTGAATACGCTGCTGTTTACTTCCACTATTATTATGTGATACGGAGTTGTGATCTAATGGAGGATTTAGTTGTTGAACCACGGACGATGCGACACCATTTGGCAGCATATCAGATACCACACCACCTGTACATGTCTGTTCATTCACAGCAGGTGATAATGATAATCCGTTAGCCAACAAATTAATCTATAAGTAGGATGATCAAATTGAAATATTATATGTTAGCATATATCGAACACATAGTGTCTGAAGAATTACCACATAAACTCTGAGGGAAAAGGGCGAGATTTGAAGTTAGAAAGTAAAGGACTTTAAAATGTCTTACATTTAATTGCTTGCAAGGAAATGAGAAAGAACCTGTGCTTGTAGTAGAGACCTTTCAATAGCGGTAGCATCACTGGTATCCTTGCTCATAACATCCGGTGTGAATAAACCATTTGTATTTGCTGAGGCTGAATACGGTGAGAAGTTCGGATCACCGAGTTGTAACATTCGAAACTGTGGCGCTAACAATCCCAATGCAGCAGCAGTGACTGGTGGAAAGACATTGAAAGCAGCAGGAAAAAATTCTGCAGCAGCTGTAGCCATTTGCATTTGCATAAGAAGTAAATCAAGGGATTGTTGTGATGATGCTATAGAAGGTACTGGAGGTAATGGAGGTAGTGATGTTGATTGTGTAAGCAAGGAAGAAGCAGTAGTTGTAGCTGCACCAAGTAAATCCGTATTTATTGGTGAAAATGCTGAGAAATGGTGTGCCAATGAGGTATTTACTAATTGTTGTTGTTGATGTCGTTGCTGCTGCTGCTGCTGTTGCTGTTGCTGTTGTTGTTGTTGGAGAAAGTTACGTTGTTGTTGCTTTAGGCATAACTGTAATTGTGGTGGCAGTAAAGTATACAATCTATCATTATCTGCAAATGATGATGGAAGGCATGCTGATGAGGATGGTGACACTGCAGCTTTATGTAATGTTGAATGAACATTATTGGTAGTTGTAGAAGTAACAATAGATGGTAGTGCAGTAATTAAATGAGAATTTTGCTGTAACTGGCTATGAAGTTGAGCAGCTGCAAAATATGCTGCTTGCAATGCAACAGGATCAAATAGTGGGTTAATAGAAGCTGAAGTAGCTGATACGGTTGTTGAAGTAGATGTTGGCACTTTATTTGTTTCCATTTTCTTCACCCTTTTAACAGTTCAGCAAGACATTTACAATATGATAACAGTAACAATACCAACCAACCGTTTGCATTAATTTGATCTTAAAAAAGAATTAGTAAAATAAGAGGAGAGATGTGTATGTATACGTCTTTCAAACAAAACGACGCTACTAGTCCGTCACCTACGGTGACGATCGGAATGAATGAAGGGTTTGGGTGCAGCAGGGAGATGGCTGCTATTGGTGGCTGTAATGCCCACTCTCTAACCGAAGTACAACATCACGTAAACATTAGAGGATGGCGATTGTACCACTATTCTATTCTACTCGTAAATATCAATGAGGGAAAACGTAAAGTGCATTTGGTGAAGTGCTTCTTCTTCTTATTCCTTTTCACTTCATATGAAAAAGAAAAGTGTTGGCAGCATACCCCACCTTCTACTTCAGTGGATCGTTTAGGAACAGAGCTTAAAAAATCTAAACTAAAGAGGAAGAAAAAATGTAAGCCCTAAAAACGAAAAAGCAATTTTTTCCTCCTGCATTCTACAACTATTTTAATTGACCTCTTATAGTACCACCTTCATTTTCTGCTTTGATCTCTGTATGTACTGCAGTTATTCTGCTCATTTCCTACTGCTTGTTTACGTATTTCATAGCTAAAAGTGCAACTGATACGAATGGGACAAGGGGGAATGAATTCACTTCTTGTACTTATGTTGATCGATGAACAATAGTCGTAAAGTGCCAGAAGCCAACAAAAACTATTTATTTTCATTAAGATGTTAACCATTTTAACAGTACACTGTACTAGTGATAACAATCTATAGTATGGCGAGTGAGAAGTGTCAATAAATATCATCTAATTTGCAAAATATATCAGCTCCTTCAAAACAATCTCGCTTGCGCACGTCATGAAGTTTCGAAATAACACTACATGTATAGTAAAATCAAATTATAAAAACCTAAACTCAAGGGTACCGCAACACATCTCTTACTATTCATAATTATGATCACTATTATCATTGTGATATCGCGGCACTAATGTAGAAATTGCTTAAAATCGCATAATTCATAAAATCTACGACTATTTCATAAGCATATTTCTCCTCTACAATCACTATAACTCTATAGGAAATGAATAAAATCATCCCGTGTAGTGGGGAACAATGAAAATATAGTGAAATATGTTATGCGGTAGTCCTTTTCGCGATGACCTATGAGCTAATATACCTCCGTTTGGACATATTAAAATTTGATGTTGTACATTTCAAAATTTCTATGTCATTAAATTTAATGATAATATAATAGAAATACTGGTCATTATCTTTATTGTTAGCTTTTCAATTACGAACTGTTTATTTTAAATTACAAAAGATTCATACATCTTGTAAGACATTATTGGTGTATAATTGGTTGGCTTACTTATAAGGAGGACATGTTAGTGTAAGTTCAGCTTTACATGCATAATATGATGTAAATCATCACTCTTGTTACATCTCAAAAAAGGGATTAGCAAATTTCTCGTTTTGAACACTTGTGAATATCAAAAATTTTAAGTTAATTGCAAAGATTTTGATTGCTGAACAAAAGAGACCGGATAAACCTATTAACCTGAACAAAATATAATACAAGAATATAAATTCAACAATACAATGTTTATATTCGTCTGCAAAGAGTAGTAATTGATTATTCGGATTTGAATGCGAAATGAAAACAGGCAGAGAGTACGGAAGCATTTCCCATCAAATTTACCAGATAAATTCTTCAGGAATGTTTAAATTTGAAAAACAGACAAAGAGTGTAGGAGAGATAGAAAGGATATGTTGGTAAGATACACAACTAATAGTAGTGCTGTCAACAAAGGGTAAAAAAGGAGGACTTTATGAAAAAGAAATATTTGCGATTGAACTGATAGGAGAAGGAGGAGCAGGAAGAAGAGCATTACACCAAAATCTCCCCATCAACAACAAACTTGTTTTTCATCAAATTCAAACACAATAGTGCATTAGCTTTCCCTCTTGAAAGTGCAATTTGAACGAGGAAACCACTATAGTATTTGCTGGATGGGAAAAGAAAATGTATTTAAATGGCCTTAATTTCGTTGTCTTAGCTCCTTTTTTCCTCATATACCTGGAGAAACTATGGAGAACTGTGGCTGTTAAGTAAAATATGAGATACCTCACAATCACACTCTTTTAGATTTTCCATATGTAATCCTTTAAGCTATCCTTCAACGGACACCGGCATTCTTCCTTGTAAAATAATAAGAATTACAGAATGTATAGCACTTCAAGTCGGAAAGGCTGAAAGAAGTTAGCAGAACCTCTACGAACATCCTCCTATACCACATATTCTAATAAATGAATTCCTTCCATCTCTTACAGCAACATATTTCTTCAACTGTTTAATCTGTCTTTCTCCTTGTAAAAGATCAAATTTACTGTCCCACAGCAACTCATCGTCATTTTCCTTCTATTTTGAAATTCCAACATTTGACACTGAAATTGCTAGCTAAATTCATATAAAAACAAACGGAGAGCAAAGATCAAATAGTATGGGAACGATGAGCTTTCAACTACTGAGCAATATATCAAAATTTAGGGCGAAAGTAAGTCCTCCTAAACTTTCCGGAAAACTTTACAGTGAATTGTCCTCTTCTATACACAGCCTTTGAAAGTACTTTTTTTTAAAAAAAAATTGCTCAGTTTAACTCAAAAAGACCTTTAGCTTTGCATTACAAGACATTTACTTAGAATTTACCAGTTCCCACAGCTCATTGAAAGATCAAGCACATCGCAGATATCACTACCTTTTTTGTTCTCTAAAGTTTCATAGGATGCAGAGTATAAGAATGTTATCAAAATATATAAAGTCTGTGGATGGACGAAGTAGTGATAGCTCAGGCTAAATGCCCAATTACAGGGGAAACAATCGATGGGACCGTTTGATAAATGTATCAAAGCAAACGGAAGTAAAACGACGGATAATAGTTTGAGTAGCGCATGTGTATACATCATATTTATTCCAAGTAAAATTTTTTGTACAGGAGGAATGAACTAAATATATTTTAAGTTAAGAAGGGAGGAGTGAAGAAGTGAAACTCGTTCCAAACTATCTCGTGGCGCCAAATAAAGATCTCTACGTTGGAAGATACGGAACGACTAGGAGCCAAATGTTGAAACTTGTTGTATTGATGCTGACAGATAAGTGCCCAATTGGTCGAACATTTTTTTTTCATCGTAGTAGAATGACTCACAGACAATGATGTTGTTGGAGCGGAACTGATAAGAAAATGGGGTGGATGCAGACAGCCAAGTGTCAAATGCTCTCGCGTGGAGCAAAAGGATCAGTATTTAGGAGAGCGTGCACGCGCATAAGGTCTTCATTTGATTGGATGAATGAAGTGAAGAAGGAAGCGAGGAAGTGCAGAAGAGAAAAAGAGAATGATACGAAAAAGAAGAGCTGTCTGCAATGCAAGTGTAAGTAATGGAGGAGATTTGGAAGTGAGCGAGTCAATTACTACTAGCAGAAACGACGACGATGCGTGCAACATTCCATTATTAAAGGCGGCAGTGACGAACTGGCGGCGACGACATTGATGGTGATGGCGATGACGATGGCAGTGGTGACGGCGACGGCGACGGCGACGGCGACGTCGACAAACAAGAGAAGAGGGAAGAGGAGAAGGGAGGGAAGATGGAAGACAGGACGTTTGAAATGGAGGCATAGATATAGTACTACCGGAAGATTTTGGAGAAATGGGGCGTTGGAGGAGTGATCGGAAGTGAGGGTAGCAGTCGTACCTTCTCCTCCTCATCAAATTTTCCGTGTTCCACCACCAATTTCGAACTGATTTTTGACTCATCTCTTCTACAGTGATAATTTTTTCGAAACTATGACAGCATGGCCTGTATTCGATTGGATATTCAAGAATATAGGGCGATATCACATTGCACTTATTAGCTTACCGGTTGAATATTCCTCACTCCATCCTTCATTATCCCTCTCTGGTTTCGTCTATATCGTGATTCTTTCTGCTTCTTAAGGTATTTTCTTCAAAACTTTGCTCATGTTTTTTGGGCGAAGAGGGGAGAGGGAGAGGAGGATGAATTACAGAAGATGCATTCTTTACGGTGAATGGCGGGGTGAAGAGGTGTAATTTGTCTGCGGCGTTCCACTAGTGAATGAAGTGTTTAAACTACCGTTTACAGTGAAATAGTAGAAGAGTGATTACATGTGATCCGAACAATACAGGATTTCTCCGAGCCGGTTATATCAGATTGACGAGGACATTTCACTATACAGTTTGAGACTTATTTGCAAGTTTGTTTACAGTGACAGATAACTGCTTAACGCTTGTCATTTCAAAAAAGAGAAAATTGAGAATTTCCTGAGTGGAATGTCTGCAGCCATTCGCATGATGTGATCATCGATTAAGTTCATTAATGTTTACTACATAACAAACGTTGATGAAACATTTGTTAAAATATCGCCTCTTATTACTGCATAAATAAGATGGTAAAAGTAGAAGGGACACATTATGTCGGCAAATATCAAAGGACAGATTTTGCTTGATAAGAAAGAGATGATGAATCTTTTTTCTCTTTTCCGTTTGCAGAATATATTTCCCCTCTGACACTTCATCAATTATAGCTTATTTTTAGAACTGCAAACAACTGAAGTGTTTAAAAGAGGCAAAAGAATTGAGTCAAATAACTTCATTTCTATGAAGCTTTTGAACCATTCCATTAAGGTTCCCTTCAAAAAAATCGTGCATAACATTTCTTCGTCGATGTTCCCCTTCATCTTTTCTCAATGAAAATAAATAGATGTGATATTCTTATAGCTGATAGCTTAGATTACAATTTGATTTACAGATTGCAGATCAGAGTTTGATTTAGAAATAAAGTGAATTGTAACAATCTGCTCTTCGCTCTATGCATTTCATCACTTAATTAGCAACTGCGTTGTTTATTTTCTGTTGGTAATTATCGATGGAAATCAGAATAGCTATACGGTACAAAATTTATGGATGAAATCAAACACTTCCTTTCACATGTGAAGTACGGTTCATTTTGATACGGAAGCAAACGAGTTAAATGGACACGACACAAATGGACTTTAATCCCAAAAAAACGAAAGCAATAATGCATTATTGAACAATGAGAATTGAAGAGGGTAGCAGCAAGCAAGCATATTTCATTCAGTAGTTTCAGTTTCAATTTCTTAGCATAATTTCCAGTGAATCGTTCAAAGAAAGACAAGCTAAGTTCATTTACAATGCAGTAATGATGGATTCATACCTCAACTTATCGCTTTATGAATAATTTTAAAAATTCATTTAGGTGGGTCCTAAATTTACACTCATTCTTGTCGTATTTGTGCTTGATCGTTTCGTGACCTAAATGAAATACCTTTAATATTGAAGTCATACAATAAAGTGAAGCAATTTCATTCATTAGCTGTTCATATCTGATGGAATTCAATTCCAACTATTCATTATCGGTGCGCAATTTCATTCTTCCTATTAAAATATATCTAATTTTTTTCACTTTTTCTATCAAATCAATCAAATCGACGTCCGTTCATCACACTGTTCCGATAAACTACTTTCCGCAAAAACATTCTAGTAGGAATTTACTTTTCCAAAAGATTGTGCACTTAATAGCGAAGAAGTGATTTATATCATCGTCGCACAACTGAGATAGGAGAGAAAAGTGAAGAGGACAGAGAGGTTTGAGAATATTGACCACAAGGAAGCGATAGTTTACATTTGTGTTGTAGTTTCATCCCCTTAAGCAGATTCGTGTAGTAACTAACGATAGAGCAGGATTCTCTTTGTCTCTCAGGTCCATTCCTTTCCTCCACCTTGTCTACTTTCATGTTTTTATTCGCTTTTTTCCGTAAAACTCCTCACCATCCATACCCTTTTCTTTCTTTGTTATTTGTGCACTAAGATTGAGACAATAGTTTTTCAATGAAAAAGAGTAAGAAATTTTGAAATGTATGCAATTGGTGTGAAAGAAGTGAGAAGATGAAAAGTGCCACCATTTCTAGATATTTTCCTATTATTATGTTAACCTTCGAATGGCACTATTATTGTTATTATTATGATTACTTATTGAAAGGACAAATGTACTAATAGCGAAGAAGAAAACCAAAAACACTGCTGTGAAAAGTCAGGTGAATGAAATAAATAAGTAAATGCTGTACAGAGAGGGGTATTACTTCTAAATGTGTTTTTGCACATACATCACTTGAATGTTTGCCACCACTGAAAATGAATTTGCGTTATGAATCATAATGTGTCACTACTTTACGTGAAATATACCCTTTAAACAGAATTGACTGTCATGACTTGACATATTTTGGCCAAATCTCATCGAAAAATATCTTTGCAAATACTTTGATATGTAGCTCAGTAAGTGAATCATATTCGAAAATTTCTTGTCAGGCGGAACAGTGTTAAAGGTTTTGGTGTTGATAAGGTTGTGTTTTATTTTTTGAATATTAAGTTTAATATTGACAGCAATTTATGTGTAATGATCGTGTTTCAGCTATTGAAAATCGAATTTGGAATTTTAAAGAGTTGTTAGAAAGAAATAAATAAAAATTATCAGACGTGATGAGGTAGATTTTTGATGTTAAATCTTTATGCGTTATGAATGACACCTTTTCCTCTCCGTATTTGCCTCAGTCCCTTTCTTATAAACATTAATAAAGTGAATTGCTTTATTCGTTCCGTTATTCCCTCAAAATATTCAACTATTGTTGATATGCTGAATAAGTGTAACAGCGGTTTAGTGCAATGAAATTATCAGTAAAACAAATGAGATATTTCCGGGAAGGTGTTATTTCAGAAAGTGCTGAAGAGAGACATTGTTAGTTAGATGAGTGCTTTTGCTTTAAATGAGACCGACTGGAGCATGTCCTATGTCCCTATATGCACTTGAATGTTTGTGATATATTTATGATGAACTAAGATTTTTCACTCTTTTTCTTGAACTAATAATGAAAGTGGCTTTGCTTTGTAATCAAAATCGGACCTCAAGAAAGACTGAAAGATCAAGCGCAGTTGAAGCAAATTTCGGCTGATTTTCGATCCTCATCGATCGATATATGTTTCTCAAAAAGTGATGATGCTTTCTGAATGAATGATCGTGAATTTCATGTCCACTTCATAATTACATTGCTAGTTGTGAAGAAAATGGTAATTTAATCGTTTCAGTGTGTGTCGCAGTTCGCACCCGCTGGTGACAGCCATGTTTGGACTACAGATGATCTTCTTCCAGCATTCGTTTACGTTACCGTACGTGCTCAATTGCAACATCTAGGTGCCGAAATTCGTCTTATCGAGGATTTTACACCACAGCTGCAAGGAAGTGGACAACTTGAACTGATGTTCACTACCCTTAGGGCCAGTTACTTTCAAATTTGTAGCGATAAAAATTTACCTTGAAGAGTCTTTCTGAAATTTTGGTTACTTTACCGAAAGTTTTTTAACAATATATTTGCTATTTTATGAAGGCTTTTCGACTTTTAGCTGAAAAAGTCCAACTAAAAACCT
Source organism: Litomosoides brasiliensis (assembly GCA_013365375.1). Taxonomy (NCBI): domain Eukaryota; kingdom Metazoa; phylum Nematoda; class Chromadorea; order Rhabditida; family Onchocercidae; genus Litomosoides; species Litomosoides brasiliensis. The sequence continues at coordinate 57,006 of JABVXW010000138.1, read as the reverse complement.
TTATGTTTAATATCTCCTCTGTCGTATCTGCGTAACACATTTTAAGTACATGCAACAGAGAATTTTGATATCTTTATTACTATTATTTCGTATGTGCACATTTCGTAGAGTTTTGCTGTTAAAATTTTTGAACATGAAAATTGTTAATTTTTAATAATGCTCTATCGCAACCTGTTTTTATTTGAATGTGAAAACAAAGATCGCTTTCACACTTCCACCGAAGAATGTCTCTTAGGACTTTTGTCTTTGGCATTACTGGTAGATGTTTCTTCAGTGATACCATTTGACCAGTTGTCGTTGGTTTCTGTGGGAAAGTTATCCTTTCAGTTAGAAGAAAAGAAATATTTCAATCATATATAGCTTTTTCTAAACCTTCAAAATTGATTGCCGAGATTAGAGGGACTGCTGCATGACGACGCAACACTCTAAAGGTGAACTCAGTATTATTATTCGCGTCATTGCAAGCTGATCTTTTCTTGAAACTGATCTTCTTTCCTATCTATCACATCCTTCATTTCAATTATTTCGCTTATACAACTGTGACCTTTAAACTCTCTTATAATACAATATATTCAATATGGCAAATGTATTGTATAGTTCTCTTAGTATCTCACATGAATCACTGAGGTAAATTCATTAAGCGATTTGTAAATTTATGAAGTATAAAATTTCCACATTTGATGGATTACACAGTGGAAGAGGAATCAACATTGCAGTGAACTGTAAGCTGCTAAGACAATGTTTAAGTTGGTGGTATTCCAACTATCTGCTTCAGTTCATCTTCCAGTTACATTTTAGCGGTACCATTTTATTGGTGAAATGAGAATTGATTCCCTAACCAAACATATCCATTTTATATCTGCAACAATCATAGATTACCACCCTATGTTATCTGCTTACCGATTAAAATTTTGGGCTTACTGGTGCAAGTCCTCCTAAGATAAAACTCTGAATTTCAGTTCTCTTCCTCTTTCCCTTTCCTTCACGTAAGATTCTGAAATAGATTTGATATTGCGCTAAAACTTCTTGCCTAAAATAAATTTGGCCTGTGATGTGATGATGCATGTAGCAGGCGTCCTACTGCGTTAAGTAAAAAAAAATCAGTGAAGCAGTTAAGTGGAAGTTTGTAGATTTCATTTCATTCAAGCCATTATTTTCAAATTGAGCTCTTTTTTTAGATGTAAGTTTTCGGTTTTTTCCTTCAGAAGTATCTTTGTGGTAATATAATCGATCCCTTAAATTGAGTGTATGACTTGCAGAGTAGCTTTTGACATGTTAGCTAATTGTCGTACTTTGTAGTATTCTAAATCTAATTTGTTCAAATTCTATCTTACATAAAAGCACTAAAACTCACACTATTTATATTATCCGAAATGATAAAATTATGCTTATCTTAGTACCAATCAACACTGTTAACAAACACATTTTTCACTGTCATTTCGACGTGATTAGACCATGGAAAACAACAATCGATTTTCGGATCAAATGAGACCAATGGATTGTGAATGTGCGCAATGTGCTGATCGTTCCCGATTTTCTGCGCAGTATCGTTGTCTATCGTTGCGATCGGTAATAGTTGTTCATCAGCATTTTATGGATGAACGAATATATTCATTTAACTTCATTACTCATTTGGTTATCGTCACTACTTCTTATCACTATCCATCAGCAGCAGTAAAAAAAATTGGTCGCTTTTTTTATAATTCTGAATAATTCAGGAATTGATATGCTTATTTTGAATGGCTTATGGTTGAATTCACCGAGTAGAAGCAATAACAATGCTGCCTCAGCGCTTCTAATCGTTGTTGTCCTATATTCCACTTTAACAATTATCCATTCTCAACAACAACAGCGAAAGACAAATTTGAACGATGACGATAATATTTATATTCTTATTGATGAAATTAATGTTTATACATGCCGAGGAGGTATGCATTTTCTCAATAGTGAAATTTCCCTCAGCACTTTTGCCTGTTAAGTAGTGATGAAAGGGACTTGAGTATTAAACAACCTTTGCCTTTGAGAATAATAAGCTTATTGAGCTTGTAATCAAAGAATAATTTGATAATAACCAATAATCATCTCTTCAATATCTATTTAAATGATAATTGCAGTTAAAAATGAAGTCAAACTAGCAGAGGGTGATATTAATATTGTGAATGAGAAAGGTAATCGTGTATACTTCATCAAGGCGCCCGGTAGTTACTCTTTACATTTCAAAAAACTCATTGTCACCAAAGATATTGGATATTTGAGTGGTGAAATTGGTGTCACACTTCAAGTGCCAATTATCGAAGGTCCTGCAGGTTAGCATTCAAATTTTAAGCTTAGATTCCCGAAAATTTTTAAAAGAAACTCTTCCAATGAACAACATTGTATTAATATTTCCTTCCTGACTGACACTTCAGGAATTCGTTTTGATTTACCGTATACGGTGATACCAGAAACTGGAATTTTAGACCAGGAATGTGACAAATACAGCGGTGTCGTGGAGCGCGGTAATCGGCAGTTCTGGTAAGCACATAAATTTTAGATAACCTCGTAACTGTCGTAATGCTTTTGGAATGAAATAACATATAAAACTTTAAAAAAAACTTAGATTTATAGTGAAATGGCAAGCGTCAGACGTTTCCAAACTGTCCTTCTATTAGTTGTCAGCATGAAATCAAATTATCAAAACGTGGTAGTCCTTTTAGGAAAGATTTCTTCCCAACGTCCAGAATGTTTCACTTTTCTTTGAAAGAACAATACTTTTCAATATGTTTTCACCGAAACTTGTAAAATACATCTCAAACCGACTAATGTTTTCGGAGGAGAAAAGTATAGCCGTATCCAAGTTTGCGTTATGTCTTAGTAAATCGAGAGCATCATCACAAATCGGTTTAGTTATTTCAATCCGATTTTGATCTCTATTTCAGTTTCGGATAAAATAATATGATTATTCTTTTCATTATAGCTTATCAAATAGTTGAATCTTTCAGCCGTTACTGTGATATGTGCGGACTTACTGCTAAGCTGGAAACTGACTTGAATGATAAAGGTCATTTATTCTTGCCCGAAGTGGCACGTGGAACCGAAGAGAAGTTTGCGCCAATTTGTAATCGAATTGTATCGAATATTTATACATTCAATCGGACGATTAATTTGCCCGGTAGACGTGAACTGGAAGTACTCATTAACGAAAAAGTGGAGGGACTGGACGGTGAGATTCGTCAACGTCTAAATAAAAAAGTACGTTGTTTATGTTTACTTAATATATCAAAAAAGGTTTACTCCCTTCAAATTAATATGAGGACGGAAACAGTTGAATGCGTGACCGACCTTTGCAGACTGATCCTAAAATTCTCCACAACGTTCAAAGATCTTATCGAAGAATGACGAAATCAGTGACTTTTATTTCCTCGCTTGCTTAAGATACGCTTCATATTGCCAAAATATTTGCATTTGAACTGGCAAGACAAAAGAGTTCAAGGCAAAAAACTCACTGAATCGTTATTGTTTGAAATGCAAGACAATTTCTGACATGGAATACTGAAATAAGTAAAGTTTCAGCGAGGTCGACTTCAAGTGTTTCTGAATTTAATTAGTGCCGAACAACCAGCAATTAAGCAAGACGATTGGTTTGCAAAAACTGCTAATGTAAATAAAATTTCTTTTTTGTTGTTTATTATGAATTCGAATTGAGCGATTTGCTTAATTCGTGTGCGATTAATAACACAAATAAATATTTTTTGTTTATTGCTGAGTCGTCCTGATTTTTCAGCGTGTGTAAAATTAGTGAACTTTAATTCTTAAGTCTGAACTGTGGGATGAATCAGACTAGAAATTTCAAACAACATTTAGTTACCATTTCTTTTAATTACTCTTTTTCGGCAGTTATCTCACATCGTTTTCAATTTATTTTTATCTTTTCAACAAATACTTTTCTTCTGTAAAATATATTTGTATGAAATGGAAAGTCCGTGATTTCTTTAACAATCTTCAATATTTAATAATTTCTTCGTCCAAAACGCAGTAATTTTCGCATTGTCAAAATAATATTCGAGAAGAAGGAAAGAGCTAAATTTTCAGTGCCGATGTTGCTGGGATGGTCGTGGCGCTTCGTGCCACGGAGTGCTAAGCTTCTTGTACTGCAACAAGGAAGAGTGCAAGAATAACTGGGCACAGCGCTGTTTACATCACACAGCACGTATCATTGCATGCTACACTGTTGAATTTAATTATCACACGACAACTTCATATGTAGACGTCATTCAATTCTTGAATGAAAACAATTACCCAAATCAAGAAACAGTTACATCAGTACCGGAAATACAGTGAGCTTTATACTGTAAATTTTTGACAAATTTATCATCTTACAAGTTTTGTTTAATCCATGATGAATTCACTTCAGGAGAACTTCACCACATCTATCGAATACTGACGAATTGAACAACATTGCCCAAACTTTAACCGAAAGATGTGTAGCGAAAATGCCTCAAAGATTGACCCATTTGCGGCGTTATTGTTTAATCTTTTGGAATGATAAGTTGTGTTGTTCACATTGTCCTGATGTATGTCAATCTTAGATTTTTTAAAATTCAACGAAAATTTTAAATTTCACCATACTTTCATCAATGGACGGGTTTATCTTAAATATTTCTAACTCGATATTTGATATGGGAATACAACTGCAAGGAGTGATATACATATTAAGTGGACAAATTACTCTGCGGATCAGACCTGTTCCTTCGATTCAATGCTTTCTAAGGGTGGCCACTCTCCGTGCCATTTTCGCTTCATATCAATTTCCATGTGAATATTAATCATCAAATCATCCTATTCCTTCATGACTGAGAGAATGGACCAATATTTATATTAATTAACTAGTGCTATAGTCATTTTGAACTTTTTTCGCACCAAAAGCAAATTTCCGCAGATAGGTCCTGAATTTCAGAATTCAATTTGTTTCCCTGGAAAATCGAGATATTTTCAAAGATTTTAGATGAATTTATGCTTTAATCAGTAACAACCACTTCCTTTTCGTTACAGTCACTGCTTGTTGTTTCGACTCACATAAATATATATAAAATATTCTGCAAGTTGTTCGTATCACCTCAAAATAAAATATACTAAATGTCGTTCTTCAAATATTGTCCTGACATTATGGCAAGAAATCATTCAAGCCATTCACGCTTCACAAAACAGTTAAGCGAATAGTACATAATGATTCGTAAAAATGCAGTTATGTAACAAGTTATTCAACAAATTAATGTGTGAGTTTGAATCAACAATTCTCCAAAGTTTAATTACATGATTTCGACGTAGCTACAGAAAATGGCGATTATTTCAGAAAATCCGTAAGATTCTGATGAAGGCAATCTGACATTCCAGCAAAACAAAACAGAAAAAAACCATAATAAAGTTAAAAGGTAAATTTCATGCCTTAGCTCGTCAAACTATTGCAAGAAAATAAAGATTAACTGAAAAGATTTCACAAATAGAATCTAGTATGCTACAGCAAGATGTATTTTCAGAATAAACAAACGGGCCTCTTCTTTTGCAGTGATTTTTTTTAACAGATTTCAATCAGTGCATTTTTAGTGGTTTTTTAAAGCAGATTTTAATAAATATTGAAAGTAGACTGTAAAAATGAAATGACAAAGAATTTACTTTGACCCACAAGGCTATAATCTCATCTGCAATTACTGTAGCAGGAATGAAAAATACATCGAGGTTACCGAGTATCAAATTAACAGCAGCTCATCCAGCGAGGTATGAAATGGAACACTGCATCACACATAAAACATTATATGTAAAATATTGAAGTGTTTACAAAAAATGATGTACAAAAGATTTTAGAAATGACGATATAATGTAAAAATACAATATAGATATACAATATTAATCATATAGTATAACATGATTGATCAATAGACCGATTTTTTGCTTACTAGCTAGAAATATAGACAATTTTTTTCCAGAAATCTGGCAAACTTTCTTGATCTTGGGAATAACAGCATAACTCAGCCTAGATATATTCAGTGTTTCTATTTCTTAAAAGATAATTTCATAGTGCAAAACTACATCCCCCAAAAGCGACTATTCGTCATATATTCCATTAAAAAACTATAAACATGAGAAAATTACCAGCTGAAAATTTGAATCACAGACTATCAAACTTGCTTTTTCCATCATCAGCTTTCCTCTTTGTCCCTGCCATCATTGTCGTTAAAATTTCTGCTTCAAAATCAGCAAATTCAACCGATGTCATCGGTCGTTCTGCAATATAATACTTCATAATTATTTGACTTTTCAGTTAATTATATAGAATTATTTACGGAGCAAAAAAAATTGAGAAAATTTTAATATAAATAATTCTGCATAATTGAAACATAAGCAAAAAAAACAAATCAACCTATCGGCCTGTTTGACTGTACTTTGGAAGCAGGTGGTTTTAGCAAACATGTCACAGTAATCGGAATATCTGGCCTTCCAATTTCCTTTTCAACTTCATCCTGATGATAAAAGCAAGCGTGTAGAATTTACGGAATCAAACAAAATTTCGAATACTTCACCAATTAATAAATTTTATTAGAAAGCAGGAGTTACACAAGCATGTTTATTCACAAAAACTTACTGTATCTAGCAATTCGTCAAATTCTAAAATTGCCATGCCCTTGCTACCGCTTGAAACAATGACATCAGAGACGTGTCCATACTGAAATAGCCGCAATATACTTTCCCACATTGAATGATCAAGCACTACCAAACTGACTCTTTAAAAATAATTTACCTTAGAGAATAAATTTCTGAATTCATCTTCATTATAATCATGTTGATCACTTTCCCGTTTCCACCTTAATTTATAACGGGCTAATAATCCTGCAAACACAAACAGATTTTCTGCAAAGTTTGATTTCATTTAACAAAATATAATTTGAAGAAACATGAATTAAAAAAAATTACGCTTAGCACAGCTTTGCTCTTCCATAGCTGCATTTTTACGAATTTCTTGTTCAATATTTTCTCTTTCACGCTGCAATAGTTTAGAACCTTCTTTTCGTAGACGTAGAATCTGAAAATTTTCTTTTCTTTAAAAAAATAATGAATGAATCAAAACGTGGCATATTTTCCTGTGAGTTTCAGCAATAAAATGCAAATATATTAGGTAAATTACTCGAAAAATCATTGAGAATGGCATAAATTTCAAGATACTTCTTTTTCGAGCTCTCTTCTAGCTTTTTCTTCATCTTGCTGAGCGTTTAATACATTTGCTTCGCGTCTTTCAAGGTCCTCACGTAATTTTCGTCGTTTCTCGCTTTCATTCTTTTGCCTTCTCTGTATATAAACGGTACGTGCTGTTCTAGTAGCCAATACATGATCATACGCAGCTCGAGCAGCCGCATCCGATAGTAACTCAAAAGCTTTGGATATTTTCAGGAACATTTCTTGCGCTGAAATTATTGGATAAATTAAATTTCCGGAAGCAAACTGTTAAAAAACAAGACCCCAAAAACAAAAGTACTTGAGGATTGTCCCTGAACCAATAAATTGTTAAAAATACCTGCTTCCTTCCGATCGTAGTTTTTGTCGGGATGCCATTTCAAGGCAGCTTTCCTGAACGCTTTTACAATTTGCGTGTCTGTGCATCCCGGCTTCAAATTCAGCATTTCATACGGATCGAAATCCATTCCATAGTTGCTAGCCATATTGTTAATCTAACAAAACAATAATTAAAATTTCTAGTAATAGCAAACCGTCCTATCATAGTTACATTGGAAATACCACAAAGTCCGCATTGCTTAATAATACGGAAATAATAAAAATTATCCATGGCATAATTTTCGCTGGAAACCTTTGTTTCTGATATCCATTCCAAATAAATTTTGCAATATGCATAACAGTTTTATTCCGAAAAGCTTTGCAAATTAACTTAAACATTTTTAACAAGTGAAAACGGCAGTCTGACGACAAAGTCAGTTGAGAATTCCAAAATCATTGAAATTTCAAGGCAAAGGATGAGGGGCAAAAATTACGTGATGCACACATCTGAACGAACTACAAACACACAGTGAACGGAGCTCACTTGTTTACTGTTACAATAGTTATCGAAAAACTTTTAGAAAGTAATTTGCATTGCTTAAAAACAAAGGCAAAAGTGAGAGAGTGTTACACTTTACAATTAGATTCAGCACTACATTAAATATTTCTTTCAAATTTTCAGCACGCATCATCCCTGTAATGACGGACCTCACCATTCATATCCAAATCTTATTTTAATTTCTAAGTTTGTGTACACCATTCTAGAACCAGTAATAACAGAAACCACACGTACATTTAATACAGCTTTAGCATTTAATTCAAGTACATGTCAATAGTTTTTAAAATGAAATCAATAGTTTTCAATCACTTTAAAATGAAACTGCTAAATTTATTTGGTATTGTTTGGAAACCATTGAAATTAGCATAATGCAATTCTCTAGAAAAAATTTCGTAAATAAACAAATCAGCTACAACACGAAAATTTTTCTACATAATCAATAAAACAAAATATAAAAACAGCGGTTTATTCGAATTAAATTCTAATAATATCACAGAAAAACGAGAGAGACAGGTTTCTGCAGATTAGTAATAAATAGGAAGATTATAACTGGCTCTGGCGTTGACAGTCTAGCTCGGATAAATGCACGGATGACGCATGAGGTGTATTCGAAGGTGTTGTGCTCAGGCTGGTGCAACAAATCTCACAACCATCAATCAAACGGAGAAGTTCATCAGGAGTTGGTCCCTGGAAAAAAGTTTTCTCTGAAGAAAATAATCACTTAAGAAACTAGCTAAATCGTAACATTTTCTATAGCTCGACTTTTAAAATACTCAACTAAAGCATAATACATAAATCGTTTAGCAAAAAACGGAAAGAAGAAACATTCACCAATATGAGTCTGAATATTTAGTGCAGCACGGTAGTTATAATCTGGGGTTAATACCATATGATAAATTATTAATTCAATATGGATGAAATGAATATTCAATCGTTACAAGTTCTAAACAAATGAGTTTTCTTTTTTGTAAATGAAGCAATCACCTGACGTACAGCATCACTGACTCGATTTGCGAATAGCATAGCACTCGCATTAGTAGGCGTTGTAGTAGTTGTGGAAACAGTACCAGCTGTTTTATCAGGTGCATTCGCTTGATTACCTAGAGAAAGATTTGGAAATGATAAACTAGCATGGTACTGATCCAGAGCTGTCGTTAAGTCCCACATCTAAAAAAATGGGAAGTTCTGCAGAACAGATACATTCATTTCACTAGTTGCACTGCCACTTCTCGAAACCACTAATTCAAAATAATACTTAGTGTCAGCAATAAGATCAGAATTAATATCAACTTGGATAGAACCATTGGAGGTTCCAGTGAACAAAAATCTCCTCGGCCTCGAATTTACGCGTGAACCTTCACATTCATGAACAAGAAAGGCAGTTATTGCTGAATCACCAACGGTTCGAATAGTACAAAGCCTGAAAGCGATAAACCGATACCTCGCGGCGTTTCGGAATTCTAACAACTAATTTTTAGCAAAAGCATCAAGTCAGCGAGCAACAAACTTCTATAAGCGGGCAAATTAAAAAATGAACAAAAAGAACATACTACTACCACTGACCTGTCGCCGTTCGATGCCAATCTTACAAAGACTTGATTGGTACCAGGTACCACTCGTTGCACAAAAACTTGCTCACCATCTTGATCACCAAATGGCCCTGAGACATAAAAATTGTACAATTTCAATAGGAGCAATTAAGTCGGAAAAAAAGTGAAAAAATGTTAGACAGGAAGATGCCAAACATTTAAATAAACTTATATTAAGTTGACTTAATACCTGGATCGTTTGCGTCTGCATCAAGTATATCATCAGTACTGTCGAGAGTAAGTACCTTGAAAGATGCTAAAGATATACTTCCGGGTTGCGTAGAAATCATACCGCGAAAGCGCGTTACACTCCAGGAACGAACATGATTATATTCGCTGCACACTGGATAACGATAAGAGGTTATAAACAATAAGAAATAGATTAATACCACAGAATTCAATTTTATGCCACATTTCAACTGAAAAACCTTCACAAATGGATTATCCTCACCACTGATAAGATGATTGGTTGTAAGCGCAACTCGTGTAACTGGAGATGTATGGACGGTGTAAGTCTGGAACAACTGTGGGCCATGACCAACTGTTTCTGGATGTTGCACAATCACTCGGACACTACCACTTGAAGTTCCATACGCAATTTCAATCCAATTTCCACGCAAATCTGAAAAGCTAACACGCGGAGTCAGGAAATTAAATTTTGGTTCCAAAATTCTGGCCAATTGAAATATGCAAAGTCATACTTGTTTTAGGGGTTAGATACACGCTTATAGCAGTGATAACATCGGCGTTTGGATCTCGATAGAGTTCCGTAATCAGCAAATCGTTATCTTTCATGCGTAAAGGAAATTTCTGCATATCAATATAATAAATGGATCCATTGATGCACCCAAGGAGCAAGAATGACCCAGCTGTATCGCAACACGATATCGCGACGACATCTACGATGAGGGAGGCACTATGATTTCCAAAGGACTTCAAAAAAACATGTAAATGTGCAAAATTACGTCACAGAGTGCATGACTAAAACTTCGTGTTCTTTTGGCAACAAAATAAAACCATTTTTTTTATCAATCTCTTGATTTATAGTGGCAACATTTGCTACCTTGGACTTGCCAATTGTGTGTCATTGAATGCCAGATTCCGACCTTGCCAATTTTACTCAGTGCTACCAACTGACTCCCAATAAAGAACAACTTATCAACAGCAACCAACAGAGTGAACGTCCCTGCAGAGCAATCTTCCAAAATATAGTTATATCACAAATTTAATAATAGATACAAGGATTTGCAACTTGGAAATTTCCACCTTTATACCAACATTTCGTTGGTATCTAAATTTTCGGCTACTTAAATAGAAGAATCAAAAAATAAACTGAAAGATGGAAATTTTTCACCAATTTTGGTTCCAAAATTTGCATCGCCTTCTGAAATATTCCACAAGTGTATAGTATTATTAGCTAATGAAACAGCTAGCATTTTTTCTCCAAATTTGGCATATAGCGCTACATGACGAACAGCTGCATCCATATGTGGCGATATATACAACTGCTGCCAACCCAAACTTTCTTTCATCCTATATATAAAATTGAAATTAACAAATTTTTTTAATTGCTTTCTTTTGTTAATAGTACAACACTGTTGAAAATTTGTAAGAGATTTCCACTTTTTAGTGAACCGTTTCTTTTTGAATGCATGTAAAAATCTTTCCATTTTTCAAACAGATAATCACTGCAAGCCTAAGAGTTTTATCACAAACAGATATAAAAGTGCTAATGGGAAAACTAATAGTACCAAAGTAAACAGTTACCTGTAACAACACACAAAATTCGCATAGCCTACTGCAACTGCATTGTAATGTGCTCTAATAACTCGAACACGTAGTGGTTCTGATAGCTGATCAGACATTCGCGCAGAGTAACGCATCAGTAATGATAACTCACCTTTCAGCTAAAATTAAATTGAAAAGATAAATTAATAAAAAAACACAACAAAACTACAATTTGCCACTATTCACTCCAATGCTTTCAAACCAAATGCTTTGAAACTACTGAGACCACAGGTACTGCACTGTAGAACTATCATTTCTACCACAAACCTAACTATATTATACAGAGAATCACTTATTTTAAAAAGCATATATAAATTAAGGAGAAAAGTTAGCTAGTGAGCTAATGGACGAAATGAATATAATGAAGGAGCTATTACCGATGCGTGCATAAAAGCAGGTCAAATTAGATCATTACCTGACGGGTCAATTCAAACGAACTCTTTTTCATGTGGTTTTGACAACTTCTTGAAGGGTTACTGCAAACATTGTATGCATTCTGAAATAACTAAACGTTTCAAAATCATCCTTTAAATTTAAATTAAGCAACATCAATTGAACCATTCTTGAAATGTGTAGTGTCTGGGAAGGCCATCAATTAATGATATTAAAAGACGTTTAGCCATAATATTTTATGCATCATGTACCCAGAAATTGTTGCTCAAAAACTAATCAAGCTCTTCGGGAAGAATGAATTCAAGATATACCATAAAATCTGAGCTAACTGTTGGGAGATGTAAACCAAAATGTTGTGATACGGTCCTTGACATACTACTGCTACTTTCCATTGATGGATCTGCTACATCCAACTTTTCCGTGTTGACTGGAAATTTTGAATCTATGAATTAAAAATATGTTTGAAATGAGAGCACTACAACAAGTCAGGGTTTACCTTCACTTGAGGAGGACACATGACTTTCAGTGGATGACAGATGCTTTGCTGACAAACTTGGATTACCTTTTGAAGCCTTGTTGACCAGTGCTTCCACAGCATGTGGCACCTAAAATAAATTTCGACAAACCGTTTCATTTTCCACCAGTATATATATATATATATATATATATATATATATATATATATATATATATATATATATATATATATATATATATATATATATATATATATATATAATATACATTTCTGCTAGCACCCAAGAAGCAGCGGAGGAATGTATGGTATTAAGAATATTATATATATCATATATTTTACGGAAAAGTCGATAACCTATTCACTGATTAAAATGGAAATGTTCTCTTACATCGGCTTTTTTGCACAAGTACAAAAATCCAAAAAGAGTCAATGACCCAATCATACTTCTTCGGTTATGATAAAGTCTTATCTACATAATCTGCTCTCACCTGAAATTTAGCTTCCATGCTTGGAAGCAAACGTGGCTGTTGTGATGCTCTGGGTGCAGAACTACTTAGTGCCATTTCAACTGCAGGTACTGCTGCGCGTTCACTCAAGTTGCGAGAGTGATGAGAAGCTAAGGGAGCCGAAACTGTGCCACGAGAATCTGATGACAAGTTGGGCGTATTCTGATTGTTTCTTGTAGAACTTGGTGATGATGACGAGTAACCTTAGAATAATGGCTTTGCTAAGACAATTTTTGAAACTCAAAATAACTAGTCCAAAGTGACGAATAAATAGATTTTCAAAAAAAAAACTTCGAAATCATTCCGTTTTGGTTAAGCTTCATCACCATCAAAACATACCTTCGTTTAAAGGTAACGCAGGCGGAGGTAAGTAAGCATTAAAAAGTACATCGCCACAAGCGCATTCTTCTAATTCTTCACATAAAGTTAACCGTTTCACTAAAGGTCCCAAGCCGTAATATTGTGCTTCATGTTTTAAATTCATCAAACTGACTCCGCTACAAAATACACTAAATATAGAAAACAATGCAGAGAAGTGAGATATACAGGTAAAGGAAAGAGAGTACTGGGAGGAAATTATTACAGAGACTAATTTTACCTTAAATCAATTTGTTTTGTCCGTAAATAGTTTAGAATTATTCGAAACATTCCTGGATCTCGATCAATGAAGACCTAAAGTTACTAAAAAAAATGAAACATTGCAACTGTATTTTCCAAAAACATCAAATGTATGACTAGTACAAATGGAAGGACAGTAAACAGCGGGAAAAGAAAAAATCCTCGTTAGACAAGATCGAAAATTTCAGCTTTGTTGAAAAACCAGAAAATAGAGAAAAAATGGAGCTCATTACATTTAAATCAAACTAAGAATTCATCTCAACAGCAAAGAAATTTACCGCATTTGTTTCATCGTGTACAGTAGGAATTCGTCCACTCAACAAGCTGAAACAATATATGCATAGGAAATTTCAGCAAGTATGTTACAATCCTTTCCGGTTTATTTTAGGGGTTTAAAAATTTTTACATCTGCAAAGGCAACCAACCTTGTGAAGAACGTGTCCGGTATCCATGTCAAAGTTTGTCGTGAAGTTGCAAATCTCTGTCCGCCAACATTCAAATTAACGATTTGCTCCGCCATTAAGAATAATACTACTTTCCCCAATGACAAAAGGGGACATTAAATCCTGTCCCGTTATTTCTTAATATTCTACCAATGCCAAAAATGTTGATTTCCCATAGAAACAAACTGAAAAAACGCAACGAGTTTTCCTTCCTCAATCGATAGTGAAACTAGACTTTTTCTCATTTGAAAAACATAAGAAGTAGATTGGTGTAACAGCTGTAGACCGCTCAATAAAAGAAATAACGAAAAGCTTCTTATTCATTTCTTTTTTATTAATAGAATAAATACATAAATCTTATATACAATCAGTGCAGAACATAACAAAACATACTCTGCAAATAACAATATTTATTGGTAACAATATTACGATAACCTCAACTTATAACTCTGTCTTATACAATGTCTTATTTACTACAGAAAACTTTCGGTGGCATAAAACATAACCTAACATGCTAAATTAGGAAATAACGTTTACTCTGTTAAATTACAACAGAAAAAAAAGATAAACATATTCATATAAAAGAATGTTTTATATTTCGCATAAAATCAGATGTCGACAAGAAATTATTTTAATGAAAATTTCCAATTAGATTTATCTTATCAAATATCAATGAGTTTCACAAAACTTGCTCTCTGTGCTCTTTTAATCAAAGTCCTATTTAATCAAAATAACATGGCTTTACTATTTACTTTCTCTAAGTACATTACACTTGCCAAGTAAAATAAAATTTCAGTTGCAGATTGGATTTCATTATGTTCATTTAAACTTCCACCAACAAAAAAAGTTTCTAAAAGAGCAGAATTCATGGCTGTAAACAAGCCGATAACTCGACAACCGAATGTTATCAGAAACAAAAAAAAATCTAGGTTCATCCACAAACATTTCATTTGATATTCAAATCAGTCTCTCTTTTAGGCACTTCTCGTATAAATCGTAATCTTTGTCCAAAAATGTGACGAAAATTATTCTATCAATCTAAAAATTGATCAGTACGGCACTATAATTTCTAATGGGCTTGGATATGGTATTGTTATAGCATTAAAAGTTTTTCAAAATTTGGATAAATTAAAAAAAACCTTACTCTGTCTTTATTTTCTTGCAACCACGCTAAAACCGAAGTGATAACGACGTTACATGCATCATCATTTGGGTAACCATACACGCCTGTCGAAATACATGGGAATGCCTAGAATGTAGTTCATACCTTAATGTTCATACCTCACGTTAATGTCACAGAAGGAGACATACAGTAACGACGAAGGAACTGTTCATAGAAACTCAAATATTTTAAATTGTCATTAGACCTCCTAAAAGGCACATTACTTACAATAGTCCTCAAATTATTCGCCGCCGCAATATTGAGAGATTCAATGTAGCATGATTTCAACAGATTCCGCTGCTCTTCAGAAACTTTAGAGTGAACTTGGGGTCCCACTGTATGTATTACATCTGAAAACAAAGCCTAATCCAGTTCAGTAAAACTTTTAAAAAACAAAAATCGAAATCCATTTTAAAAACCTACGTTTAATATGCTCCATGTCATAAGCTCCTGTTATTTTAGCTTCTCCAACCTTGCAACCATTAAGTTTTTTGCATTCATCATATAAACGTCGGCCTGCAGCACGGTGAATGGCTCCATCAACACCGCCACCTTAAATAAATAAATAATAAATAAATAAACAAAATTAAAATGGATGGAACTTTCAAACAAAGCCAATTTAAATAGTTTTCGAAAAGATAACAACATACCACCCAAAAGCGAGCTGTTCGCAGCGTTAACGATAGCATCAATTTCCAACTTGGTGATGTCGCCTTTGTCAATGGCAATAAGTTTAGCAAGCGGATTGTTTGATTTTGTCAATTCAGCAGCTGTTGTCACCTCGCTCCATTTCTTCATTTCTGCTATCCTTCCTGCGTTACTACCAATTCATCATCAAAAATTATTCATTCATTTTATATTCCACGTCAAAAAAATCCAAACAAAACCAAAATCTCAGGACATATCTAAGGATGCTTAATAAATCCGACTTTGCCATACAGTCAAAATACAATCCCCCCAGTTAAATCATATTCTATTACAAGTAAATTAAAGGTTACTGCTAAGTTCTAAGCATGAATAGCTCTAACCTAACCTAATGTAACCAATGTTAAACTATCATTTTCCAGAAAAATTTTTGAAATATCGAGATTAGAAAATACAGAATGGAAACCAACTTAGAAATGAAGAAGTACCAAACCTTTTCACCAGTATATTTTGCATTTTTGCGTAAGAACCGACCTAAAATAGAGGAGCAGCTCATTCTCATACTCGTAAAAAGTATCCAACAAAAGCTTCTCCGAAATGCGTTTCACTTCACACGGCCGCATCATATTTTTACGAACGATTATTTTTGAGCTACATGAGTTCATTGTGTGAGCGATGGGGTATGCAGTTCACTGCATTTGTTGTGCTATCTTTGTCTAATAGACGTGGTCAAAGTCATTGCCACGTGACCGTAAATAACGAGTTTCTAAACTATATAACTGTTAGGAAGGGACGGAGAAGAGAGAAACTGAAGCATTGTACATACGCTTTGCAAAGAGCTTTCGAGATTATATTGCATGCAGAAAGGTACATATTATCTTAATTACATAAATTATATTAAATGAAATATTATAATTATAAAAAGAAAAATAAGCAAATTATGGGTGAGAATAATAATTGCTTAAAATAGTTTGCAAATGTGGGAAGAGTGTTATTTTTCATCCAACAATTTGTTGATCGGTCGACGTTGTTATACGAGAGGTTGTTGATTATGCGATAGGATTGTTTAGGACCATCGTGACCTTTCTGCTGTTTCTAGGCTTAAGCTTTTGATAAGCTTATGTTTCTAGTGTAACAGAAACATAGAATTCAGATCTTCTTGAGAATATGTGTCACGACATTCTGTCTCTTCCACTTCTTTTGCATTTCTAATTACCGTTAACCTAATCCAGGCAACCTGCTTAGTATACCACCTTTCTCCTCTCAGTTCATGCATCATTGGTCATAACATATTTGGATAAAAGTGAATAAAATTATTGCGCTTCATCCATTTGTGGTAATTCATTAAGCGAGACAAATGGTAGGTTGGTCATGAACACATTTAATTCCTCGAGTTCCTTAAAGAGTATACGCTTGGAAATTCACGTTCGTATAATATAACTCACTTGAGATCCAATGATATGAAAATTCTGAAATTCTTCTTCCCTTGCATTACTTTATATTATTAGCAAACAAAAAAACGAAAACAAAGGCTAAACTGAGAAATAAGTAAAAGCATCAGAATTAACTAACTCATTCACTAAATAACTTAAAATTGTATAATATCAGAATATTCCCTATCCATTGTTGATAATATTTTCGAGACACTTAGAGACATTAATTTGAACACTTAGAGACATTAAGACATTAATTGAAAGACATTAATTTGACATTAATTAATTTGAACAGGTGGAAAGAGAGAAGAGCCTAGGGATTACTCTATTCCTAACAACTTCTGCTTTCACTGTTCATTTATGTAGAAGAAAATGAAAAGAAATGAATTACTTTTCTTATAAATAATTCTAGCAAAAATAAACATGAAAAACCAAACAACGATAAAACTCACTATCGCAGTGTTTGTCGCCATTGCTGCCAGCTTAATCCTTCTGCATCATTTCCGCAGGAAAAGGGTACTTCGTTAGAGTGTTATTTTTGCTTATTTGTTTGAATTTACACTACGACATGGCTAATGTATTGAAAACTTATTGGAAGAATGAACTGGCCAAAGTCAACTTGAATGTTTCAGCTGAAGAAGGCTGGACCTGACTTCTCCTACTATCGCTGTTAATTATATAGTAGTTGATTTTATGTTTACTTCAAAATATCAGTTATATGAAATGGAATTTTGGAAATTCTTCAAGTCTTTTGTTCTTCCATACTATTCGATTACATCTTCAAAATAAAATTAAAATTACAATTACAGAAAAAAAACCGTAGAGCATTAAGTTTGGAAAAACAAATAAAATCAGTAGAACGGTTACAACCGAAGAAAGGACGGATTCAAATAGCGCGACGTACAACGTCATCAAAACATGCCTCACAAACGTAAGTAACAACTTTATCAGTTGAAAAGTTGGCATTGTGAACTTTTTAATGAGCTTGGGATAGTAAGAATTTTTGCTATCTGCGAAGAAAGTTGATGGGGAACTTATAGATAAAGCCTTCTAACCATTGTGACAAAGTTTGTAGTTGAAGTATTATAAAATTAACAATTCAGAAGTAAAAGAGAATTCCAAATCACAGTGTAATATTAATATTTTTCCAAATTTTTAGGAAGAAATCCATTGATTCAAAGAAGAAGTATACTACTTCTAGTGAAACGTTTGGCGATAGCTCCACCAAACAAGTACGTTTTATAACAGAAGAAAATAAATCAGTCCGAAATTTTAAAAGCTATTTAGATTTTAAAAGCGTGTTCGACTGTGCTTTCTTATTTCGTTCGTTTATTACAGAGCAAAGCAAGAGAACCTGTCGGTGTTACAAAATCATTTAAAGCTACTTCACCTATAGGAGTGGTTACGGTAAGATAGTACTGTCTTAGAGTAATCATTGCATTTTGTTTATATAAGAAAAATGATGTACATGCTTGTTTTCTGTAAAAGCAGCTCTGGTCAGGATGATAATCATCAAATAAATTTTTTCAATGAACTTATCCTCTCGCTACTGAATTATTTGCATAATATCCTAGTTGACATTTAGATTTGCTTTTTGTGTAATTCTAATTCTTTCAGGCATTTCTACTTGTCTTATCAAAATTTCAATTTTTTGATAACAATTTAACAAATTACCTCAATAATATGCAGTTTTTTTTTACTTACCCATTTAATTTGCAATGAACCAATAAAATAATTGACTAATTGTAATCGTTGAATTAAGCAAATTTTAGATTCCATAGACTTTTGTCATCGCTTTTGTTTAAATGATGAGACTTTTTATATATTTGTTGTTCTGCAATTACATTTCAGTTCTTCAAATTCTTATTGAGCAATCTTTTAAGGATATATCCAGTATATCAAAGGATATGTCCAGTGTATCAAAGGATATATCCAGTATATCAAAGGATATGCCCAGTGTATCAAAGGATATATCCAGTGTATCAAAAGAAATCAAGGATTCTTCGCCATCGTTAGTTTTTTTTGATGTTTCTTTTAACACGGCCAGTTGTGTGTTGTAATAAAAAATCAGTGTTAGTTTGAAATTTACACGTTCAGTTTTTAATTAAACTAATAATCTCATTGATATTTAGCAGTTATGTGGAAAAATCGGAAGACACTATCATGCCAAGTTCAGCGGTAATTTTTGTTTCAAAAAATTTCTTTTTTACGTTCAGTGAATAATGCTAATTTAAATTATTGAATTAAAACAGGAAAAAGACAGGAGCCAATATTCGAGCGAAAGTTATCCACTTGCAATTACCTGGAAGCGTAAAGAATTGGTAAGGTTTCATGTGTAAGCCACAAATCAACAATTAGCCGAGTTAACGGATGAGATGATGCAATAACATCTTATCTTCCTCAACTATTATCACGGCTAATAAAAAATATCAAATAGAAAGTATCTTTTAGTACTTTGCCCTCAACTATCATCCATCCAAAATGTTAGCATTAAATTCAAAATTCAAAGATATTATCACCAATGACGTTATCTTTAGCTGATTTATATTTTATTGCTTGATTTTTCCACTTTTTGTGTTTTAAACTTTATTTTAATCAGTTAAAATAATAAGGGAGAACAGTAATGAAGGAATCACTTGAAGCTACTTTTTCCGAATTATGATCAGGAATTTTTTCGTTTGCTACAGGGAAAATCAGGAGAATCTGTCGGTAAATTGCTTAAAGCTGAAGAGGCTGCTTCACCTACAGAGGCTATTCCGGTAAGATAGTACTTTCATGGAGTAATGAGGTGCTGACTGGCCGATTCGCTTTGCATATCCAACGAAAATGATGTACATGCTTATTTTCTGTATAAGCAGCATGATATAATCACCAGACTTGTACTGATATGTGACTACTCTCTGAATAGCCATCCGTTTTGAATTAGATTGATTCGTACTGTTACTGCGGACGAGACGTGACAATCTCTCCAAGTATGACAGGAGAACTGAACGAAAGCTGCAAGGTGCAACTATTGCCAACGATAGTTAAACCAGTCTCATTCGATCCTTATTCACCGGAAGATTTTACTCAAGTGGAAGGTGAATTTATAAGATTGCTTTTTTTTCACAATAAAGGATAGTATTGAATGATTGATTCCATACCTACTCATCCGACTATCTATTTCTTAGAATGGAAAAATTTATTTAACTGACGCCAAGTCTGACGTCATACAAACATTTGGAACGACGAAATATTAGTGGCTCAGAGCACTCTGCTGAAAGCACATAAGTCGGAATTATTCAAATGAAAGGAATTATAAAGAATGAAACGATTGAAATTCATTCTTCCCTTCCTATGTTGTAGGTGCAAGTGATGAAATGAGCAAAAATTCGATGCAAATGACTGTGAAGCCAAAGAATCATCGCATTATCGTCCCTTTTTTGCCTATTTTACATGCCATCACTTATGCATCTAAGCACGGCGAACTTCTTCAGGAACTTCTACAGAATTATGAATATTATGAGTCACAGTTCACTTGAAATGTAGTTGAATTGAAATCCAACTCTGTCAGATAAACCATAATTTGGTGTATTTTCTTGTTGCATATCCACATACTTCACTGTTCGTATGAGGATGTCTTTGAAAACCTAAATTTTACAAGCCATCACTTTCTTTCCACGCGTTTACAAGCACAACCTCAAACAAAGAATATTAATTTCCTGAAAACTTCATGTTGTTTCTTTCTTGAATTGCCTTTCAAACCTGGAAAATATGCGAGTAGATTTTGATTAAATAGTTATCACCAGTGATAATCACCAGTTATCACCCCTCTATCGTCAATTCATTACAGTTATATAAAAATTAATAGATCAATTTTTTTTTGAAGTTGAGCTCCAAATTTTAGTGTTCTCCACTCACATAAAAAATACCTGAATTTAACAAATTCGAATTTTATAAAAAATTTCCTAAATGCTCTAGATATTGATTCCTATCTGTTTCACTGTAGGAAAAATGTCGTTCAATATTAATAATATTGCGACAATTTAAGTAATTGATAAAGTGCATATGGATGTAAACAGTTTATGTCAAACAGGTCAGCATAAGCTTAAGTGAAATGGAATGACAAACGAAGTACAGACTTTTTCGCTTACTCACTTTATCTTACCCAATGCGCTCATTGATAAAACAACTAGGAAAGAGCAAAATGAATTTTACATTTTGCCATTGCGTACAGTGAGATGGAACAAATGAAAATGAAAATTTTTCTTAATTTTGAGTGTACCGTTTCTATTGCTACTTACCTCGTTCTTCAGTGTTTTTGAAATGACATCGATGGTTTTCAACGTAGTAAATGGTGCTGTTAACGCACGTCCAATTTTCCACGTACATTTTGCTCATTTTTCGCGTTTCTCGTATGCACATATTTACATTTCTGATTTTGCTTTTTCCTGTCAATCTGACTGGCATTTTTACAAAAAATGCGGGGCTAATAAAATTTCTTGTGGTTTGTTTATTTCCATTTGCATCTCATTTGAAATACCGAAAAAAAAATTTGGCAGCTATAAATTTGAATTTTTTCCAATTGAAAGTATAACCAAAAGATCGCTAAATTTGTGAAAGTTAACTACAGTATTGATAGAGTATTTTTTTACATATAGTGATAAATATCTGTTTGCTTTAGTAATGTTACCATATAACGACACGAGAAATCCAGCAAGTACATTTTACCTAAAGAGCTTACTATCGAAGCAGTAAGATCATATAAAAGCAATTTATTTAGTTCTATTTTGGCGTTAATAGGAGCAATTTGCGACTTAACAAAAACCAAAACCAGGAAAGCTTACTTTTCTTTAATTACGTGTACTGCGGCAGCGTATGCAACTGAGGACGAGTGTGTACAAATGTGGATTTTCACTAGTTGTGGTAGGTTAATTGCAACACGTGGTAGTTCATTTACGTATATTGACCTTCCGGAATTTTTATAAGCGTTTAACGAAGTATCTGTCTGTCAGTTGCATATGCTTTGCTAAAAAAAGGTTATAATGTATTGAAATTTATTGAAAAGTTGTACTCAAAGATGTATATATTAGTTGCGTGCATGAAGCTTTTACAATTTCCTTCCTCTGCTAATATCGGCCATTGTGAAATAGCTAACGCGAAATTGTATTGCTTCCATTTAATCACAAAGAATATCACACTTATTCATTGGATGATTAGTCAGTAATATTATTTTATTTGCCTAAAGCATAAAATTCCCTTGGGGCATTAATGATAAGCAACCAAAGGTAATGATTGTTTTCATTAAACTAAATTGCTTGCTTTGCTTTTCCTAAGTGCTCTAAACGATGATTTTTGTACAGACTTTGCATTAACGCTAACCGTACCAATGCTATGATTTTAAAATTGAAATCATCCAACTACACATCCAAGTTTTCTATGGTCACACCTTGCTAGGGGGTTTAGGTCATCCTAAAACAATTTTATGACCCATTTCAGTTTTTAGTTTGATAATGTTAGTGAAATTGAACCTTTCACTGATTAAAATTGACTGAGATTTTTGAATAAACCAAATTAGGTTTTCATAAAAATTACAATAAGGTAAAAATTACGCAAAGGTGTGATAGCTGAATTGTCACAATAAAATTTTGAAATGAACAATTGCACAGGGACCGGTTGATTTTAAAAGTCAAGTTAACTGATTCAGTGTGAAACTTTTTTAATTTTTGCTGAAGTCCGCCAAATCTTCATAACTATTTTTTTTCCTACGAAAAGAATATTGGAAGCATTTAGAAGACAATTCATAAAACAATTAGCACAACTTGATTAGCTGAATGTAACTGATATGATAGGATCGCATTGTGCCACATCAAAGAACTTCATATAAATTACGAAATTTCTGAGCTGTAGAAGCAAATTTAGCTGATTTTAAGTGATACTACTGGATGTATAATTTTGATGCTTAGCTAGGCTTAAGTGTCAGATCTCACTACATCACGGTAATTGCCCTGCATTTATAAAGGCATATTTAGCAACTCAGACTAAAGACAAATAAATTTTTGCGAGGTTAATTTTATGATGAAATCTGCGCAGAAGGAAATATGCAAATACATACATGAAAGTTTAGTTTTTTTTTAACTTTTAAAAGGCTAATCCTTCCATCCTCTCTTCCTCTCTTCCTTCCAGGTATGTTGAAGATTCAACCTGTGCTGTGCAATTATCAATATATCATTTATGAAGTCTTCTCATCCTTTTCTCATCCATAAATGAATTTATTTCTTTTTCCCCCTTTTTTCATTATAATAAATTTAATTTTCATGCTGTGAAAATGAAAATGAGAGAGACCTGTCTGCTCTCTATCATTTTGTTAGCATTTTTTTTTAATTCTTACTCTTTACATTTAATTTTCAGAAATTAAGATTAATTGCAATAAAAAAATATAATTGATTTGTTCTCATATACGTGTAGTACAATCTGCACCACTTATGTGCCCTAAATTTTACGGGAAATAAATTTAAACAAAAGACCTAAATGAATATCATATATGTTGTTCTTGTTCTTTAAATTAGGCTATCTCAAATTCACTTAATATCAACGCACTTCACATTAGGAATTTACTTCTATTTACATTTGTTACTATTTTTGCTTATTAGTAAAGATAGACGCGCAGTGAATAAGATGGTTATTAAAATTAATAACTGAAGAAGCCCCTACTTCATCGATTGGAGCATCGATTTGTTTAATTTCATTTTATTCGCAGTTCCTCTGTCTATTTTCCACTTGAAGAGATTACTTCTAACAGAGAGCTTGAGGACCTCGTCATCTTCTCCTACCGTATATTCTTATACATTTTCTAAGGCATTTCCTAATTGTCTCAGCCAGTTATTTCACGCAGTTTGCTGATGACATTTATGATCGCAGAGCAATAAGCGTAACATAAATCTTTTGAACTGTGTGATGTGGTGATGTCTTAGATCTTTGCTCTGAGCGCATATGCCCAAATGTCAATTTCGAAGTATGATTACTGCGACTCTTCATGAAATGCATCACATCAACCGATGCTGAAAAACAAGTTAATGATGGTAGGGTCTGCTTCTGAAGTTATTCTTAGGCACTTTCATATGTAATAAGATGAATATCCTATTTCCGCCTTTCAGATTTCACGTAGTAAATGTCAAAAATATCTTTCATATGACATAACAAATTCAATTTAATTGTTGTTAATTTCATTACATGCAGAGTGTCAATAAAATTTGTAAAGAGGAAGTGCTTCTATTTATGGCCAGTTTTCTTAGAATTCTTTTTGTTACTGTAAGTTTCTTACTGTTCACGTGACAGCTAAGCTATGCTACGATTGGAATAAACGATCGTCTTGATCTCCACAAATAACAAATCGATAAGTGAGGAAGAGTATTACTCGATCAATTATCACCTATCAAAAGTTATTTTTGCAGATGTCTGATCCAGATTTGCAAGAAGGATTGGCACGGCATCGTGGTTTCGCAATCAAAGCTCGTGAAGTGCTGTTAGAACCACCAGCGCCATTTGCAGTTGTGGCAGTAAAGTTTTTGTCAAATATTTCTTTCTTCTACTTATTAAAAAAAAATAAAAAAAGTAAAAATAACACTTAAAGAATAAACCTTTTGAAGAGTCAAAAATTCTCAATTTAATATAATCCTTTAAAACACAAAAAAACCTCGAAAATATGAATCTCATAGAAATCCTACCGTGCCAAAGAGAAACCTACTTCCTACTAATAACTATTATAATTATTAAAATATTGTTCTTACCTTTAAATAATATCTTACTTTACGGAAGTTACCTTATTCTGTTCCATTAGTTAATTTTTATGCTGATTTTCACTTCGTTTTTTGGCAAGAGAATTAGCAAAACTCCAACAAAAAATAACATAAAACAAGTGAGAAATACAAAATTGGAAGACTAAAAACAACCTGCGTGATTATCGAAATTATTTTGGTATTACTTTATCCTTAAAATTTTTATTTGGACTGGAAGATCTGAACCCAATGAGCTCAAAATTAACAAATATTGTCTTGCATTCTTGGAGTAATTAACATTTTAATTACTAACAACATATATAGTTAATGCAGATTTTTTCCAGGGAACCTCGGGAAATTCATCGGATGAATTTAGTAATTTAAAGTCACCTCATCGTGGATTTACGGCAAAAGCGCGTGAAATTCTTGTGGAGAGGCAAACACGCGGCAGTCATCACAGCTCAAAACGTAAGTTTATTCATTGCATTACCTTCCCAAAGACAGTTTTACATCAATTTTTTTAAAAAATTTGTGCATTTTTAAAATTCAAAAAACTTTTCGATTTTTCAGTATGTGACAGATTACCGGTTTGTTTAAATTATTTAAAAAAAGTTTTACCTAAAAGTTTTGAGCTTTTCTTGAAGCAGTCCGATCGGATTTCGACGTATGTCACAAGCAACAATTTTACGCTAATCGTGTGGCTTTGGATAAACCACCAATGCAAAAAGCAAATATTGGTGTGTTACTATACCATTTCATTTATCCTCTTAAAAACAGAAAACTTCACTTTTTTTGTTTCTTTCATTAAGCTAAGATATTAATTGGCAAACACAAGCATGACTCATCGCATGAAGTTCCAAAAAAAGTTGGATTTTATTCATACTAAAGTTAAATTCAACTGATCATCTCTTCTTACATTCCTCCAAAATTCTCAGATCACACTTATTATCGCTGCCATTGTTATCATCAACGGCATTTTCATATAACCTAAACATAAGTTTGCATTTTTTTCCTCTCCTCTTTTGCAAATTTCCGAAAGAAGACGAAAGGAAAAGAAATTTAAGATGTAAGCTTACGACAACTCGGCGGATAGAATGGTTTTTAAAATTAAAATTAGTGCTCACAATGGAATGTGTACTTTGCATGCAGTAATATAACAATTAATTGTTTCTGAGAGAAAAATGGCTTTTGATTTAACTTTACTAACTTTAGTCTATATTTTTTTGAGTTATCTTAGAATTAAGTAAACGTGCTAACGATTTTTTTAAAAATTCGACCTTTATTTTCCCTATCGCATCTGTTCTAGGAGCAAGGATACTTTTTTTGAAAAAAATTTGATCTAGTGAAAATATAATCCTATTTTGGAACAAATAAAATTCAGAAGTTTCGTTTTTAACAACAGATTTGTAACAAACCCTATATTGAGTTAGGCATCCGCGACCTCCCTGATCATGTGGCAAGCATATTTGCTCTTAACATATTGACCTTCATTTCCCGTAGTTGAGAAGAAGGAGAAAGGAAGATGTAAATGTGTTTTCAGGCTACGACAAGAAGGAGATTCTGATTCCACATTCCAAACTGTCAAGAATCAAAGCCCATAAACTGCTTGGTGAAACTGGGAAAACTCGGTCAGCCAACGAAATTTTCTACGATAAATGCATGAAACAAGTACGAAATCCATCAATACGCTATGATTTGCATCCTGCAAGGTTAAATGGTTCTTCTTCTTTTCACGAAAATAGACTTTAATTTAAAAATGAAAAAAGTATGAAAACGGAGAGCAATAGAGTGATAATGTCATTGGACTACAAGTCATTGGAAATTATAAAATAAATGGGAAGGGATGAGTTGGAAGATGAAATTTCTAAGAGTGCTTAAGATGAAGTGAATGAATGTTGCACTTCTGGAATTTTCAGTTACTCACATGAGATCTCACAGCAAGATATCCGGATCCACAGCGGTTAGTGAAACTTATTTTAAAAATTGCTTTGAAACTGTATCTCAGAACAATGACAAAATGATGAATTATTGATAGCAATAGTCAGAAAAAAACGTTCACAACATCAAATTCATATTTAGAAAGAAATGACATGAACTTTTAAAAATAAAATTGTCCATGAATTTTTTAGAAAGAGCAAATTTTAATAAATTTTCATATTGAACACATCTCTGTTGATTTGAAACTTTAGCTCACTTCTAAATTGAAAACCAAAGTAGAATATCAGTTTTGATAATAGCTTTTTTCAGAAGTGAAACAGCTAAAATGATGAATTATGCGAGTGATGTTTGACAAGCCTCAAACAGATCTCAGCGACAAAAAAGAAAATACTAATTGCTTGAAATGAAGAAAATAGTGACAATGTTAAGTTATTTATTATTTAAATTTTGGTTCTGTAATTCAAACTCATTTTCCTTCAATGATGTGGGTATGGCTGTTTTAAAGTCCATCAATTATGTGAAAACTATAAGCAAAAAATTTAATGGCTGAGGATGGCATCCCATAATTCTATCTCATCGAGCAGGAACATAATAACTGTTTTATGTAATAAATTGGTCGTAAAAAATTCAATGAGACCTGAATAAAACAATTTTCGCAAGATTTTGATGAAATTGAAGAAAATATAAACAGTTTTTATATTAAATTCCAGGATATTGGAATTTGTCGTAAGCATTCAATTATAATTTGACAAAATGAGTTCGCACTAATTAAAGAATAAGAAAACAAGTATAATTGAAGTAATAGCGGCATTTTAAACCGAATGTTTTAAAAAGTAAAAGGAATGGAAGTTTACTGCCATTAACCTAAAACAACCGTAAGTCTCATTTGCACCAGCACATTAAGGTGATAACTGCTGAAAGTACACTTAAAACAGGTATCATAAGTATTGCTGCTGTAACATTATACTTATAGAATGCTTCGTAATCAGCTGCTCCATACCTGATCATAGGCTCCTGTAAAAGTTAATTTTTTTCTTTTCTGAACTTAAATTTCATTCCGAGAATATTATGCATTTGCTTTGTTAACTGTATTCAGTGTTTGTTGGTGTTATGATGTGTTTGGGTATTTTTTTTAAGAAGACAGCTGTGGCTGTTTGTCAGTATGAAAGAGAACATTTGAATTAGAAGTACTCTTCGATACTTAAATTGTTAATTATCAGTGTTTAATCTATGCTTTGCCGAAACTTCATTGAAATTGATATTTGATATTCAAATATTTCGAAAAAAACCTGCCTTACAACTGAGCTGGGATAGTATACTACGACACCAAAATGTTAAACAAACTTTGAATTTACATTTCACTACCTTAAAAATATTCATTCGTTTTCTCGATTGAGCAATATTTTTATGCAGCATTAACATAAATTTTTTGATATACGGCTTTTTGTATCTTTTAGCATCCAAGTAATCGCTATAGCAAAAAAAGAGAAAAATGACGGATCGGTTGATTACAAAAGTGTAATGTAACTGTTGCACTTTGGGACACTCAATTTCTTTTACCTTGATAATCACCATGAAATTTAAGACTTGAAATTAGCAAATTCATTAGCTTCTCACAAATAATAAGTTGTTTGAAAGTTTGCAAAAATATACTGTTCAAAGAAAAAAGACTTAACTGTCTTTATTACATTGCAATGTTTTGATATCACTGCATAAATTATACTTAAATAATAAGCAGTGCTTGAAGATTTTTTTGATGTCATTTTCTATCAGCAAAAATAAAATCTTCCCACATCGTGGAATATTTACTTACCTTTCGTCAAATCGTGCGATACAATACCACTTCGTTTGATTGATCGTTGTTTGATGCATTGTCATGTAATCAGATAAATTCTGTTGTACAGAGATATTTTCAAGTTTTTTTTCCCTGAAATTGACGGCATATTTCTTTGGTTCAAGCAATCCAATAACGGCTTGACCTTTGCTCCCTGTAAAAAAATTTAGATTTGATCACAAAAAAATAAAAAACACTAAAAAATATTAAATAATTAAAGCCTGAATTAAAACTGCAATAATAAAGGGCAGTTAATTAAAATTTATATTCACTTTCTTCAGAAAATTTTCGTCCAATTATCTAAAAGCTGATTTTTGTAACGTATGAAGAATTCTAATTTAATATTGAATATCTTCAATATATTCATTAAAAAGCAAGCGTCGTATACGACTAATTTATTGACCGTCACTTATGACGACACTTTCAGCATTATTTTATAAAATCAGAAATTTCAATTATTAAAATTAAATAATTTTGTCTTCAAAGGCACTAAAACGTTCCGATTTATGTTTGAGTTGCGTTAACCAATAACCGGGCAATCAGTTAATGGAATTTTTATTTCACAAAAAGTCATTGTGCAGTAAAATGTTGCTAAGGAAAGAGAGGGAGAGGTGACTTATTATGCGAACCGTTATTGGTAAGTTGTTCCACATAAACATTGTCAAAGATATGCATCTCATAAAAGCCGGCACGACCGGATGTGTCATTAGTAATGAGAACAATATTGCTATTTTCTTTCAGGAATAACGATGAACTTTCTGTTCTGAAGATTTTTCATTATTAGAATTGATATACTAAAAATGTTGCGTTATCAATGAAAGATGCACCACTAACTCTCAAGTAATACGTGTTGAATAGACGTAAGCTATAGTGGTGCTCGGGAGAAAGCATCCTCTACATCCATTATTTAGTCTTTGCAACAATTTTCTGATCAGCCAATCGAACTAATGTAATCAGATTCCCTATGATATAACAATAGTGGATTTAATTAATTCTTAATCTAATAACTACTAAATTAGAAATTGGTAAAAAATTATGATCTACTGACCTGATAAGTTTTACACGGCGTCTACCACCAAAGTATGTAATTTTTTCAAATATATTATCCGAGACAGCACAAAAAAAGCTAAAACCTATCCGGAATTGTATTAAATTGGTGCACGCTTTTCGCTGTTTATGAACAAATAAAAGTTTGCTATTTCCTGGATTGCAGTAGAACAGTTTACCTATAAAGAGTTTTCATATATCAAAATGAAGAATAAATATTAGCTAGTCAGATGGTAATATGAATGCACATAGTTGCAATATTGGGTATTGCAGTGTCGGATAGGTTGCTTGCAGTGACACAATTCAAAAGCTACGTGTTTAGATCGCGGAAACATTTAAAATACGAAAATCGATTTGGGGATATTGTTTGATAAACAATAAATAGCAAAGATTCCGACTGATGAAACGCACCTTCCATTTCAACAGCTATCATTGATGACTTTCAATGAAGCTAATTTAATTTTGCACCATAAAGGGAAAAAGAAAATGTTGCATATCAATAACAGATATGCTAAAATCCTTTAAGCGGGTTTTTGCTATCATTTTTCTACCAAAAAAAGAATTTTAAAACAAACTAATTTCGGACCATTTTCAGTAATAATTTCTTAGCGACAAACCGCTAAATTTCCAAACGCAACTGACAACAACTGCTAGGCGTGCTTGACGCAAAAAGAGTACAATTAGTTGTCTATTTTGCAAAATATGAACTTTGACGCCGTGACAGACTTTCCTTCTGCCTGAATCAATTAGTCTTAATTCCTTCAGAAAATTTGAATTTGCTATCTGCAAATAAAAGTAATGGAGGAAATCTATGTGCTTCATGCATTCCTATTCTTATAAGCCTTCTGCTAACTTGTGATGTGCACAAAACTACAACTATAAAAAAACATGCAAGATTTTTATAGCAAAAACTTTACGAGTCACATTGTTAAAGAATCGATGTGGTCATTTTAAATCTCACCAGCCAATGAGGCACTGCGAATATCGTACAAGCACTTGTCACTCCTACGATGGTAGAGCTATCGTTGATTGGATTGAAATAATTTAGAGCGAAATAATTTTTGATATTGCAATCTCTTGTTTGTGCAACAACAGACAGATGCAACATTATTACAACAAATAACATTCAAAGAGTAGTTTCCCCCTGAAATTCATGAAATAATTTTGTTTGGATTGTGATATTAATTGTACAAACAAAGCAGTTAAGTTTGAAATGGAGAAATTTCGGCTCTTCCTTTCGTAAACCTCTTGAGAGCATGCCAACCGGTTGATATGACTAATTTGCATTCATATGTGATCATTTTATCCAAGAAAGATCATACCTTGATACCTTCTGCAGAGATCTAAGCACCCTATGCCGTCATAAAATAGTAAATACAAAATTTCGAAACTCATCCAATACTTATATTACAGAAATGAATCGGATAGAATATGCAAAAACATATTTATAAATTACATTAACAAGTATTGGAAGTTGGGCATGCAAATGCTAACTTCAATAAACCTCGTTGTTAATAAGTGGCTAATAAACCACTTGTCTAAAGACTTTACCTAAAAAAATTCTAATTTGTCATAAGTTATTAATATAAACTTTGATAAGGAAATAGACGAAAATACTAAATATGTGAAATAAAACAGAATTTTGAGGTATTTTTGATGGAATTGGTTGAATCACATATGGATTTCAGCATAGCACACCGTCTAAGGATATTCTTTTTCTATTCCTTTTTCATAAAATAATATTGCCAAAAT
This sequence comes from Litomosoides brasiliensis, assembly GCA_013365375.1. Taxonomy (NCBI): domain Eukaryota; kingdom Metazoa; phylum Nematoda; class Chromadorea; order Rhabditida; family Onchocercidae; genus Litomosoides; species Litomosoides brasiliensis. The sequence goes on along the minus strand of JABVXW010000138.1, from coordinate 25,540 downwards.
ATTCATCAATGTAAAGTTTTCCCTTGCACAAATTTAAAGAATAAATTTAGATAAAGTTTAAATCAATGAAATTTATCAAGAAGTCATGAAGGCAACGGGGACACACGTCCCGATCTGTAATTCTGTCACACATAGTTGACACAGTGAAGGACGTCAGAAGAGATAGTCGCCTCAGCTGGAACTGTAGTAACAAGACTGAAAATAAAGCGGATGTATGCGCATTTGCAGGAGACAGTGTAGAACCTCATGTCTGTAATTACAAAATCAAAGTAGGCTCCGATCTGATCCTGCAGTTACTGTTACCAACAACAGAAATGAGCATTTTGAATCGAACATCATTCTTAATCAAACGATCATTTCGCTCAGCAAAGTGAGAGGACATCACTCCATCCTTGGCCATCAGGTTTTGCCATGTAAGTTATCAAGTTAGCAAATGTTATAAGCTGTACTGCCAGTCTAAATCTTCACTACAGTACCAATCGACAAAACACTTTACAGTGATCTTCCGGGCGTTGTATTAACACGTACATTGACCATGCTCTCACATTTGTCACCGTCAAGATTCTGTATTGATCCATTCGAATGATGTTAAATAAAGTGTGAAACAAATTGAGGTGCAGACCATTTTTTGTCGATGTTGTAAATGGAATAAAAAAGTACGCACATGTTTAATGATCACCCTCAACGTCAGCCAATCACTTTATATTCTTTAAACCAAAAGTTTCGAAATGTTATAATTTAATCATTCAGACATATCTTCGTTTGTTAGCCCCATAGATTTCTTTCGTTTCAGATTTCTATTATGCAAGAAGAAAAACCGTTTGTTAGCAAATATCGATTATCAGTAGAATTCTTCAACAAATCATCACCATTTTTGTAACTACCGCATTTCTTATTGTACCAAAAATAACGGTATATATATATATATATATAAATATTATTACTGTTAATCTACACAGCATTGAATTTTCGATTCTTTGTAATATTATCCTTTTGATCTTAAATCAAAAAACGGAACTCGCGTGTTATTTAGCAATATCCCTGAGATATGTTCTCCACTACTAATAGTATAATAATTGGAAAATGCTATGAGGCCAAACGCTCCATAACTTATCACTTTTAAAACCCTTTTTCTTCATTTTCGTCGCTTGTAAGAGAGCTTTGTGTTTTGTTAGTGTCAATAAATGTTGGCTCGGATGATGCCTCCATAGTTTTTAGACCATCACCGGTCGGGTTTGTAAAATATTCCATATCTCTGAACATACGTTGTAGATATCTATTTTCATGGCTTATTTGCAAATACCGCTTCATCACTCGATTTTCCAGTGCATCGATCTTTAATTATAAGTGAATTTCATCTTTCAGTAAGCTTCCAACAATTTTTAGAAACCACAGCGGAAAGGAAGAGCAAAGAGAACTTTCATTGGTCAGATAATTATTATTAATCGAGAAATCTGAATACCAGTTCATACTCATGCTTTTCTAATGACAAAACCAGAAAGACAACCTCTCTGAGCTCTGTTTCGTTGCGTGCAATCCAATTTAATAAACCACGTTTAAGTCGCTTTGCATACCATCGTTGACTGTCCTAAAATTTGAAAAAACGTCTCATCTTAACTTTATGAATGAATTGCATATTCTGATAATGGATGACTACATTACCACATTTACATCAATACATCGCATAAACTACTGCTCTACTTATAAAACTATAAAATTTTGAGAAACAACCGCAGATATGTTAGAAATTCAGTACTTACTCCCATGTTGTATTATAAAAACATTACAACAAACAAGCAGTACCTTATCTATGAAAATCTGTAACTTCATTTTATCGCCAACCAATGATTCAACATAATCAATCAGATCATCGAGTAGATATCGCTCATGACTAATTCGAGCGGTTGTCAATGAATCTTCTGGGATCTGTGGGGTATAGAAACTTTTAAATATATATATTAACGTTCGTTTTTCAAAATAATGTTTTCAAAGCAAAGTAATCGATGATCTGAGGAGTAACCGCTTACTCACATTAACTCGACCACTCTCAATTTACAAAAGTTCAGTGAAAAAGTGAAGATAGACATGGAAGGAACGAAATCATTTGCAAAGGAAAAAATCCATAGCATACTCGGAAGAAGTTTACCAAAAGTAATTCACTTAGAAAAGAGTAAGAAAGAGCGAGCGTAAGTTGTTGGGCGAAGAAACAGTAGTTAGGAATGATTTAAGGCATCGGAAACTGAACAAAATTTCATCTGTCGCATGAAAATCACAAACTGTTACATTTAGCAGTTCGTTTGTTCGGCTTCTACAAGTGGTCAGTTCTCCTTCCGACTTTTTGATGCGAGCTGCAATAAATTCTGATTCTTCGTTACTTCATTTCAATTATCCCTCTCCTTCCTCCTAATATCTCCTACTCCGAGAAACTGCAAAAGTTCCTGTTAATATCGTGTAATTCTCAACATTAACCTAAAATTTGCTTTAACATAGAGTCACGCGTCGTATCTTCCGGGAAAGTTTCCTGTGGTGCCGATGACCTAAGCCTGCCACTCAGATTAAAATGCACCCGAGCATGGCGTCGTCCCAACAACCGAGCTCGACCGCGTACATTTTGCATTTTTCAGTTCTGAAACGTAGATGAGTGGTACAAGTAAGTTTAAAAGTTGTACTAGGTAAAACTAATAAATCTAACAATAAATAACTTTAGAATTATGGCCTGGTCCAAACAACAGCTCTCAGCATTGAAACCATAACACTTACCAAATATGGCCGTCCGTTGCAAATCATAACATTCAAAATAAATATCACCACTAAACTACTACCGTTTAAAGTCATTCACAGACGAGCTCACAACTATTGTATCGTTTCTTAAAACTTGTATTCTCCAGTTTAATCTTCGCATTTCGCGTTTATAACTTACCTGTTAACGTGATTTGATGCATACCGAATGTAAAAAGAAGCAGAAGTCAGTCACTCAACTGACCTTTTCTTTCCACACATGATTGACCAATTCACTTCCGATATGCGTAACGTTTGCGAAAAGGATAGAAGATTTTCATGCTGTCACCGCGTTTCCATCAGTATATTGGAACCTGTTCGCGAGTGAGGGGGTGCAAACGTGGTGCTACTTTGCTGCTGGATGTAGGTTGTTTTTATTTGTGTTGTGAGTGAAACAATTTCAGCACTACTGGCTACAGCAAGTTTTTGGTGCAACAGAAAGGATGAAGTGCGTAGAAGGAAGACTGGCTGAATACCGAAGGAAAGAAAGTGCTGCTTATAGAAACAGTAAGGTTATCATTAGGTTCTTATTATCAACACTGTAGTTATTTCATTCCATCCAATCATTTTAACAAATTAATACTCAACTTATTTGAGGGGAAATCAGACGTTCAAAACCGTTTTGGTGTGCAACAGCAAAAAATTTTATTGTTTCTCTAAAAAGAGGTAATTAAAATAGATTTTCATAATAACACAATCAATATGAATGTCTCTGAATGCATTTCAAAGCGAAGAGTTCCGTACAGTTTTTTTGGAGAAATTATAAAAGCTTGGATTTTAGTGAAAAACTTTTCAGATTCCAAACTGTGATAAGATTTATGAAAAGCAATCCAGGAACAATGGGAACGTAGCCGTTCAGTCCACCACCATCACAAAGTTTGTAAATATTTTGCTAAAACCAGTCCATCTGTGTATGTGCTTCTACAATTATTGGCCACGTTCATGCATTGTTTTTGCAGTACTTTCATGGCTTATTACTCAATTGTATTTTACTTACATTGAATTTGGTTTTGTATTTTTTGTTTCTTCATTATTTGTCTTCATATTTATCAACTTAGGAAGTCGAAAACCGGGAGAATTGAGTGCCTATTCTGTATTCAATCCTCACTGCGAACGTTTGCCTGGCACCATGACGGCAGAACATTTCGAAAGAGATTTATTAAAGAGGAAAGTGTTGCATTAAGGTTTCTCTAAGGGAAAATTTGCCCGCTTCTAAAACCAGTCGCTCAATTAGGGAAAATATTGAAGTCGTGAGACCCAAGATCTTGCGCCGTAGAAATATTCTGGAACATGAGTGATACCGATTTCACACGCATCTGTGACAAACTTTTTTTGCATCAACTCTTAGTTTTCTATTACGATTTTTTTTCCAGTATGTACAAATTTACATGAAAGTATCGATCTGTTCTTGTTCGCATCTTTTGCTCTTTATCACCAGTTTATGTTGGTTCTATCTTTCGTCATACACTAATGCATTTTTAGACAGGTCAATGCGTGTGTGGGTGTGTGTGTGTGTGTTGTCACAAAATTTGTAGAGAAAGGATTAAAAGAGAATGGATTATGCTTTTTTGTCGGGCAGATAGTCACAATCCTTGATTGTTTTTATTATTTTAAAATCTATTATATTCATTACTTTAGCTGAAGGAACATAATGATCTGAATTACTGGTGTTTTATGTGATTATATATGTATTAACGAGATAAGGGTTTATGCTCGATATTTCTCTTCACATGTAATTACTACACTCTTTTTGTTTCTCAAATAAAAAATATTTTAGTGTTATGTTTTCTAAAGCACGTCGCTTGCTGTATTGTCCAGCTTTTTCATTTATTTCTAAAAATACAGAACGATGATTTGAAATTGCTGATATCAAGGGCGATGTAGTTTGTGTATTTCAGAGACGGTTTTGCTATAAACAGATGGACAGTCTACCTTGAACCTTATAATTACTACAATCCTGTTGAATCGGGTTTCACTTTCTCAATTTATTGGTGCAGTTTATATGTATTTCGATCTAATTTCTATTGATGGGACTACCAGGCTGGACAGTATTTTTGGCTATTACGAGAACGCATGGTATACGCGTTTTTGGAAATAATCGCAATCATTAATTTTACTTGCATAGGAACCGTTAGTTGGATGGATTTTTCAAGAATATATGACTGTGTGTGATTTTGGCCATGATGGAGCAGTCAAATTCATTGCTGTTAAATGAAGAGGCGCTGAATCTTTGTACAGATTCTAGAAAACCTGTTTTTGTGTACGAATGGTTACGATATCTTGACCGCATATTACCCGCTGCACAAAAGGTCCATTGCGTTATTTAAATATGGATATATTTTTTTCCGTTCACTAAATTCTTTCCGGATCTCAACTCACATAAATATTTGTTTATTAACATTTCAATATTTTAAGGATGAAAAGTCCGGAGTTTGCATGGTAATATAATTTTAGGCTGATATAAAAACTGTACAGAAGAAGCTTATTGAGCAGTTGACATCGCGCATTTTATCTGCACCAGGGCCTCCGACCAGGGAACTATTGGCAAAATGTATTGCACAGGTATTCTATTTCTGTTATCCAAAAAATTAAAATATTGATGTCTTTAGAATTATTTGAAATTATGTATCTGTCACGGTGGTTAGCGTTTCAGATATATTCAGTTGGGGACACATATAGTCTTTTTGAAACAATAAATATCTGTAACGATATCCTCAAAGGACGAGATGATTCACCAGCACATCTCCCGGTCAAACTGTTAGTTTTATTTTGATTTATATTATTATTAAAGCTTTTCAAATCGGTTATGTAATAATTTTTCATAGCAGTAGTGTAAGTCCTAGATTTTTCGAGTATGTAGATGACGTAAGTTAGAAAAAATAATATCGTTTTTAGGGCCGCTTTGCGATGTTTGGGAGCAATGTATGAAACACTGGGCAGATTGGTAGGTCGAAGTTATGAGGAATCTTTCCACCATATGGCAAGATGGTTGAAAAATGCGGAGGTTGAACTTAACAATTATATTGTTTAAAAGGGCGAGAGTGTGGCGTGGCCGGTTGGGTTGGCTTGAGTGCGACCGTTAGTGGGTGGGCGGGGGGTTCGACATCCATGATGTTCAGTCGTGGTTTCTGTGCATAACCCGTGAAGAAAAACACGACGGTCTTCCGAAAGATGTTTGTGGAAAACTACCTATATTCTGAGGTTATGTACGGCGTTTCTTTCATAGGCAAGTAATTCTATTCTGTTGAACCGGCAAGACCTAGAGGGGGGTACGGCATTCTGATGGAGTTTCGTTTCCGAGTGGAACTTCACAATTCGAGTGTGGTAATGAAGAATCTTTTAGTCACAAGGACGTGCCGAATTACTGTATACATTCGCTAAAATGGTAAGAGGTTTGGGCGTAGGTGCATCTTCTATTCACAAGGATTTGTATAAAATTCTGAAAACACACATATCAGATCGAGTGATGATCGTTAGAGCGGCTGCAATTAATGTTAGCTTTATATCTTTTGTATCAGTTATTTTGATAAATTTTGAGTCTATTTGTATAATGGTAATTGTTTGAATATTTACATTCATTTACATTTTTACATTCACTCAGTGACTGATCACAAGTTCAGTTTTATATTTTTCACCAGGAGAGAAAATAATATCTTTTTTGTTTTATGAATGTATCAGTTTCTGTACTGAATTTCGAAAATGATATCTCACAGTATATATGTGATTACACTATTTTCATTTCTCTGTCATTTTTGTTACGGAAAACTTTTCTTAATTATAGTGTCTTACTGTGATGATCCCCGAGTATCCATTTTTATACACGAACGAAGTGGAAAGTATTGGTACATTGTGTTTCAAGGCCCTTGAATCAAGTAATTATGAAGTACGTCACGCAGTGGCACAACTGTTTGCTTCATTATTGTGCACTGCTATAAATCCTCCAAGGCGGCACATGTCTGGTAAATTATTTTTTCGATATGTACTTAGCTTTTAGTTTTTTAGGATTTTTCTTGTACGGTATTATGGAAGATATCAACTGCTTACTGTCTGCACGATTGCAGTCATCTGTGCACACAACTTGTATAATTCTTGACACTTAACAATTTTGCGTTGAAATGTTTGGAGTAGGTAGAATTTTTTCTGCAAGAAGTGAAAAGATAATATGAATCATGAAAACTGTGGAGAATATTGCTTCACTCTTGAAATTTAAATTTATTTTTTCAACATCCAGTATTTCCAGAAGTTATTTACAGTTCCAAGTAGTAAAAATCAACACAATGCTTCTTGCATGAAGGTGGTAACAGTTGAGGATTGTTTCGGTATTCTGTCGCATGGCTTTTTGAGAGGTGGTATTGGTGGCTTTTTAAAAACAGGCACCGTCGCAGTCAGTGGTGGACAGAAAGAAATAAGAATTGGAGTTGCGCTTGTACGTTAATATAATTTTTCCGGGAAGAAAAATTTGAAATTTTATGTTAGGAATTTAAATTCGCTTCAAAATTTTCTAGCATTTCCTTTAGTTTTAGGCTTACGTCGCTTTGTTCAGAGAGCTTGGTCCATTATGGCTGGAAAGAAATCTTGTGTTTGTTATCAAACATTTAGTAGATGTCATTGCAAAATGCGGACCATTAGCCTATACCAAGTAAGTCTTTATTAGTTATTTGGTGATCAAAATAGTTATACAGTTCAGTTCACAGTGAGAAACCTCTTAACCGAGGATTTAAGGGATTAACAATGGAGTAAAATTGTAAATATAACGTCACTTTTTTTTGTTTTCAGCAACCCCTTCCAAGCTGTTGAAGTGGTCTACATGAGACGATGTATTGCATACATATTACGGAGTACTGTCGGTACAATTCTGAGTGAGCAAGCACAAATTGCCGTTTGTAGACAGCTGGGTGCAATTTTAGCTGATTACATTAATTCTTTTGGTTAGTAACTGCTTTCACTCTGGTTAATCAAATTTATAATATTTTAAGAAGCATGTTAAGGAAAATTAAGAAAAGCTTTAAGAAAAATGTGTGCAGGGTTTTCTGAATTTCATCGTCCTGTGTCGTTTAAATTTTCACAGAATTGATGAATTTCTAATTCTGGTAATGGCCATCGTTTTGGCTACTATTCAAGCGAAACAACTCTTTTATTGAAATAATTGCTCATTTTCCTCTACTTATTAGCTTTCTGTGAAGAAATCAGTTCCATAAGCTGTTTTAATTGAAATTATCAGCTGATTACAATGTCGATCCTGGAGCTGAAAGAATGCTTGGACCTGAAGCTTTTGTCAGCGCACAAACATCAATTGTCATTTTATCGGAAATTTCATGCTTAGTTCGACAAATTGGTACTGCAGTAACACCTCTTTTCACTGAGGCATCAGGTGTTTATTTTTCTTTAATTAAAGCTTGGTTCAATTTTTTGGATAAAATAAATTTTCCAATTATCCGGTACTTTATACATTTAATATTGATGTTGCCTGTAAGATAATTAATAATTAATAGTGATTACAACTATCGTACAATCAGAGGATCGAATATCAAGAGCCTAAATTAAAATTATAATTGCAGGCATAATGGAACCTGTATTTGCTTGCCTTCTGCATCCAATCCAAGCTTGTCGAATAGCTGCCTCATGGTGTTTGCGATGCGTAACTGTTAGCGTCCCATCGCAACTGACTCCTCTAATTGACCGTTGTATTAACAGGTACCTTAGAGTACCAAATATTGAAGTCCTAATGTCATTGGAAAGTTTTAAAATCTTTATCAGTTTCTTTTTATAGATTGGAACATATGAAGAATTGTGGTGATGCAATCAATGGTTATTCGTTTGCATTAAGTGCTCTTCTTGTCAGTTCGATGGAATGTAAGCTCGGGATTCCGCATGCCAAGTCAAGGTTATATTTTTCAGTTAAAAAATATCACTCAGAAGATTAAAATGCCAAAAAGAATCAACAAATAAAATGTTGAATTCTATTTATTGAATCTTTTATCACTTTCTTTTCATAGATTGGAACATATGAAGTTCTTTTGACATTTTGATCGACAGTTCGTCTCATTTAATGATGAGAGGAAGGACCTGAGTTGTTTCCATTTGCTTGCTCTACGTTTCGATATTTTCGGTGTATCGTAGACCAACCACAATTCTGATTCTTAGCTTCTCAAAGTGTTGCGAGAAGTCTGAAACTTCTGAACTACAGAGTTGAGTTCACGTTATCTTCTGTCTACTTTTATAGGTTTCAGGCAGGTCTTTACAATAGCTGAAGATATGATAAGAACAGCATCACAAGCAAGTAGTTTGGCACAAGTTAAATCACAAGCTGGTTGGATTCTTGTTGCTGCTGTCCTTAAACGTGGTAATTGCTTTCCTAAATATGTTTAAATATGTTTCTGTTTTGGATTGTGTCACATAAATTCATTTTAAATTGTCTTTTTAGCAGTCTGTTTCCAGGTGGAACTACTGTGCAAGGCTGTATAGGACATCTTTTACCGTTGTGGAAAAGTTCGTTTCCACGATCGACAAAGGAAGCAGAAATTGAGAAAAATCGTGGTGATGCATTCACATGGTTGTGTACACTTGAAGCTCGTGCTGGTGCTCTAACATCAATGGCTATGTTCGTAGAATATTGCCCAAGCCTAATGACCGACCACATTATCAGAACGATCATTCAGGCTGTGGAATGTTCGCTGGTTACCATTTCACAGTAATTCTTTAGAATTCCTTATTTTGTATTGTCAATTCTTTCTTGGATCATTTGAAAGGAATAATTTTTTCTTTCTTTTAGTATACCCGCGCTTCTCAGAAGTTTTGGGACTAAGTTACGTACTTTGATGACATTTGTGCGTATTCGGATATATCAGTTGCTGAATCATATTTCTCCGAAGTATTACGAACGTAAGTTTTTTTCCTAGTTTCATGCAGTCGTAATTTGAATTACCCTTCTTTAGTTTTAAACTACATAATAAAGTATTTTGCAGATACGTATGCTTCATTGTTGCGTGAATTAGTTGCAGACCTAACTCTTTCGGATAATGGACAGTCAACTGCTAGTACATCCATACTGTCATCGCTTTGTCCGGGTGTCGATAAGTCATTACTTGGTGCGTGGCTTAATGACACAGACCAGACTTTTATTGAACTTGAGGTTTGCATTAGATTTGATAAAACAGTTGTCTACGAATATGTCCGAGAGATTATTGCGCTTGAAGCTGTAGCATATCTGGTCTGTTTTTCAACACATTCCACAGTTTTATTCTCCAGCTTCTCCGTGTGGACTGCGATCACTGAAATTCATGTTCTAGACCGCCTAATAAAGTTTTGAGTCACAAGTTCCACTCAATTTTACGTATTTTCACCTTTGGAAGAATATGGAAGCTTAAGAGTTTCGCTCTTGATATGGTATTAAATCAATTCATTTCCATGACAATACAATTTTTCCCTTTTTAGATGCATCCGTTGCAGAACTTTGTTTGTGGTACTATGGAAAATGATCCTCTTTGTATTGTAAAGTAAGCATTTATTTATACAAGCATAAAGGAGCAGTAACCGAGTTTAGTCTATTGAGTATTTGTTTGAGTCTATATATTGCGTTATTGAGTAACTTTTTTTGCTTTATTATTGTAATGTTAGAGTTGCGATCGATGACGCTCTATGGTGGCCTGAACCATTGTGTCACAGTATAATGGTGATCAATGCAGCGATAAGTTTGTATGGTCGAATATATCCATTTGCATTACCGAAACATCAGCTACAAATGGCTGAACACTTTACTAAGTGCATCAAGGGGACCAAAAATCTAGTTCGACAGCAATCAGTAATATTTCTTTTATGCTTTTTTTGAGTGCCACTAAATAATTTTAGAAATAGGGTTAGTTTCCAGCACTTTAAAACAATTCATAAAAGCTGTCTAACTAAACTTGGAGCCCTCAAAATATTCTTCTGAAAATTTGTACTTCTCAAAGAAAAAACATGCAAAATTATTAGGAGAAATACTAAAACGTGAGAGAATCGAAAAAAAAAATATAACTGCGAAGTACAAAGGAAATAGTGGAAAACTGCAAATCTTACGACCTGAATTTTTGCGGAGCACAAATTTTATCAGGAATTTATTGAGAATTGGAATGGATCTTTTGCCTTAAGTTAGCTAATTTCAGATTCAGAAGAATGTTTTCGGCTGTCTGCTTGTATCATTCAAAACTGTTTCGGAACAAAAAAATCTACGTTTGGAAGTCCAGACGCTACAAAAAGCTTACACTGATTTAATAATCCCATGTCTCTCACATCCAAATCATCTGATAAGGTTTTTTTTCCTATGTGTTCTACCATTCACTTGTAAATGTTGTTTTTTTAAGTCCGGTCATCTTATTTTCATCTTTCAGGTGTGCTGCAGCAGAGGCACTGGGTCGTTTAGCACAAGCCGTTGGCGATGCTCAGGTTGGTTATTTCAAAATAATTTTATTTGTTGGGGATTGGATCTATTTTTTGGAGTCGAATGTTATTGCTTGATATAGCTTTATAATGATTGTAATCCTCGAAATTAAATCGAGTGAGAAAAGTAGTTTACAAGGATAGTTTTCAAGGACCAGTTTTGGCAGTGAAATGTTATTTAGCGGCTTTGTTTTTATAACTATCGCTTGTACTGGTATAATAGTCCGTTAAGGATGCATTTTGTTGATTTTTGTGATATATAAGTTGACTGCATTTTTGTCTCAAAACAAATTAATCAGAGGTGAAAAAATAACATGAATTTTATGTGTGGGAAAATAACATATAAAATAAACCATCTTTCTTCTAAGTTGCAGTTTGTGGCGAGCATGGCGCAGTACAGTTTTGATAAATTAAAAAGTTGTCGCGATGCCAATAACAGGACAGGTTTTGCCTTGGCTCTTGGCTCACTGCATCGTTATGTGGGATCTCTGGGCAGTGGCCAGCACCTGAATACTAGCGTTTCGATCCTGTTAGCTTTGGCACAAGATGCTACTTCATCTTTAGTACAGGTACTGTATTTCATTTTAGATTGTGCAGAACAAGCTAGCTTGGTTGCAATATCACTGTATTGTTGTTTTTTTTGTTACATTTGATGGACAAGAGGTGGAACCTGAATGTTGCTAGTGTTTTGAACTTGTTCATAGCACAGTTTAAGTTACAGTAATTTTTAGTTTTCACTAACTAGACTGAGTAGCCAAAGTCCTGACTTTCTTTCCCGAAAAAGATCAGTGTGTCTTACTTGTTTATCTTTCCCAATGTTTTCATTTTGTCCCATTTCATGCTTTTCCTTTTTGAAGTCATGGTCACTAGTTGCATTGGGTTTGATCGCTGATACTGGTGGCGGAATGTTTCGTGGTTATGTTGAGCCAAGCTTAAGTTTGTGCTTAAAATTGTTACTGGATACACCATCTGCCAATGCTGATGTAATACAGTGTGCTGGAAAATTCGTAAGTTTCAAGTTTTATTTAATTCCCCTACGATTTATTAGTCAAAGTGCTGTATGCTTGTTTTAGGTAGTTACGCTGCTTGCTTAGACTTAGGTAAACTTAAAGAAAAGAATGCATTACAAAAGATATATGAAAAGTACAACTTGCGTAAGCTACTTCATGGCACTTCACTTCTGTTATAGAAGTTCGGCTAACGCTAAGTACGCTAATGCAAGTTCCTTTTTTACGATTTTCGTTATTCATCGTAATGGTTTTTTTAAAACTTTAATGAAAAACATTGGAACAATATTTCAAGTTCTAAATACAGGCTTCATATTGTATTCGGGCTTTACGTTGCCATATCGATGATGCGCCAAAAATTTTTAAATGGGATAAAATATTGTAGGTATCCGCGTTGATCAATACGATGGGACCAGAACTACAGTTGGTTGGTGCTGTAGAAGGAACGAGAACATCATTCTTGATTGGTCTGTTTCACTGCTTTTGTCACTTATTTCAGGAAATTTTCTGTTTTTCTTGCGGATTATCTGTTGTTTTGTAGCAAGTGTTATGATGTTGAACAGCAGTGATTGTCTGGTGCAAGCAGAAGCAATATCCTGTTTACAGCAACTTCATCTCTTCACACCCCGACATGTACATCTTGATCGACTGGTTGTTCGACTTTGTGTTAGTTAACCATATTTTATGCTCTCATCTATAATCTACGGACATTAGCATTTGCAATTTTCTACATTTAAAGAGTAAATTTAATAATAGCATAAACACAAGGTATATGATGACTTTTTAAAGTGATTTATTTTACTGTTGCAGAAACTACTATTCAGTCCACATTTGATTTTGCGAAAAGCATCTGTTTGTTGCCTGAGGCAGCTTGTCCAACGTGAGGCTAAAGAAGTACGTGAGCACGCTCAAACTCTTGTGCCGCAAGGAATCATGAATAGTATGGGGCGGAATAATGTAGAGTCAAGATTACCAGAAACTGGTTTGGAAGGCGCCCTTCTGGCCATGTTGGACGTTGAAACAGATATTAAACTTAAACAAGATATTAAAGTAAGGATTTGTTAATTAAGCAGTAGCTGTAGACGATACGTCCATTATTGATTCCGGTGCTAATTTCACTTCAATTGCATTTTAATTGCATTTGCTATTTATTTATTTTGTAATCAGTGTATTTCTACATACAAGATCATTATTTGATACTGAATATCTTAATACAAGGATATCAGAAACGCATAAGTTGGATTTATCAGCAACCTAAATGTAGACACACTCATATGCATCTCACAAAAATATAAAACATGGAAGCGAAGGCATACGAATCCCCACCCAGTAAGGGAAACTAGTTTTCTGGTGTTGATTAAACTGACTGAACGAATTACATATGTTTACCACTTTATCTAGGCTCTCTAATAACTTTCCGATTAAAAAAATTTCAAATGATATGATAAAATAAGCCTCTTAAAATAGTGAGTATTTACTTCCTCATATCAGGTGAAGATGTGCTTTTCGAAACTTCTGAAATTAATATAAGATATTAAGATGTTCGAAAAAGGAGTATAGTGTTTTTCTTGGTTCTTTCAGTTTTCTCATATCTTTAAATCCTTTGCAATGTTGTTATTTGTTGAAGTTATTGTCCGCTTTTTATTTTCTATTTTAATCCATTTCTATCTTGACCGTAATTTTATTTAATTTGTTATTTTACGGTCTCATAGGAGCAACGAAATTTTTTATATAGCAATGTACTGCTTGCTCTGCAGCATCATTCTAAGGCGAATCGCAGATGTTAGGACTTTATTACTAAATTTACAAAAGAATTGTTTTCTTATGCACAATATATCCAAATTACTTGCAGGAAACTTTAATTTCTCTTGTGCAAGCAGCAAGCAGAGATTTTTTGAGCTACTGGTTATCTTTATGTAAAGATATCTTGGCATCGTCTGTGGGTACTGATGTGCGGATTGCCACCCAAATTGAAGAGAAGGGCCTCGGTGGCACCAAGGATGAGGAGGATGAACATGAGGTGGAACTTATAGGTCTTTGTTGAAAGCTGTTTTGAGATATTTTAAAAGACTTTTGCTGTTTTATGTGTTCTTTTTAAATTCTAGGTCCAGAACAAATGGTGAAGCCTTTGATGGGGCTCCTACCTTGAATATTAAGAATAGTTGTGAGACAACAACTTCAGCTTTATATGTTTTCAGAGTATCGACGATGATGTAACGCTGCAGTCAGCAACTGTCGTGAGTCAGGAAGAGAAAATGAAAGTGATGCCACGCTGGCCAAGTCGAGTATTTGCTACAGAACTTGTGCAAAGAGTGATGTCTGTCTGCGAGACCGAACGAGCACATTATGACCTCGCTCTTGCTAAGGAATTGCAGGTAAATTAATAAACATTGCAGATAAAGTTACGTTTGAATCAAAAAATTTTAAAATTTGGGGGTTATTGCATTTCATTAATCACACAACGTTTATTTGTTTTTCAGAACTATTTCAAAACCACTTGTAAATAACTTAGATATATGCCTTTGCTTTTGGTAAACGAATAACATTAACTATTACTTGACAGCTTAAGACTCACAGATAGATCTTTCAGATATTTAGTTTTATTGTGATTTCAATGAGTTTTTCAATTTTAATGCTGTAAAAGAAATTGGGGAAAGGAATAAACTGTGCTATAACAACGTTTGCAGATTTCTTCTGGTGGTCGAGCCGATTACTTAGTTCTTCATTTGTCCGATTTAGTACGGATGTCATTTATGGGAGCAACCAGTGATAACACCAGTTTACGCCTTGCCGGACTAGCTTGCTTGCAAGATGTAATCACTCGGTTCTCATTGATTCCAGAACCTGAGTTCCCCGGTCATGTGATCTTGGAGCAATTCCAAGCACAGGTTTAGATTCAATATTCATTATGCCACACGCCTAAGTCCATTTTTAGCCATTCGTTTGAAGCTTCTTTTGAAAGATTAATATTACTATATTATTTTCTTCCATCTGACTTGCTTGATTTTATTACTGTGTCAGATTTTTCAGAAAAATCTCTGCGAAACCTAAATCTAATGAGTTCGGGTAGAAGTTTGGTCCAGAAACTACTCTATATTTCAGATTCATTGTTTTAGGTAGGTGCAGCTCTGCGACCGGCATTTACAGCTGATACTCCTAGCGATGTTACTGCTGCTGCCTGTCAAGTGTGCAGTACTTGGATCGGTAGTGGTGTTGCTCAAGATCTAAATGATCTTCGGCGAGTTCATCAAGTAATAAACCCGTTTCTCATTTTTTATTTCTGGATAAATTTTTTGTATAAAAATTTCATTTTCAGGCTACTGGTGGAGCATTATATTTTTCGTAATCTATTTTTTTTGCTTCATAAAATAAAAATTGTATTGGACTTGTAATTTATCATTGTTTAGATAGTTCATAAATTCCAAGTGCTGTTGATTACTTATCGAGAACAAGTATTGTGCTAAAACCGTATACTACATTTATATTATAACATTATTCTCGAAACAGCATATTTGGCGTCCTGGAATTTATTTTTTTTAGCTTCTGGTTTCATCTCTTGGCAAACTAACTCATGGCTCAATCAATACGCAACTTTATAGCGAAAGTGCTGCGACCTTAGAAAAATTGGCAATTCTAAAAGCTTGGGCAGAAGTTTACATTGTGGCTATTGAGCAAAAAAAGAAAGAAGTTGTGGACGTTGTTACGGTGAAAAGTAGGTTTCACTCTTCCGTTTGCTTTTGATTTAGGAATGGTGCCTGTTAGCGTGGTCAAAAAGAAAATGCTTACAAGTAACTGTTATAATTAATAGTGATCTCCTATAAAGATGACAAGTTTTTTATAAGGTTTTTTCATGTATGGAGACCTAACACCTAGCGATATAAATTTTCTACACGCGGTTTACAGAGCTATTAATTATTAATTTTGAATTTAAACTGTAACTTGAAAATGCAAAAAAAAATTTATGCTTATATTAAAAAATTGTTCTAGAAGACGAAGAGAAGTGCAGCTATTTACAAGAAAGTTTGCTAAGTCTGGTTTCTCCGGAGCTCAATTCGTTAATTAATTGCTGGTTGGCAGCCTTACGTGACTCGGCTCTCCTTTCACTTCCATCAGAATTCAAGCATCAGTTACCACCTAAAGGTGGAGCGTACTACACTGCCGAATGTGCAGATGTGAGTCCCATTGCTTGTAATATATTTAGGATCGAATCACTACTGCATTTCCTCTTCACTAACAATGAACATCAATGTAAGAGCGTTTTTCGCTTTCATTATTTTCTCTGTTTGGAGATGAAATTTTGCAGTTTTGCAAAGAACATTATCGAGTCAGTTGGCCTCCGATATTACTGGCTGCCTGCACCTGGTTGAAGCAAAATGATTTCGAACTTCAACAAACCGATGATGTAGAGGTTTTTTTTAGCAAATAAGCAATATGATATATTTTATATCCTTTTATATCTTAAATTTTCATATTTTTATCTCATAATTTGCAGAATATCACGATAGATAAAGGAAGAGAAACTCATTTCCATATAATGCTAGGAATATGCATTGAAACTCTTTGTTCAAATCGTGCACATTCTGTGGGAGATTTGACGATTCAAGTAAGTTGAATTAATTATGAAAATACTGTTTTTCACTTCCCCTTTTTGTTTGTAGTTCAATTAACATTGTGAGAATTTTTTACAGATATGTCAAAATATGTTTCATTCTACTTTTCTAGCTTTGCCTGCGGTCATTGAGGAACCTTTTGGCTTGTAATTGGTCGCGGAGAGTTTTGATGAGGAATGTTCAGTTAGCGATAGAAGTGGTAAATGTACTTTATAGGTAATAAGTTTACAACTTACATCTTCCAAAAAATTGTCGAGTGATATGTGTGAATTGCGCTCTAGTATTGGTGATAGGGTCAGAAAATTTATTTTGTCATTTGCCAACTAATTTCATAAAATTTCTGTGTCTTCTGATTTTTATTTGTAGTACGTGTCAGACTCTTACTTTTCAGGCTTATTTTAACTCGGGAGAATTTAAGAACTCAGCAGCTTTGTGCAGACGTAGTAATGACAGTTCTCGATGCTGCGCAGTATTCGATAGCGCTTCATGATAGTCACAAAGGTTTAAAGTTTCCCTGCAATTTTATATGAAGTATTTGAAGAGAATTTACCAACTTTTGTTGATCATTTTTTAATTTTCAATTTTTTAGATAATGGAAATGACATTTCGAAACAAAAAAATGCAATTGAGGAAGGCTATGCAGGAGCGGAAGGAACAGCTGATGGTCTACAACCGGCCAATTCCTTGGCATTTGCTGTCCTGGAAGTCGCTCTCTGTCTTTTGGTTAGGCAGGCAAGTTCCTGAATTCCATTTTTTGCAACTTTCCATAATTTAAAATTCGGCTTTTTTCCGAGCCGTCCATGTAATAAATTAAGTACAGTTATTTTGAAATATTAAATCTTTTCGCAATCTTTTGCAGATTCCTCAAATTAACTCAGCATTAATGAAAAGTAAATCAACAGCCTCACTTCATTATCGAAGATATTCTCGTCTTCCAGTTGAATCGAACAATCTCATAAAAGTAGATTTTTCATGTAGAAATATGTCTGGTATGCCACCTTTTTTCGGAAATTACTAGCAAACTTACATCTGCGATTACATAGCTGTAATTCTTAGTCTCTCATTCTCATCAGAATTCATGCGATCATTTTTCTATTTTTCAGTGTTTCAGAACTGCTTCTGTGCACACTTTTTGTTTTGACAAAAATCTGTTATGGATAACTTCAGTGAATTTAAACATTACAACATTGCGAAATTATTTTGCAGGTGGGTCTCAATATTCTCATCCGTATCCCAATGCTTTGCTCATCTGGCGGTGCTGTCGTGGTTCTCCCAAGCATTCTCTACCTAATTTTGGGAGTTTTATATGAATCTTCTCTCATCGACAAGGTTTCTTTATAGATATAAAATTTCTTTTCGAATTATTGCTTGGTTTTACGTAGGAAATTGACGTTTATTTTTATATCTAATTGCTCACAATACTATAATATTATTCAAGGAAATATATAATATTATTGAAGGAGCAGTTAGTTCCTGATGTTCCATATGGGCATGTTTCTATCGCTGCAGCTGCAGCTATGCAGGTTATATCATTCATTGTTACTGAAAGTCATTGATTTTATTTCTATCAGATAGAGTACTTTATACAGCACAGTATTTCGATCTGCTTTCCTCTGTGCAAAATTCGTCTGGTTATTGTTATTCGCGATCGTTAGCTAGCAAATATTTTTTGATATATACTTATTCAGGCATTGAAAACATTGTTGATTGCGGCTCCAGCTGATTCTACATTTTCGAAATGGATGTCAGTAATGAAAAGCACTCTAATTTCGCTTCTTAATATGGCTGAAGGTATGTGTCTAAGGAGGTTGCAGCTTGGAAAATGAACCTGTTGAGCCACCTGCTTTTGTCATTTTTAACTTATCGAATTATTTGTTTTTATCGCCTGTGATATTTCTTCTTATCATCTACATTTTAGAAGTTGCTGTAGTTTGAGTTCTGTGATTAAATTTTAAATATTTGTTTTTGTCCTTCAACTTTTCTCGAATATTTAATTTTCAAATAAAAAAAATATTTCTTCGATTCAGTATAAGGTAAATAATTTGAATACAGTTTTTGTTGCAGATCCAAAAGTTGATGCTGCAGTGATAATGTTGGCAGTTGCAGTATTCGTAGCTTCATCACCACCGCAGTTGGTTGCTGGCAACATTAATCTTCTGAGAAGAATATGCAAGTTATTCCAAATATGTTTGGAAAGTGAACATAAGCAGGTAAATGGGATTTTTTTGCTGCGATTTCTCGAAGAAACGCTTTTTTTTCAAAAGAAAAGTTTTCCTTCACGCAATGTAATTGATTGAAATTATATATTTAAACCTTTAAACCGTATTAAAAAAATGCGGTGGTACCTGAATTAACTTTTAAATTAGAACCTTCGAAACTTTGGATTAAAGGTAGTGGTTAAGTGTATGCAAAGCCTGGCTTCCATTTTCGGTCGACGCGAAATATGTTACCCATTTATCGCAGAACTTGTTCCTAAAGTACTTAATAGAATTCGACCGTTTGTGACAAGTGTTTCGAAGGGGGTTGCAGAAATTCCAGAATCAGAAGATGTGGTCATTTTCCAAGAAGCGGTGCGTATTTTAGAGACCGCCCTTTCGGTCGCTGACCAAAAGAAACGTTGGTTTTTAACTGTCTCGACCCGTACTTTTAGGAGTAAACATTTGTAATTCAGATTTCCTCTTGCTTATGCCGCAGAACAATGAAAATTTAATTTTTTTTTAATCGAGAAAATCAGTACGCAATCCCTGAGGAAACATTGTTCTCCCGCCTTGATTTCAAACTTTTTTAATTATACATGGATTTTCAGAATTGGCAATTGTAAATCTTGTTGTCCAGTTGCTAAGCACTTTCTTATGTGAAGATCCAGTTGTGCACTACAGACAGTTGCCAACGTCTACACGCAAACTGCACGACTATGCACTAAATAGATTAAATGTAGTAGGTCCTTCCCATCCGGAAGAATTCAAAAAAGTGTTGCTATCCTTCCCAGCGCTCAAATCGAAGTACGTTTGTTTCAGAACCTCTGTCATGTTTTCAGATTAGACTTCTTTGTTACCAGTTTAGGATCTTGGTTATCCCATTTGTAATCCCAGAATTTCATGAAAATCTGCAAAACTTTACTGCTTTATTTCCACTTTAAGCTTTCGGCCTAAGTTTATGGTATTGAAACTAGAAATATCGTGGTTTCTTACACATACTTTTATAGGATTGAAGAATCCATAAGACATCAGAATAGTCGTACAGCAGCTGCACAACAAATACAACGCGTAACCAGTGCGCAGAAGTTCGAACAAATATCAGTTTCGAAGTCGGCAGCTATAAAGTTGAAAGTGGATTTCAGGGCTTTCAGTTCTGCCAACTAATTTATTTTACAGGTAAAGGTTTTCAAAATCTTTAGTGGATTCATTTCTAACTCAGTTCCCATATTTTTTTAGTACCTTCGGCCACGTCTAATTTAAACAAAAGTTTTGTTTGCTATATGTTTAAATAAGAACGTTTTAATTTCTAACTCGCTACGAAAAAATAGAAAATTGGATCCAGAAACAATTAATTTTTGTGTTCATATCCCTTTTTCAGGCTTGAAAATGACTCATTCTTCAGTGGTAAAACACCTATGTTCAGCTGTAAAATTCATAATGGTATTGGCTGCACGCTCTCTACTGCCGTTTTTTGCAAGACTACTGGTCTTGCAACACTGCAATTATCTATATTCAAAAGCTAATGACAACAGTCTTGCACTTCTGAGAATTTCTTTACCACTATTTGTGTGTGTGAAGACCTTTTTTTCAAAATAATTTAAATTTTCATATGTTTTTAGTTAAGAAAATCCCTCCTTTTGGTGCAGTGGTAAAACGAATTCTTTTTCAATGAAACTTTGAGGCTTTTTGATGCGCGGTATTTAGAAATGAAGGGCACTTATATGGTATCGTCAGCTTCTACTTTTGCAATTTTTTGTTGGATTGTGAGTATCCAATTAGGACATAGTATTAATTCAAACTTTGTTTCTTTAATTTGATGGTTCAAATGAACTTTCTAACATGTTGCGTTAATCATGCTCAAGTCTTGCTTTTGGATGCTATAAGTTCAAAAACTGATGCAGAGAGGAAGAGTGTGTGCTCTTAGGAAGTCGAGAAATAATTTGAATTCGACCGCAAGAACATCGTAATACAATTCCTGGAACTTAATTTAAAATCAGCTCGAAAATATAAGACTTCGAAGATAGAGAGCTATATATCCTACGTCCTGTCCATATCCAATGACTTACAGAATTTGGAGAACTTTGTTGCGGAGCAATCGTTGTAATTGAGGATAATTCGGGTTTCTCCGGGCAGTTTAATGATAGTGTTTTTAATGATAACGTGGCAAAGGTATTTGCAATTAACAAAACCTAAAGTTTTTATGCGATCTCAGCTTTTTATTTTCCGTATTTGTTGCACAAGTAGACATTTTGCATCATCATCCCTATCTAACTTTATGTTAATGTAAACACCAAGAGATACTGCTTCCGGAATTGATGTTATGTCGCATTGTGTTCCAAGCTAAAATGAAAGGAATTGGAAAAAATCCAAAAAACTTCTGGATAATAAAACATCAAGTAATCTTAAGTTAATTACCGTTACATCAAAGGTTCGGTAACATGAAAGAATCCTTCACCTAACACAGTGCAGGATTCAAAGCCTAAACGTCTTAACCAGAAATTCATATAAAAGATACCAGCCCAAAAGTTGTCAGTGATTTGTTGAAGTTGCCACTCAACGCTTGTAACAATGCTTTGTTATAGATAACAGCAGAAATCGTGCTAGGCAAAGACTGGAGTGGCACAGCTTGCGTCAAACATCCTATAGCCTCTGGTAAACGGTCCAGCAACAACAGCGCTTCTGCCTGTAAAATTTTTAACACGACGATAGAGATCTATACAGTTTTTTTACAAACTAACGTTAGTCGTGAAATAAGGAGGAGTAGCCGATATACTTCCACCTCAAATTGTTGGAAACATAAGCCATATCTATGCATCATTCGCAAAAATTAGTTAATTTTCTTGGTCACAAGTCTAGATTTTTGAATTAGAAACAGACATACGACTTCATAAAACCCTTATGAGAAAAATCAAAAGTTTTTACTTTAAAAAGCACTGCCATAAGCTTGTGATGAGGAGAAACCTGTTGTAAACTAGCCAGCTGACAAGCTGTCTTCAGTGCTAAACCATAACGACCAAGATTCAGATTAATGAAAGATGACGCTGCATATAACCATGGGAGCAAGTATACGCAATTTCGTTCAGTGCCTGTTAGAATTAAGGCATTTCGAATGCAGTGTGCAGCAAATTCCCAGCTAATCTGATTTTCTTGTACCTCATTGACTTCGTTACTCGAACTGAAAAGTAGTCACATGTTCTAGTCGAATTAATTAGCAATAATCCGTTTACCCAATATGAACAGTTTTGTCATCTAAACTAGTGGTAACATTTATTTACAAATTACTTTTCACATGTACACAAAGATTTACTTGCGCAGCAGACCAAAAAACACGAAAAATGTTTTTCTCTGAAAATGACAATTGAGAAAGTCTGCTTTTGTTTAACAAACATCTAAAGCCTGGACTGTCATATTATGTGGTTATTCTCTCAGGAGATTGATATAAAAAAACTTGCTCGGTTTCCCTAATAGAAACAGACGGGAGAATAATATATCCGTTCTGCGTTGTTCCTACAATTTCTACCATTTGTCTATTAGTATCCACGCAATCATTTCCATTCTGCAAAACAAAATATGAGGAGCAGAAGGTGAGAATTACAAAATCAATACAAAAAAATGTTAAGAAATATATGAAAACATTGTAGAAATGAACCTTTGTTAGTGCATATATGCAACATTCCGCAATTCGCAACCAAATCCGAGGCTGTTTTGGATAAAATGGAAGAATAGACAGAAAAAGTGTAAAAGCAGACCCCGCATGTCCACAGTGTAACTGAGCCAAAGCTGCATGATATATTAAGCAATGCCTGGGTAATGTTGATTCTTGCCAACTGTAAAATAAATTATCCTCAAAGTTCTATACGGTAATAAAAGAATTCCAAATTGCGATTTCTGCACTTAAAAATATTAAGGGACTAATACCACGGTAATCAAAACATCACTGTATAGTAGAAATAGATATGAACACTGGAGATCGTACTCGCTCTAAGATATGAGAAAATTCACTGCTACCGATTCAGCTTGTTGAACTACTTCACTTTGTATTAGTCAGGATGATTATTATATATATCTATCGTTAATGCGGATAAATACGAACTTTTTTCTTCCTTCTTGCCTCACTGACATTGCTGATCGAAAATATGACTCAGCCAAATTTATGTTTTTTAGCGATAAGGCATAAACGCATCCAAGAGCATTATCTACAAGTCTGCGTTCTTCATCCTGAATTCATATTATATGATTACAGAACTGATCCACTATATGAATACTAAATTTATATAAAAATAATTGATAAATAATCTGTTAAAATCCTTATTTTTCTAAATAGTTCAAAATAAGAACAAGAATTAAATATTTTAGTAAACAAAAATCAGTTGCAAGGACGGTAATTCGAAACTATTGTGAAAACTTCAAAAAGAGAAACGGGAATTGCTCTATGCTACCTGAAGCGAAAGACGGAATTTCAGGAGTCGATTTACTGCACGTGTTGCATTCCCATTCTTAACATCAAACTCTGATTGTATAAGGCACCAGTGTAACAACTGCAATTCAAAATAACTATAATGTAATTATGCATATCATAAATTATAAAATATAATTATAAATTATGAATGTAATCATTATAAATTACAGATTATAAATTATAAACCAAAATAATTTTGAAGGACTGAAAATGAATTCTTTTAAAATAAAGACAGAGAAGCGCAAACCTCAGGTTTCGAAGTAAAATCGGTTAACGATGACGTCTGTGAGAGGCGACAGCGTATACGGCACTCTAAGCAAGCAAGGTAGTCACGTTGAACAAGGTTTGCCCGACGCCATGCAGTGCTGTCACGAAGTTTGACTGCTTGCTTCAGTGCTAATTTTGGTTGACATAAAGTCAGACTTACTTCAATTTCCAATAATGAAACAGCACAGAAGAGTGTATCTAAAACACATGTATTGAATAAAACCTTTTCTCCAAATTGCAATGCTATAAAACAAGGAATGCAGAGTATATTTGACATGGTTATTCAAGCAAAACAGAGCAACTAACCTGATAAAGTATTAATCATCACATGTTGCAGAACTTCAAGACATGTTCGTCGATTCCCACGAACGAAAGCATTCAGTGCTAAGTTGAACGCAGCAATTGCTTCGTCATTATCATCTAAATTGTGGTTCCCATCGGGTTTCAACTGAAATAATAAATAGAAGTATTTCATTTAAAGCAAGCTGCGATGAAGAATTATAATGATATAAAGTTAATTGTAAAATCAAATGGAAATGCATACGTTGGGGAAAATATTCAGAATCGCAGTCTGGTAACTAGCGCTAAACAGCTGTGCTTTGCTTTTGGCTTCACAAAGAGCTAAATTAGCACACAAACGACGTCGTTCCACATCGTCTTTAGTTCCATCCAGTGCTTTTTTCAGCAATTCCGCGCATTTTATAAAGTGATGCTTGACAAATGCCTACAACAGGAAGACATTACTCGACCTGAAATTGGAAAATGAGTAACTGAAGTGAGATTCATGATATGGTGTATATATATATATATACATATATACATATATATAAATAAATCCTCACTTCTTTGGAGAGATCAGTGATATCTGATGTTGAAGAGTTCGAGAACGAGGGTGACGGGGATGATGAAGATGACGACAAACCACTGATGGAAGAATGCGCTGTTGTGGCGCTCCTCATTTCATTCTATATCTCTCTATGCACAGAATCGAAATCAACACTTTGGCCAAGGACACAGTAGAAGCAGATGACAGAATGAGAAAAATAGTGTTGATAACGATATGAGCAAAGTTTATGTCTGTAAGGCTCCCATTTCAGGCTATACTATCCACATTCGTATAGGAATCATACATAGCCAAGACTAGCAGTATAGAATGGATTCTCACATTACTTTGTCCCTTACAAACAATGTTACTGTAAAGATCAGACTTTGCAGCAAACGACAGTACAGACTACTAAGACATCCTACATAAAACTTGCAAATAAAACGACACCAATCCCTTCGTTTTGAAAATTCTTTAACTTCTGCTCTGTGCTGCCTTTGTGTGATTCAAGAAAAGGCAGCACGGCCAGAAAGATTGCCTGAGTTGTGGCGCAGTACTGTTTGCGGTGTCTGTTGCGTCAAACTTCTTTGCCGATGCTGTCTAGTGAAAGTGATCCTTTAATTATTATAATTAATTATTTAACTCATCCAACTTTCCGCCTCTTACTCCCATCTAATTCTCAGCCTTTTATCGAGCTATCTGAATTCGTACAATCTACGCTTACAGGAAGTGTTGTAACATCTTGAAATGATTGGTTACTCAATGTCGCAGTAAAATGCTTCCGTGCAATGCTTACAGTACAGATATTAATGTCGATATCAAGTAAATTACTCAGAAACACTACAGCTACGGCCAGTTTATTACACATCTCGACGAGAACACAGATATGACAAAGGCAATAGAATTAGTACAACCAACCATGCGTCGTACGGCCAGGTATACCTTGCATGGATGACAAATAACAATTTTGAACTTACAAGTTT
>JABVXW010000137.1:0-141481 GCA_013365375.1 Litomosoides brasiliensis | reverse complement strand
TATATATATATATAGTTAATTCACTTGTTATTTGACCGATTAAAATTTCACGAGGTCTTTTAATTCCATCAGTATGTTGAATAGAATTCGCAAAGTAAAAAAACATGAAATCTAAAATGAAGACAGAATATCCCGATGGAAAACAAGCAATGGCGAGCACATAACATCGAATGGTCTAGTACATATTGCTTGTTGCTCATCCACTTAAATTTACTCCAAATTCTACACAGAGTTAATTTAATCAAATCTAACATTCAAATAAATTTGTTCAAATTCCTTTTGTCACAAAAAAATCAGCTAATTCCGTAAGTTACAAAGATGCAGAAGTAATGAAGACACCGCTGATTCTAATCAGCTTTGAAACTTGTTGTGAAGAACTGGAAAATGGTAGATTTACGATAAAACAAGTGCTGCTTCTACATCATCAAAAACTTGACTAATTATCGATCATGATTATATTAGTCAAGCAACTGTGATATAGATGCAACTGCATATATTCCATTTTCGGACAAGCAAATTAATAGTAAAATAATTGTTTACGACACCTGCTCCCTTTCGAAATTAATGTCGATTTGTAAGCCAACAGGTAAGTTTGGGCAGTGATTTCCAAATACGTACAGTCATCCCGTACAACAGCCGAAAAATCTGGTGTAAAAGAAATCGCACTTTTCTTCACTGCTTCCGACGGTGAAATACCAGATGTGCTTAAAGAATTGCGTGAAAATGTTACTTGTACCCCACTACCTAAAAAAAAACGATTTTTGAATCTCTAGAAGTATATTTGAGGAGCATCCAGATTGTTGACCATTAAAAACACTATTCAATCAATACGGGAGTTCCAGATCAAGCACTTCGAGTCTAAAGTTTTTGTTCCGCCAGTAGTTAAGTCAGGACTTCCTATATCATTTAGTCGAAAAGATATTTGCTACTTATACTGTAAAAGCTAGCAGAATACTGGGAAATACCTTGTTGCTGTGATTGAGTACCTGTAGTTCCGTACTGTTGTTGTGCAACTGTAACCAGCTGCTCCAGAAGTTCGCCACCGAAACAATGCCATGGACCAGCTTCAAAGGTCATTTCATTCTGCAAATAAACTCACCACCAACTTTCTTAAATGTTATTAATTTCAGTTGATTTTTATTTATCCGATTAGGGTTTAACCAAGTTAATACCTGTCCGATCGTAACCATCGCTCTGCCTTCGAGAATTAATATAAATCTTTCAGAGGGTTCCTGTTTAGTATAAAGTTTCGCTGTTCGTGGAATCACTGTTTTAGGATCATTCATATCCGGTAAATGAGAAAATTCAACCTGAAACAAATGTAAAATTATTAGAATATCTTAATATGCCAAAACTGAAGTTAGAGCTTAAGAAAAGTAGAGTATTCCGAAATATGACTAAACTTATTAATCGAACTTAAATCCCAGAATTAAGCTTACTCTACATATGAGGTGTTTTTCATCCAAAACAAGGAACTGATCACTATATAAAATGGTATGAAAAATATTAACAAGCAAACCCGTCGAACGTGTTGCTTGATAAGCTTCTCAAGAACGTTCGGAGAAATGAGATCCGGGTTAAAGGCATGCTGATTGGTCGCTAACCACTGCATTGTCACCAACTGCATTTGCACTGAAATAATACGCGACGGGCCATCCTCTTCCAATAAACATGCAGCCAGATCAAGTGCCTAAACAGAAATGAGTTAAAAACAACTAATTATAACTTTCGACCCACAATTACCAACATATTCGTTAGAAATTCAAAATTAAAAAAAAACTTTAAGAGAACAAAAGGGACTTTGATTTTTCTTCAAAACATTGTCTAAGATGAAAAAGATCGCTAGATATAAGATTCAGCGGTGAAAAGACTTGAATGGAATGGAGTTACTTACTTTGAGAATCGGAAAAGTTATCTATAATATTCAAAATAGAAAGGATGATATACCGACTAAAAAGTATATTCAAGGATAACACTCTTTATATTAACGGATTCAAATAATCCCACTTTTTTTCTTAACTTGTATTTCTTTCTTGAAACAAGGTGCGAGAGAGAATCTTTGAAGACTAAGCACTGTCAAATAACAGGAAAAAACTGAAATGTATCCTTTAAAATGTTACACAAAAGGACATTACAAAGGCAAAACCTGAGCATTACGCCGACGTATTCGATGAACATTATCCATGACAACATCTGTTTCATCTACAATTTCAGCTTGAAGAATCTCTTCGACAATATCCTCCAGTGTAACGAGTCCAACAAGTTCATAAGCTGGATCAGCCTCTTCTGATTCCACAATACGTTGTACCATTGCGAGGTGGTAATCACCCTGTCACAAATGAAATGAAGAAATAACAACGTACAGTCTTCCGTTGTTTTTGCATAAATTATGAATAGTACGATTAGCAGATGGAAATCATTATTAAGACTTAAATTACTTTTTTGAATTCTTCAAGCATTACACGTAAGGGGGTATCTTCCATAACAAAGCGCAAGGGGTGTTCGTGAAAGCCACAAACTGTTTGAATCGTAAAATTATCATCCGGATCTAAAAGCGCCAGATCCTTCACAAATAATAATGCCACCACCGTATTTCTGAAAACCAGTCATTAAATAGCGTTTAGAGATCCAATACGTTTAAGTCTGCAGAGACTAAAAAATTATATATTTTTACTAAAGATGAAGACGTTCGATGCACGACAGATTTAGCAACATAGGGAATTGCAATCTTTCATCACTATATCAGGAAACTCTATTCTATTAATCACATTAAGCTGGTTTTTGCAAATTAGCTCAGTGCCAATGAACTGTAGCCTCCCTTCCCGGAGATGAGACTGCATCTCACAGCTATTCTGCACAGTTTATCAAAACAAAAAAAATTAATAAGACTTGGATTTATAAGAAAGTGATACCTATCACCGGAGAAAACTGGTATACGAGTGTATCCCATGCGTAGGATTTCAGCAACAGTCTTTGTGTTTAAAACTGTCGTATTTGGAAGCATAAATACATCCTAATAAGAAAATCAAAATAAGATATAAAAAAAGTCATTTCGTATTATTCCATCATAAATATAGAACGGAAGTTAAACTTCGTAACATATGAATACTCCGAATTTTTTCTGTTATAATCACTTTATAAATCAAATGTCCATGCCACTTTTCAAGTACTGAAAATCATTCGGCCTAAAGAGATGCGAGAAAAAAATTGTGTTTCTTTGCCGAAATTTAAATGTTCCCAATCGTCCACTATATATATATATATATATATATATATATATATATATATATATATATATATATATACAAGTCAATTTGAGGATTGGCTTACATCAATTTTAGTCATAACATCGCTAACTGTCTTATCGGATATTTCCATGGCACCAACAGCAATCTTCAATTCTTCCGCTAAACCTTCATCGCGTGTTGACATTTTGATGAGTTCCATTAACCGCTTACGATCGTATGATATTACCTAAATGTAACAAGAAACTCATAACATATTTTTATATTCCATAAAGTATTCTAACTTGAGACAGCC
Source organism: Litomosoides brasiliensis (assembly GCA_013365375.1). Lineage (NCBI taxonomy): Eukaryota > Metazoa > Nematoda > Chromadorea > Rhabditida > Onchocercidae > Litomosoides > Litomosoides brasiliensis. Next base: position 137,941 of record JABVXW010000137.1, on the reverse strand, counting down.
ATATGCTAACAAATATCAGTAAATGATAGAAATATAAATATTTGATTAGTGCTATTAAATTAACAAATCCTTCCAGCGTGCCTAGATCATCGTGCAAGCAACGTTTTTTTCCAAACACTTTATGAAAAAATTAACTCAAACTACCAGACTTCTGAAATTCGAGTTTTAAAATGCACCTCTGCACAAAATCACTAATAACACATTGCTTCCACTATTAAAACCAAATTTTATGCAGCAGAAATTAAGACCTGTAGTGATCAATTTAGCAAAGGATAAAGACTTACTTCATCACCTAATAAAACGTCTAATATTTTGCTAATCGGATAAGCAATGGGAAATGTGAGTACCATGAAAAACCGGGTTATCCAGATAGTTCGCGCACCAACTGCAAGCCCTTTCCTTAAAAATGAGGTAAAATTATTGATCCGAATCAATTCCCCCTTTATGTATATGATTATTTAAACTCTTCTCACTATACTTTAATATGAAAGGAATAATATTGGGTCGTAATTGCAATAGACAATGTAACAAAAAAGTACACCTCAAACTATGCTGATATACTACTCCAGCACAATGCTAGTGTGGTAGTGAGAAGTGGAGAAGCAGGAAATTCCCATTTTAACAATTTAAAACACAAATTGGATATATAAATAGTATAAATAGAGTTAAAAGATTCATTTTATAAGAAAAAAGATGCTTACTTAACACAAAGGCTTTGTGGAAAGATTTCGCCAAAAATAACAATTCCAGCAGAAGATGTTATGAGTGCTACGTAACCGCTGGTGAGATCATCGAAGAGTATAGAAATGGCAGAATTAACACATACATTTCCTATAAGTAAGGCACAAAGAAGCAAATTTCCAGAACGTCGCACAGGTAGTATTACTTCTGCATATGCGCGCTCTTTCTTTGAACCTGAAATTCACCATCACTCCAGGAAAAAATCACATTCAAAACCTTCCATATTATGGCCATTCAATTGTACAACCATCTACAACCATAATGAAACCTCTTCCGTGTGCATTACAAAATTCTAAACAAGACATGGACGCGATAAAACTTTGGCTAGTAAGGAAAACATTTTTCTTATCTGAACAGCAATAACAAATCATATCAAATCTTTCAAATTTCTAATGGACTAAAAACACACCCGACTTTTGTATGAGCATCAGTTCCTGCGGCGTGAGTGCCATCAAACCAAGATTCAAGCCAGAGAATAAACCAGAAAGTACAAAGAGACAACAAATTACTGCAATTTGAATACCCATAGGCAAATAATATTGGCGTGGTGGTATTTCAGTCGATATTGTAGCTCGCAAATCATTTAGCTAAAGTCAAAACTTTTTAAAACAATAAACTATAGAATAAAATCGCTTGCAGAAAAAAACCAGACGTCATAAGTTCTGCTTTTTCCTGGAGTTGCAATGCCTCACCCACTCATAGTCCGTTCACCTTTCATTAGGTCCCAATATGTTATAATGTTTGTGGTTCTTAAATTGTTTTAAAAAAACTACTGACTCATCATTTTGAACTTATAACACGATAGATATTCACCCAAACGTTCATGTAAATCAGGCGTCTTGACTCTATTATCCTTCCCATGAATAATAGTACATTATCATAAACGGTTTTCGACAACATAGAGAAAATATTATCCAAGCAAATTTCTTTAAATCAACTAAATGAATTATTTTTATTTATTTCTGTCTTAACCAACATACTACATCTGGACACTTAGTTTTCCAATTCATTGTTTTAACTCAATCTATGAGGAGAACTAACCACGATAAAATGCTGCTCACTCTCTCCACCTTGCGCGCTTTCCTTTGGCTTCTGCTTAACGCATACATAATAGAGATCTGCTGAACTGCAAAATTAGACACAAATGAATTCTAAAGGAATTTTGAAGAGTGTAAATTCTAAAGGAATTTTGAAAACTAACTTTCAAGTAGCAATTAGCCAAGTAAACAAGTATATTCAAAAGCAGAGAACAAAATTGGCAGGAAACAATTACGAACTCAGGGAATGCTGTCTTAACAACCACACGTTTCTCGGTCTGAATGGTAAAGTCAGGTTGTGTAATCTCAATATCGGACTTTGAACAGTTATTCCAAACTCGCGTAAAAACAACCAGTGCTATATCATCCATTCCGAAACCAAATAATACTACTCGGACTGGGACATCCGGTTCTACTATCGATACCTCTTTATCACTGCAATTTCAGAATGCATCATATATCATATAACTGTCAGTTGGGTAGAACATCTATAACATATCTCCCTCACTTGCACAGTCAAAAATGAGTTTCGCAAGTGAAAAAAAAGACCGTATTCGTGTTGCAGACAAACAGCAACTGCAGGCGCCAAAATGATGCAAATCTGTAGCAGTAAAAAGAAGCAATGGCATATTCCAAACAATCACTACCTATGATTTTATTCAAATAAAACTTTTTCAACTGCAGATTTCACTATACACCAGTTTAATTTTCTCGTGCAGCGCATGTAATTTCACATCTCATTTCATTATTGTCTTCAATCGACTTAGAAGTGGTTTAATTGGTTAATGATACTTCTTTTATCCAGTAAAACAGATATACAGTGCTCTTTCTGTGGAAAAAAGTTAAATGTGAAATAATGTTTTAACACCTAACATTAATCTTAACCCTGTAGATTCACAATAACTTGCATTCTCATCAACAAAGTTTTCATATAAACAATCTCTAGAAACAGCTTCCTTTTTGTTTCGTGAGATGAATCATTAACCCTACTAGTCTCCCAGCAATACATAAAAAATATCAATGCTAATTATTAAACTGATTCAATGAAATCAAGCGGTTTAAAATCTGCATGACAAGTCGTCACCTGCAGGCGTTCTTTCATGCAAAATACAATTGAAATAATATCAAAACTTGCAGCTATCAACGAAGTATGCTACAGTTTTTTGATAAATGCTAATCGCAATGTACCGAACTGAAGATCACATTTTCTACATCGCATTGCTTCACCGAATCTACACTCACTATGCTCAGTAAAGCAAATAAAAAAGGTATCATTGTTTTGAAAAAAGACCACCGAATGTTTCAAACCTATATTTCAAAACCATTCCTCTTTCTCTGACCTCCCTCTTCCGTCCCATCAAAATACAAAACACAATATAATTTAATAGGAACAATTCTGACAAAATTTAGATGTGCTCAAGCAGTTTCTAAAAATTTTACTTGAAGAACAACAACATCTATTTTGTACAACTGACTAATCATGTTATTTCTATTGTGTTCAATAAATTTCAACAAAACAACACGGCAATTACGAAGTGCCGGTGTACATGTGCGAGAATGCGCAAGTGACCAATCAAGTAATAAATCACGTAATAGTATACAACTTACTTATAGCCAACAAAACCATTATCCTCGGATGGCAGTCCTTCGACTCTGATTCCAGCCAGGTGCGTTTTCTTCTCAGTGGTTATGAAACCAGGATCACTTACAGGCTGCAACCAAATTAGCGCTCAATTCATTACCTCACTCTAGTTCGTTTTCCTACGGATTTGAGTTAAAATTTCGATTCTTAATAAAAAGTTCGCAACAGAGAATTTATTTCCTTTAGGGATTAGAAAATGGAATAGAAAATGTTAAAGTGGTCTACAAGAAATAGAGAGGTTAGTATTTAATTTTAAAAAATATCATTAAATATTACTCACTTTTAGTTCTTGCTTTTGTGGAAAGCAAAACGGAAGTAGAAAGCAGCAGGTAATACAAAAAATGCTATAGAAACGCCATATCCAGATCTGCATTCCCTTATCACCGAATTCTCTGAAAAGCGAAATTTTCATGCAGTGCTTAGAACAATGAAGCAAATCGCGTCTTTCTGATCAAAATAGAAGAAAAAAGCAAAAAATCTTCCAAGGAAAAAAACGAATAATAGAGACTGAGAGGAAGAAAAAGAGCTGATTAAAACAGTACAAAGCGCAATTTTCAGTGTTGGGAAATTTTGAAAATGGCTAGAGATCAGGAAAAAGCGGGAAAATACTTTTTAGAAAATTTCATTGTAGAATTACTGATTTAGACTTTCCAGTCTCTTTAAAGCGTCTTCCTTCTCTTTCCATTATCTATATCCACAATCGTTTTAGATACTGAAAACTAACGACAGCAAAGTACCACTTTCTAACTCTTTTCAGGTTGTTGAGTAAGCAAAAATTTACTGTCACGCGAATAATCCAAAGTCCTTAGCATTTTAATTGGAAAGTAGAAGTGTAAATTGAATAAATTATAAAACCAATTACTCTGGAATTGACTTCTAAATTACTTTAAGTCAAGCAAATGATGAAAAAAAAAACAATCTTTTATTTGCACTGCAATAAATAACATCCGCAGGAAGTGACAACGTCAAATGTCTGGCTATTAATCGTAACAAGAAAGGTCTACCCTTCCGCATTTCGGTACGTCTTAAAGTGAATCGACAATAATCTAATTGCAACTTGATCCGTCCAACAGGAAATTAAATGGGAAGTTATTGAAATGTCAATATGCAATCCTCTCCTTCACTTTCCAATTTATTTTTCTTTCCTTTCTCAAACGCACGAAATTAAACTGGTCTTCTGCCTTCGCTTGGAAAACGTCTAGTATTAGTGTCATATTTCCTTCCTAAATGATGTAAGAATAACACTGTGTTCTCTATCATAAAGTTAGTAAGACAACATTGTGTCTCTACCTTTCTATCAAGCTAGACGATACACTTCACGTGTTACATGCAAAAGTCAATAAGATAAACGTGTTTTTTTGCGAATGCGATGGTCGTATGGTCGTGCATACAAGCATGACCAAGAACGCAATTATTCCTGGATATAGATCGGTGAAACACAGAAAATGAATGAGCTTAACAATAGGCTTAGGCAAATAGTGCACGATGATCTGAATTTTAATGATTTTTGATTGCTTAATTTACAACATAAACAGCCCGTACCAAAAGAAGAAATAATGGGGATGACTGGACATTTGCAAACAATTTCCAATTTGACTATTCAAGCAATACGTTCTCTTTCTTGCTTATAATGTGCTCAAAAGTTTTCCTCCTCACAAGCCGTTATGCAAATTTAACTTCCAAACCGGATGTACTTTGTGAGTCAACTACGACACTTTGATGGCCTCGTCCACTCAGAACAAGTAACGGTACATAAAAGTAAAATCGTACTGATTTATCCTACGCGCAGAATCTTAATCCAATCAACGCAGGTTCAACCTTTGACTCATGAAGCATGTTGGAGAAGGTGGATTCAAGTCCTTATTCATTCGAACTGAAATGCTTTCATGGAAAAAATCTACACTTGTTTTCAGCGAACAACAGGTGATATTACCACTGCATATCACTAGACAGTCCTTGTGGCTTTAAAATCAAAATAGAGAAGAAAGCTTTTGCGGAGAAAGGACCCTAAAGGTACTATTTCCATGAAAGAAGACGGAAAGGAAGTGATGATTGACCTGTCGTATAGAATATCCTAACTCTTTTCAAGCTGCTCTCAACATTTAACAGTGCTACTCCTCATCCCTAACTCGTATAGTGCAGTAAACTGAAGATGCAAATATAGTTCCTCCAAGTTCCAGAGCTGCCCACCCGTCTGCTTGTTCTAAGAAATGTGCCCAGCTGTATTTCATGGCTGCCCGTGATTTTAGAACGATCCTCCGATGAGTGCAAGTTGTCGACGGTAGTTATAATTTCGAGTAGTGTTTTGGGTGTGATATTTGTTAAATTAAAACAGTACATGTTCATATCCGCTGCCACGTTTGGTACAATTGCTCCTTTTTCTTCGCATTAATCGTGTTAATTAAAGATTTTGACTGGTGACTGTTTATAGAGTTGGAGACGTTTTTAATATGGGAGCAAAATGTAATACAGATGGACCGATCAAGACGGATGACTTGCATCACTTGAGAGAGGGCGAAATTTTTGTGGATTCTGAGAGTGGCCAGAAGTTTCGAGTGCGGAAAACTGCTTTATCACAGCAAGCTACTGGGGGACCACATGGAGTTGGTTTGTATGTCACTTTTGTTTATATCGAATAATATTAGCTGATTGCTACATGATTTTAAGACTGTGAAATTATCACGCACTACCATGACTGCCCTGGTTGAAAAATGTAAATATCGGACTGTTTTTTGATGAAGGGCTTTTTGTTCTGTCTGTTTTAGGAGATCCAAATGATCGGTCGTTGCGTCGAGTGGAAGCGGATGTTTCAATACCGGAACGCATGAATGAACGCATACAAAGAGTTGAATGTCGCGAACCACTTGAAGGTATTTTTTCCCCTTTATGGCTTTTAGGTCATTGTGGACAAGGTGAAATAGATCATACGTTCTCTTCGAGCATTTTATTGCGCACCAATTGACTGGAAAATACTCCCGTTTTCGTGTTGTTATTAAACTCCATGGTTTAGGTTTGACTCGATGTCTTAAAAAAGAAGGTAGCGTTATTGGTATGAGAAAATGTCAGAAAGAATTGGAGCGGTACGAAGAATGTCAACTTGCGAATTAAGTTTTATATAGTTTATTAAGAATTTTCCTCATTTTAATGTATAGCACAGTTTACTTGACTAAGAGCGGTATTGGAAATTAACCGTTAATCTTTTGTTATGTTAAATTTATTTCATTATTTGAAATATGTTTCATTCAAAGTATGTGTTACGGATGTTCAGTTATTTTTTTATGCATGATAGATATACGTACTTCCAGATCCATTCTTTATCTCCGAATTTTTACTGAAACTGTCGGTTTTAGGTTTAACGATCCATGGTTCCGTCAAAAAATCACTGACGAATATATCAAAGAGCGATCAGAATATCGTCGTACGGGGAAAAATGCAATGGAGAGAAAGTGGGAAGAATATTGCAAATATAAGAAGGAACGAGGTGATTGGACTGATCTTGGTGAATACAACAAATGATGGAGGCAACTGAGAGTTCGTATCTTCGTCCTTATGTTTATACAGTAGCATGATAATTTGAATGGGAAATTTGAAAATGAAATGAATTCATAACCTTGCTCCGTTAATATCATTCATCTGTGGATCTGTGAATCTTCTTGTGCTGTTCCTATTGAACTTAATAGCTGCAAGTAATGCATTTCTCACTGCGTCAAACTCTTCACCAGTTCTTGACTCTATGCTAAGCTAGTATATAGAATTTCAAAATTTCGAAGATAATGTTACGTAATTCATACTTTTCTTTTATAAATGTTATGGTTTCTTTTTCTATTCCTTTATATTCGGTTTTCATCGTGTAGGATTATAAGGACGTTGATGACAGTCATTAGTTATTGCTTTGTTAACTTTAATACATGGAGTTTTTAGATGCAGTATTTTTGATATTACGACTGGTTAATATTTTATCTAGTTATATTTTTGCTTTGTATCACGCTGATTATAGTGCACAAGTAAAAGTTTGATTGTACTTTAAACGCGTGGCTGGATTTCTAAGTTCATGTTTCGATCACAGTTCGATCTATGGTCTATCATGTATGAAGCATTGTTGTGAATCATTATTCTATCTCAAAGTCACACATCAAATTGGCGAAGTATTTTTGGTTACTCGACTAATGTGGTTGCTCTAAATCGTTTAATAGTGGTTACCAATTATATTCTGTAGCAAACCAACAGATGCCCAAATTCGACTTTTATTTTAGGATATCCTCAGAAATGTCGAGAGTAGAGTGGTGTGATCTGTGTAAGGTCCACCTATCGTCCAAAGCACTGTTAGACATACACATTAATGGCAAACGTCACCATAAAAAGGTTACAGAGCGTGATGCACTGTTGTCCTTGGCTGCCCGGTCGGTATTTATTTCTGGATTGAATCCTGAAATTGTCGTCACTGAGACCCAGGTTTTATTCAACTATTTTATTTGCATACAAAAGATTGGACTGAAAACTTTTCGCTTGAACTGTCTAAAATCTCATTTATATTTAATTTTGAATTTACATCGGTGCGTTGACTAGAATTCTTTGCAGATTTCAGAGGCCCTCAGCTGTTTTGGAAAGATAGAAAAGGTTCATTTGGATAATAAAGGAGGCAAATATGCCATCATCGAATTTGATCAAGAATTTTCGGCTAACAAAGCTGTTTTTGAACGGAAAGTTCGTATTGGGCAAGTGAGTTGTGACTTTTCCCTTGGCTTTCCTGTGGCTGCGGGCAGAAATTTTGCGACGTTCAGAAAACTCTTGAGGGTTAAGGAGTACGCAATTTTTATGAAATTGCTTGTTTCCGTGCAATTTTATATTTTGTTTTATTTTTTTGTGTAAATATATTTTCCCGCGCAAATTATCATTGGAAATTTAGCAGATGGTTCCGGTACAACCACGCAAAACAAATTTCGATCAGTGTAAGACGAAGCCCAACATATGTATAATCGATACTAATAAAATTTTTAGTGAAATTAATGGCTTGGCTACCTTTGCTGGACAAGTGAATACTTTATTAGATCTTTATTGTCTCAGCGATGCCGAGGTATGGTCATAAAACTTAATTTCTGTATGAAATAGACTTGTCATTATTTAAACGGTATTTATGTTTTCCATGGAGTGTTCGACCTCATTATGGATCAAAAGCATGCATATTGGTTCAATAACCATGTGCAAAATAAATGCAGTTTCTTATTGCAATATGTTTGTAGGAATGATTTGAGGAAAAAACTAATGAAAAAATGCTTTTTAGGTTGTCAAACGAACTGAGTGTGCCGAAATGCTTACAGTGGCCCTCAGTGAATACTTTTCATCAGATGTTCATGTGCAAATTTTTGGCTCTTCATCGACATCTCTTGGTACAAAAGATTCCGATATTGTATGTTGCACACTTATTCCGATATTCTCTGATCAATTGCAACTTGGTTCTGCATAAGAATGGGTTTCCCCATTAATTTTGACGTATCATTGTAACAAACATTTGAAAATCTAACAAATATTTTCCGATGAAAGAAGACTAGAAGATCCAGAGAGAATCATTTTAAAGTGACATATTTTTATAATAGATTCTTTAGGATGCTAGTTTATTTTTCAATGTGCCACTTACGGAAGCACACTCTGTGGGAGATTTGGCGAGGAATAAATATATATTGTTGACTTGTGATATGACTGCATTGAGGGGGCGTAAAATTTGTGCTGAAGAATATGCTAGACTTACCGAGGCTGGTTAGTTTATTAGTATGTTTTCATATTAGTCAATTCTAAATAATATTGAGTGCTATGAGGGTCTTTTTCAGAATTATTTAACCATTTTAAAACATTTATCTTTAATTTGGTAAAAAAATAGTTAATTTCTAAGTGCTAGACGGTTTAGCTTTTATTGTGGGATGGAAAATCTGTTTTAGTGATTGTAATTGTTTCCATTTTCTCAGACTTAACCCACATTAGCGATTTAATTTTATTAAGCTGATTGAACTGATTAGCTTAAGATCGTGTTCGTTTGTTGAATAAGATCGTGAACGATATACGAAAACGTGGTACGGCATCTGTCAGTGGCCAATATCCAATCCTTGATGCTCGTTGTCCACTTGTTCGACTTGCCATTAATCGGTAACTTGTAAAATCATCAAATTTCTGAGTGTGCAATGAATTTTTTCGGTTTAAATATTTGAATATTATTAAACATGAAGTTTTCATTTGCAAAAAAAGTGGTGAATTGTTTGCTAGATATTTTAACGCGTTATCTTCACTTCAGAGAACTAATACGATATCTTTAGGAAATATACCATAGATTTATCTGTGGATAATTATCTTGGGTATGCAAAATCCAATTGGCTTAAAAGCGTCGTACACTGTGATTCCTCGCAGCTTATTAGGAAATTTCTTGTGTCCTTCAGATTTTGGGCTCATATAAATGAGCTGTTGAAGGCTGATGAAAAACAGGTGTGTTTCAAATCCTTTTTTGAAAGACTGATTTTTTAAAAATTAAAAAGAAGATCTTAAAGGCTTTTTTTAATTCTCTTTTTGTTTGATTTACTCTTCCCTGGAGTAGCGCCTTACCTTTTTGGTTGTCTTTTTATGAGTATTTGTATACTCCTTGTTTTGAAATTCGTAGATTTATATAAAACGGAAAGCCTTATTTTTTTCTATAGAAATTTTTTGCACGAAAAGAACTCCTTTTATTAGCACTATTAATCGAAGCATTTTGTGAAAAGTCATTTATCAAACAAAAGATAACAAGATAACTCTTTTTATAGCGATCGCATTTCAACGCATACATACTGAACATGCTGTGCATAACATATCTGCAGTTACACAATTATATACCTGCTCTTCGACGAGCTCAAGAAGAAGTGGTTGTAAATGGATGGAGGATTGATTTTTTTGTTGATCGTGTGGATTTATCTTATCTGACAGTTGATAAATTATTTAAGGTTATCATTACTTGCGCTTACGAATACTGATTGCTAGAGTGCTTATTTGCTAAAACTATTTTTTACAGGATTTTTTTATTTGGTTCGTTCAATTGAAATTGAAAAACACCATACTATGTCCCTATCTGGGTAACACTGTTTCATTCGATCAGTTTCAACAGTTATATCCAGACAACGGAGTTCAGAGCGTTTTCAAACTTGCACATTTGAACATACAGGCAGAAACTTTTAATTTGTTTAAAAAGTTCGCAGCTGTAATGATGTGAACATACTCATGAAATAAAAAGTGTGAGACTTTTACTTTGATTTAAAATAATATGCTGTAAATTACTGTAGGATCCACTGGAATGGTCGCATAATATTTCCATGTTAGTATCTGAGAAATATATCAGTGCGATGCGTCGTCAAATGATGTTTGCATTGTCGCGGATGAAAACAGTACCAGATTCATTTGTACACATGCTGCAGGAAGGATATGACGCTGGTACGAAGTCATCTTTAGGTATTTTTTATTTTAGCCTTTCTCTGTGGTGAAAATATTTGGCTAATGAATTTTTATTTTATGTCATTAAACGAGAGCCCTCACCGAACCGTAGTATTTTATGTGATTCTATTCTCTATTATCAGTTTAATATGGTTGACCAGTAGCTGACGATTTTTTAATCCGTTTATCGTATTTTGAATCGCAGACTAAAACAAAGCGTTCTTTTGTTACGAAATTTCGAAAATCTCCTTTGCGAATATATATATATATATATATATATATATATATATATATTATATAATGTTTCGTCTAATTTGATAAGGGAAATGTACTCGAAGAAATTGAAGTCTTATATTCTTAAAATTTTAAATATGATCGTCTTCAGATTATACACTGAGCATTCACGTTGGAATTTGTCAAGCGGATCAGTGCATGGATGCTATAAATCATATTTTCGTCAAAATTTTAGCATTCCTCTCAGCTGTTGAACCATTTGAGAAGCGACTTCGGCTCGATGGTACTCTCGATGAGTTTTGTGTTGTCTACTTAGCTAAGCAACGTACTTGGGAGGGTCGGAGGCAGAAGCGGCGTCAAATACTGCGAGAATGTTCCGCACTTTTAAATGATTCGATAGCTTTGGAAGAAGCAGTAAGTTGTTTTTCTAGTATCTCAATATTTTGATATTCAGTGTATCAGTTTTACTTCAGTTTTTATTTTATTTATTGTTTAGACGTATAGGACAGCATCTTGATATTGCCAAAAGATGACTGTATGTCTAATATTGCCTTACTGAATTATTTATCTTAATCTGCGACCTTAGCCGAAACCTTGAATATGTTGGTATTTTGAATATCAAGCAAATTGTTTCCTTTATTCTAGTTTCTTGTTTGTGAATGCCTTTTAGCACGTTGTTTTACGTTGTTTTTATAGTTTAGCAGTAATTTTCAGGTTACTCAACAAATTAGTCAAACCAGTGAGGAAACATCGCTTTGTTTCAAAACATATGTGAAACAGAAAGCTGAAGATTGCTCACTTGAATTCGTTTTGATCAGTGGATCAGTGATAGAATTTAATAGTCTTATTCATTTCTTGCGGCACTTTATACCGGCTCATATAAACAAGCTTCTATCGCCCCCTTTTGATGTGCCTATGGAATGATTTGCTTACTTTATTTTCCCACCGCTTACTGAAAATCATTTTGAAATGTGACTTATTGTTTAAGATTGCTAAAAATTGTATATATTTTTGTTATTTTTGAAAGTATTAATATGTTAGAGGAGTTATGTTTATGTTCTGTTCTTATGGATCTGTGCATAATGTTTGTGCCTTAAAGTTGTAAAGAACATGTTTGTATTGCATATTCATTTCTCTGATAAATTTTATGATGGCGCTCGATTACTATACATTTTGCGTACTACAGCGGATTTTCCAGAATATCTAGATTTTTAGCTTTCTTGGATTTCTCTGTTTTCATTAAAAAAACTTTATGATATTCTCTGTTAAGTTCCGTTGTATTGTACTTATATTATGATGTGTTGAACTTCAGGAAATAATTGAACTAAACGAAGACCGGGAGGTTCAGGATGGGTGCAGAAGAGATTTCTCGGCAAGAGAGCGTGAAAGCAGTGAACGAAATCATTGCTCGCTTGATTAAGGCCTATCGAGAGGGAAAAGATGTCGATCTGAATCGCCTTAAAAGCAAAGTCTCCTCGATATATGCATTAAGCCGGCAGCCAAAGCTAGTGGATATAATTGCTGCAGTGCCTGCGGAACATCGGGTATGTATTTGATTTTAGTAAATTTTTGTGAAAAATTGCAAACATGTGCATTTGGATTCTCCGACCTAATTTCATTGTAAAAATTCATATGCTTGTACTGACAAACTTTAGTTTCTGGGAATTTATCAAACATACTTGCAAATGATTAGTAAGCATATCAGGAAAGTGCGGGAAGATGTTCAAGAATATAGATTAATATACGAGAGGGTATAAAATTAACCATGAGTGTAGATTTTATGTAAGCTAATTTTATATGAGGATATAAAATTAGAGATGTGAACTTAATTGCAATAATCCTTATTGATTCCTTGCGAAAATGTTTCAAAATTTTAACAAACTTTAATTCCTGACATTCAATGTTAACAAATGGCCAATGATCGTAGACATTCATGTTCAGATCATAGCTTTCATTACTTATATGTAATCTGTGATACATTTTTCAGTTTAAAGATGCGTCATGTATAATTGCATAATTTACAGAATTGGTTAGTGCCGAAATTGAAGGCTAAGCCAATTCGAACGGCCAGTGGTATTGCTATTATTGCCGTTATGTGTAAGCCTCATCGCTGTCCTCATATCAATTTTACAGGCAAGTTTTAAAAAGTTTGGATGCTGAAGTTTTGCAAACTTAGGGATTGCTTTGTGATTATGATATTTAAGAGATAGACAATATATCTACATGAAATTCCAATGACTTTTTTACTATTAGTTGAACCCTCAAATGCCGAAGTAATTTTATGATTAAATGTTTACTTACATTAGATTTATTTGTCATTTCCACAATTATACAATAGTTTAAAAAAAAGTTAAATTCATCATACGCAGAGAAAATTTCCTGCAAATGTATGTGTTTATTTGAATGTCTTCAATAACACCGGTGAACCTTTGAATTTTTTAGTCTGATTTTGAATACACTGCCTGTCTTAGCATGTCATTTCAACAACATTGAATTGAATTAACTGATATATACAGCCCATTTAAATTATTTCAAGAAATTTACAAACACTTTGTGATTAATTGGTTGCAACATGTAGGTAATATTTGTGTATACTGTCCCGGTGGACCAGATTCTGACTTCGAATACAGTACTCAGTCTTATACGGGTTATGAGCCAACCTCAATGCGAGCTATTCGTGCTCGTTACAATCCTTTTCTGCAAACGCGAAGTCGAGTGATACAACTTACACAGCTTGGACATAATGTTGACAAAGTTGTTCATTTTTTAAATTTTAGTTCATAACTAACTCTTGGCATTATGTGCGAAAAATGACGTAATTAATTTGGGCGGTATTTAAAATGAAGTTTATGTAGATTTCAAAGTTAATGGTTAAATCAAATCAAAGCTTGGGTATGGTAACATAATAGAAAGTACATTAACAGATACTATATTGGGTTTATGACAAGTTTTGTAGATGGGGGTTTTTCAATATTTAGCACGAAGTAAAGGAAATCAGGAAAAAGAACTCAATGGTCCTGTATTTTTTTCAGGTGGAATTCATAGTAATGGGAGGTACTTTCTTATCACTACCAGATGATTATCGAGATTATTTCATTCGGAATCTTCACGATGCGTTGAGTGGTCACACTAGTAGCAATGTGTCTGAGGTTTTTATTTTATTTTTAATGTCTGTAGTGGGTTCCTTATTCATTAAAAAAAATTTCATTTGGAATTTTTACGATGCGCAGATATCACATTCATTTTTTAATTTAAGTGCCACAGCCATCATATAGAAGATAAGCGCATTTGACTATTTTATCTTAAATGAAGTTTCCGTAATGATATGTGTGTACATATTGTACATATTGAAACGACAGGCAGTAGCGTTCAGTGAACGAAGTCGAGTGAAATGTATTGGCATAACGATCGAAACTAGACCTGATTACTGTTTACCGAAACATTTGGATGAAATGTTAAGCTATGGTTGTACAAGGCTAGAAATTGGTGTTCAGTCAGTATACGAAGATGTTGCCAGGGACACGAATAGAGGCCATACTGTGTGTTTGTTTTATTAGTTTATTGCTTCTCAGTCGAGAGGATTTATAAAAATTGATATTTGACAGTTAAAAGTTATAAGAATAGTGAACATTTTGATCTTTTTTTTAAAAGATTGTGGTGAACTGTTTCTGTATTTATGCAACAAGGCGAAAAATATCTGGCAGAGAATGTAGTGAGAAATGAAATCGATTCTTTTACTCAAAAATTGTGCCATCTTTATCTGAATCGTATTGTTAAAAATGATGGAGGCTTATTTGCAATTTAATATCAAACTAAATATATTCGTTTTATTCACTTTTTGTAAGTCAATTATTGTTATCAATGAAAATATTGCTGGTGGCACTTGTCATATTCATTTTGCCATGCAAGAAAAAAATTCTTTAGCCACAAAAACTGACTAAGTTGAACAGCAAGACAGTAAAACTTTTTTCATTGCAGTTGGTTGAAGTGCTCGTGAACTTTTGATTCGTAATTAATTCTTGCAGGTGAAAGCAGTATGTGAATGTTTTGCAATGGCAAAAGATACGGGTTACAAGGTGGTAATACATATGATGCCCAATCTTCCCAATGTTGGAATTGAACGGGATTTGGAACAGTTTATCGAGCTCTTTGAAAACCCCGAATTTCGACCAGATGGTCTCAAAATATATCCAACATTAGTCATTCGTGGCACTGGCTTGTATGAATTATGGAAAACGGGACGTTATAAAAGTTACCCACCAGAGGTTCTGAACAACTCTTGAGTTCAACTTAAATCACTAAAACTGATGCATTTTTTTCACATTCTTTCTATTTTGGTAACAAAATGCTGGCCACTCCGTAGTTGGGGGCAATAGCTCCATTTGATGCTAGAGCATATGGTGTCTTACTTTATCATTTCCAAATAAAATTTTCTGTTATACTTTTTCAGAAATTCACAGATATGCTCCTGCTTGTGGGTTTTGTTAAAATTCATACAGTTTCAAAAGTTTTCCTCAAGTTGACTTCTAGATGCCTAACATTTTTAAAGATTTTGGTGGATTTGACGGCTCGGATTCTGGCTCTAATTCCTCCATGGACTCGTGTTTATCGTGTACAACGTGATATACCAATGCCACTTGTGACCAGTGGAGTGCGATATGGAAATCTTCGTGAACATGCTCTTGCACGTATGAAACAACTTGGAATTTCATGTCGAGATGTTAGAACACGCGAAGTTGGGATTCAGGTGTTATTTAAAAATTTTTAATGTTTAAAATTTTTAAATAATTGTTTAAAATGTTAATTCTGTGAATAAGTTAACCGATTTATTAGGAAATAAGAGAATTATATCAGTAAAAATGGTAGAAGTGGCTTGTTTCTGCTTTTCTTAAAATCTGAATTTACAGTTTATGAAATAGATTATGTTGTAATTTCAGGAAATACATAACAAAATTCGTCCTTACCAGATTGAGCTTATTCGTAGAGATTATGTCGCTAATGGAGGATGGGAGACATTTCTTTCTTACGAGGATCCAGAACAGGTTTTTTTGAAATTCGTAACAAATTAAACATTCATTAAAGGTTATAAGATGAAATAAGGTTGGTTTATTTTCTATAATCATCCATTTTTACATATTATCCTGTCAAAAAATGTCTTCTTTTAGGATATTCTGGTTGGTTTGTTAAGATTGCGAAAATGTGCCGGTAAAGTTCATCGATTGGAACTGAAGGTATTATTTGTGATTGTTTACAACGAGTTAAATATTGGAGTCGGCTAACAATAATTTTTCTATTTATTGAGTGCGGAATTACTTTGATTTGCGACGGCGAATTTCAGCTTTTCTGAAATCATATTTCAATTATATTATTTTTTCTTGTATCATAATAGTAATGGTGCAAAGATGAAGCGTTCATGAAGGGAAGTGATAAAAATCAGAACTCTTCGGTTAACTGGAGTTTAACCTCAAGAAGTCCATTTATTTGCTTAAATGCACTTGATATTCACAGATCAATCTTTGTTTCAGAGATGTCCTTTCTTTGTCACATTCGAGCATAATATGTCTTACCATAGAGAGATTTGGAATAGGAAAAAAAAATTTTTGAGGGAGGGAGAGAGGGAGAAGATCTGATATAGTATGGTACTTAACGAAATTTATTTAAAAGTATTTGAGCTTAGCAAAGTTTTTTTCTCATTTTCTAATTCGTATTTTTTTAACTAATACCGTCTTCTGCATCCCTTATTTAGTAATGCAAAATGGAAACAGGATACATTATTTTCCGAAGTAGGACCATGGTGCCAGCAATGTATTTTAGGCTACTTTTTGCTAAAAAAAGATTTGAGGATACTCGCCGAGTTTGTTTCATATCTGTTTCAATTTCTGAAAAATGATTGTTATGTTGTCTTTTGGTGGTCGTTACCGTTTTTGCTATATGAAATATCCATCGTTTTTTACTGTATGAGATGTCCGTCAGACCACTTTTGCAAAATATAAGTGATTTAAAATTATATAGTTCAAATTATATTGTTTAAAATATTAATTTATTAATTTTTCGTCTATGTAGATTTAAGATTTACTGAGAGAATTCAGTGGATTCAATAAGGTTCCACTATAATTCTCTTGTTTCATATTGGGCAACGGCATTTGTGTTGTTTCGATCTATTTTAGAAGACAAATTCGGAAGTTATTTGATAGCTAATTGTTAGATCTAGATTTCCTTCCAAAATTTGTCTTAGCATTGGATCATTTTCAGGATGGAGTGTCAGTCGTTCGTGAGCTGCATGTTTATGGTTCGGTAGTACCGGTATCAGCTCGAGATCCATCCAAATTCCAGCATCAAGGATTCGGGCAACTATTAATGGAAGAAGCAGAACGAATAGCTAAAAATGAACATTGTAGCAACAAATTAGCAGTTATTTCGGGCGTGGGTACACGGAATTATTATCGGTTAGTTTTGCTAGTTGTATTTTTGGAATGTTTTCTGTTTTTTTTTAATATTTGCAGTTTTCCAGAGTACAAAAATATTTATCGTAAAATTTAACAATTTAAAAACCGTATATTTTTTTTGCGTGTAGATATAGAGAACTTGGGCAGAGACAGTCTGCCATTTTTTTTTCTCTTATCAGAAATCGTAGAAACAGATTCCAAATTGAGAAAAAATTTGGAAGCGTGAGTGAATTTTTTTTCGAAAAATTATGGATCCAGTTGCCAATAAGATATATCAGAAAAAGCAGTGTCAGAATCTTGCCGGGATTTTTTAAGCTTGGCAAATTCTTTCCATCTATCCCAATAAGTTTTATTTGTTATGCTACGTACTTTTGTCGTTAACCTTACTATATCAAAAGTTTCACATATTCCTTACAGAAGTGTCTCAGTCTCGTGATATGTTTTTCAAAATTACTTAAAGTTTATCTTATATTTATCATCATATTTCATTTCAAAACTTTCATGCAACTGTTGCAGTAATAATTCATCAAAAATTTCTGAAAAAACGTATCTAAAATTGGGAATCTATAAAAAAAATATAGAATGGTTTCATTTATAAATTTGCTTTTTGAAACTATATTTCACGTTCCTGACTGCTGGCGGGGGTAGAGCTACGGACGGATATATATCAATCTTCGACTGTCTTCCAGAAGTTATATGTGTTTCTTAGCTCATGTAACGAAATTGGATTTTATAATTGCTGTTTAAAACCTCAGAAGACTAATAAATGGTTTTATATATTAAAAAAATATTATCTTCTGATGGGAATTCACTATGTTTTAGTGAATTTTTTTTGGTGAAAATTATGACATATTTCTTTCAGGAAAATGGGATATGAACTGGACGGTCCTTATATGTCGAAGTTGTTATGATTTCCATAGCTTTTATTCTAACTGTTCAGAATATCACTAATACGGCTTATGTTTATGAATATAATTTTCAGTGTGCTGATAGTTTCTCAGGGTTTTTTTTCCAAATTACAATTCTTGCTGTAAATATTTTAATATGTTTATTTTGCTATTTTAATAATTGATTTGATTTTGATTCGTGTTGCTGGTTTATTATTAGTTTGACAGCTAAAGGTATTCAGTATTCGCTGTTTACAGACAGGATTTGCTTGCGAATAATTTACTCCAATAGACGGATTTTAGTTTTATGAGCATGGTTTACTCTAATGCTATGTGGGAAGAAAAATCATTTTGATATTGTTATAAAATGTGAAAGAAATAATGAATCGTGCCAACTCGTCCATCCTTTTTTGCTTATCGCCTTCCTTTTCTGTCCTCCTCATTATTACTCTCTCACTTTCTTTCTTTCATTTATTTTCTTGATATCCCATACCAATGAAGAATTCACGAAAATTATCATTTGTAATTACAAAATTCAAATTAAATGTCGAAAAAGGTGATGGACAAGAAGGAGCACAGAATGAATGAACCTTGCGATTAGCATCTGATAACGATGCTATCTCAATGTATTCTATTTGCCTGCGTACAAAAATTTGATATGGTTGAGAAGACGACACGCTCACGTCTTCCAGTGAAATGGGGTAGGAGTGAAGTTAATTCAGAGTTTTCATAGCTTTACCAAATGAAAACGAAATCTTTTGAGAATATTATTTATTTGTTATTCAAAGCATAGTTCAGAATTCAATATTGTCGAATTGCTACTACAATTATATATGAATTAGCGGTAAGGGAACAAGTACGAAATTAACATTAATGAAGTGTGACAACAGCAAAATGAATATAGCAGATAGGCCATTTGAAAAACCAGTACTTTTTATGCACTATTGCTTTTGAAATTTTTTAAATCCAAATTGATGAGTTTTTGTATTTCTGTACGAATAGTAATATTAGCAATAGTTTATTCCTATTTTGATCCTCTTCAACAGCTAGTACGGTGAAATCAACAATAATGTCGTACATACATTAGATTGTAAGAATAGTTTGATCATAAAAGAGGAAAGTGTTGAAACGGTTATTGCTATCGCTGATGTGAAAATAATTTTCACAATCGCTGAGAAAAGGATGGAAGAAAAGCTCGCGGCACTATTTGTACATTAAAGTACAATGAGTAGTAGTAAAAATTAAGACAAACATAATGTGAACGTTAATGTAATCATTGCATTATTTGGTACGTCAATAATTTCCTGATAAACTGGTACTGTCTCGAATTGACAGATACAATTGAAAATGTAATCAACAAGCTCACAGAGATGAAATGATAGTAAAGTTCAGGAGAACTTAAAAGGTCAAGATTCAGTTTTTTTGAGACTTTAGTAACTGTAACATAAAAACAGTAATTTCATAAGTATGACTGAGTGTTCAGTATCGATATGTAAAATTTTTAGCAAAATTGAAAGAACAGTGATTCACGTTAATTTTTTACCATCCAGCAGCAACAGGTATATGTATCAAAATTACTGTCCGTTAGATTTTGGAATTTCCATTTGGCTAATAATATCGTACATTGATGCGCGATTCTTAGATAGGTCAACACGACTTAGAAGTGTTGAAATTTGACGTTGAAAATCATCATCTTCTTGCTGGTTCAATGCAATGCGCTGAAAATTTATAAAATTTTAGAAAAATTTTCGTTCACTTCCAATTCTGCAAACATCGATATTCCAAAAGTGTCAGTTCGATTTAATTATTTCGGCTGAAATGAAGTCGAAACTGAAACTGAGGGACCGAAGAAGAAAAACAGCTAATTTCATGAAGTTCACCGAAGCGGAGAAAACGATTAGAAGAGTTTTGTATTTTTTTCGCTAATAAGCATATCGAATGAAAATAAATGCTTTAAATAAACTGATTTATGAAGCAATAAAATAAACAAAAAACCTTCCTTAGACTTAATGCTTCTGAATACAATAAAGTGGCTTCTAACAGCATTGAAGCAAAACAAACGCGTTTTTCCGAAACCGATAAAAACCAATGAATAGAGCAAGTGGAAGGAATATTTTACTGTAACCATTAATCTACGAAAAGCCTCAAAAAACCCGTAAATGCTTTCCAGTAACCGCACAATCTAACTCTGAGGGGATAAGTAAAAACAGAAAACTAATCTAAGACTTCAATTTACAACAAAACATTTAAGTTTGATAGATGACGCAATCAGATAGAGCAAAAATGTATTCTGGTGTATCTGAAGCGCTTGACATTATCGGCGAAGATCATAAAATAGAATTTTAAACGACTTGAAGTTGCACTAATTATTTCGAAGAGTCCATAAGCCGCTATGAATCAAAATCACTAACAGTCAAGACATCAACGCTACTAATTTCCTGACTTTGAGGATTTCGAAAAAAAAACCACTGATGAATTTTCACATTGCTGTCATTTAGATCGAGTACATCAGGACAATAGTTAAATCTAACGGGAGGAGAACATATCTTTACAAGAAGGATTATGTAAAAAGTTTAAAGAAAATAATAAAAATGAGTACACAATAACAGATATTAAGACCAATAAAATCTTATTTCATTTCAGTAGAAGAAAAGGTTAAAAGTCTATCCATCGCTAATTGCCCAAACAAAAGAGATTGCTTTAATCATTCAACATAGCACTGAGGTATTTTCTGATAACAGACGAAAAATCACTTTTCATCAGAAAGAAAAAGATTACAAATACGGTGCTACAGTACAGATACCCGAAAACCGTTCCACTCAATACGTCCATATTTCAAGCACCAGAAAAAAATGCAAACGAAAATAGTTGTGGTAAAAACTTTATTAGAAAAAAAATTATCAAGTAAGGATGGAAGAAGGCAGTTTACGAAAAGTTTGGAGTCTCCTCACACCAATTTCATAGGAAATTATAATTTCCTTAATTGAATTTCATAAAAATTTTTTCTAAATATTTGCGTATTTTATTTCCAAACATATTCAAATGGTCCATTTGAAATAATTGAAAAAGAAGATACCCTAACTCAATAATCCATTCCTCTGTACTTCAACCTTTTCTTCCATTTTTCCAATCTGCCTGCAGTGAATTTTTTAATAATCAAAATTTAGGTATACCTATGGAAACGGGTCATCGATCTATTTAACACATGGATACCTTGTGAAATTAATACAGAAAAAATTTGTATGATATTATATGACATGAACAATTATTAGAAGACTTTGATGAGTGATGTACAACTGCATAAAACGTAAAATTATCTTCATCAGAACGCAACCGTATTATTGATTTATTAGGAAAAGATCAAACTCTGATCGCAAAATTTTCCAGCTGTACTGCAACTGTACTTATATACTTTCAGTTGCACTATAATTGTACTGGTTTACTTTCAAGCAGTAGTATAACTTAAGATCAATTTTGATGAATAACTACTGCAACCAATCTCTACCAACTCTAACATTAATAAAGGTAAAACTGTTTTACATGAGAAAAAATAAGTGTCATCCACTATGATTTCGGAAAGGAAATGAAACCGGAATTCCTGATTGAATTAACGATTTGATTCAAATGCTACGTTTGTTACTTACATTAGTGCGGTACGATGATTTCAATCCATTCTCAATTGAAAACAAAAATGTCATTTTATTCTACAGAGAACTATGTATTGAACAATAATGAATTAATGTGCTAAAAGTTACAACGACTAACTATGTACTCATTCTCTTATTAAATAAAATTTAAATTGCTTATACAAAAACCTACATTTACTATCACTATTTATGTGGAATTCCACCGGGAAGAAAATATTGAAATATTCTTCGGCATATTATTTTTACTATGAAATCTGACATAATAACTGAAGATTAAATTGTTTAAGCCTACCGAATACACGAATTAAATCTATAGATATTACACATACAGCTCCAACACTACGATGTACTGACTTCAGATTTGTATTTACATTCCAGGACAAACTTTTCCTTCATTTACTACTTAGCTTTTTTTTTTAAAATAGAAATAAATAACCATACTTCATGAAAAGAACGACGTCTTTTCTCACGTTCTTCTCTTTGGTGCTTCAAAGTATCCATCAATTTTTCATTGTGTGCTTTGATCCTTTCCTCAACCTTATCCATGTAATGATTCAAATGATCCAACTGTGAATCCAATCTTCGAATCTCTACAGAAGGAAAGAGAGAAATATTACAATATACCAAAAAAGATAAAAAATTTTTATAGGAAGTGAAATGTCCCCTTTAACAACTACGAGAAAAAAAGATTAGAATTTCCAGACAATATGAAATGTGAAATAATTCATAAATACATCGTTTCACTTAGAAAGAAAACACATAACAATGTAAGTTTTACTCAGTCTGCTCAGTCTTCACTCAGTTTTTCTGGGACATCTGGGACTCAGTGAGAAGATTCACTCAGTAAATCTTCACAAAAAACAACGACAGAAAATGAAATATCGCAATTCTCTGCATCTTTAGAATACATGCTAAATTGTGGAAAATATTTTTAGGTTAAAGATCCATTGGATGATTCTAATTTTGCTTCACAGGTAAAATTCAAAGATTTAATTTAATTTTCACACACTTCACAGATAAATTTTTTTTGAGTAGTAATAAATTTCACAGACAAAATTGTATTTCATTGTTTAAGCAAAACATTCTTAGCGTTGTAAATTAAAAGGAATAAAATTTACCTTCATTCCCATCATCTTCGGGTGTAATTTCATTAAGTACTTCGAGACCGTGTTGTAGAACGGCAAGCGAACTATTTTTATTGTTTCCATTCACGGCTGATACAGTACCATTTGTTGTAGCCTGCAATATTTCACTGCAAAACTTTCATATTTGTTATTTCAATACACTGAACTTATTGTTTACAGCCAAAACTAAGCCTATTAGACTGAAATATTTGGAACAATTTTTGAGCTAATTATTTTAAAATGGGTTAAACTGAAATCTAAAAAATTTGCAGATTATCCAGGGATGACTGAAATAGTTAGTTATGCTTGAGGTTTGTTTATTGTGACGAATGTAAAGTAATTTTCCAAGTTTGCCTTTCGGAATTATAATAAGCCATCTAAAATCTACGCTATCAATAAAGGGATGAAATGTGAATGTGTGAAAAATAAAACAAAATTTGGAATAAAAGTAGAGAGGTACTTCGATCAATCGTCGAGGGTTTTTATGATAATACGTAAATAATAATAACCGTAGTAGAATATAAGTCTGCCTTATATATTGTTAGCAATTTCAAAATCGTTAGTTTAAAATGTCAATTTTAATATATCTTTATGAAAAGCTTTTATGCTCTTGATTAGTTGAGGGTAAAACTCGAAATTCATCCACCATTAATCAGAACATTCCAAACCTCCAAGTGTGACTATTGAAAATCATTAGTTTTTCTGATCGTCAAGTTTAGCCAGTCAATATCATTCATTCCTACCTCCCATAACTGTTAAACTTATTGCCACACTGGATAGTATTGCATTGTTGAAATTATTGAACAGTGACTACACCTGTTGTTGAATTTGGGAAAGCGGTCTGTTCCGCATTCGGACAACGGTTACGCTCTCTTCAGCTCCTACTGATGGTGGCGAACATTTAGCAATCTCATCGGTGCTCCGTTTATTTTTATCTTCTTCAACTGCTTGGTTTTGAACGGATTGCAGCATTAGCTTCTGTGATTGTTGTTGTTGCTGATCATTCTTTGATGACGTGGAAGTAGACGATGATAAT
The DNA here is from genome assembly GCA_013365375.1 of Litomosoides brasiliensis. Classification (NCBI taxonomy): domain Eukaryota; kingdom Metazoa; phylum Nematoda; class Chromadorea; order Rhabditida; family Onchocercidae; genus Litomosoides; species Litomosoides brasiliensis. Next base: position 113,701 of record JABVXW010000137.1, on the reverse strand, counting down.
GTTGATGATATCACGTGCCGATCATTACTGTCATCATTAATTGCCTTGTTTCTTTTATCACTGCTCATTTGAAAAATACCTGTGTTGCTATTGCTACTGCTGCTTCAACTGATCCTGTCACTTATTTGATAATAATGCTTTCTGCAACTCAATCTATTCTCACATTCGTTTTTCTCATAGTAGGAAAAGTAACGCAGAAGATCGAAGACGATCAGTACATTTTCTCATTGATTCAGGCTAACAGCACTTATGAGCAATCAACAATACAGAGACCAGTGGTACAATTTTAGGCTTTTTGTTAACCAATGAACGATATAGGACACGGATACGGAGAAAGAGTTGGAGAAAATGCAGTAAATGAGGATGGGAGTGTTTTCTATCCTATCCCATCCCACTCCATTCACAGATACCGGGAAGACTGACCGGTATTTGTTGAATTATTCCCAACAACCTATTGATGTATAAAAGTTGACCTAAAAATGTCAAACGATATTTCTTCAGCTAATAAATACTTCACCTCATAACAGATATACGCTCATCTCTTTAATTCAAATAATAGCAATTCATTTCAACTCGTCAAAAAAAAATCAAAGGAGAAAAAAGAAATGTTCAGGACGAAAGGATGATATAAAATAGCTGAGATACAAGAGCAAAACAAGTCTCTCTCCCTCTCCCTCTCTCTCTCTCCCTCTCTCTCTCTCTCTCTCTCTCCTTCTGCGATTCATACAAAATTATTTTCATTACAATCTTTCTCCTTTCACGCGTTTCAGCTTGACAGACAATATTTGTAGTGTAAATATCACAAGGGAAATAATTATCATAACAATGGACAACCATAAATTTTGAAAAGAAATTTTTACAGAATAAAAAGATCGCTGATAATTATCTTCCTTATCAAAAACAATGAAAAGAAAAAGCACTGCACACAGGTAATCACTCTGTTCTATTCTATTCAACATTTATTATCATTCATCGTATGATTTGCTCTCAAACATACCTTCCAACACAATTGCAACGCATTTAACTGTGCAGCGATCGCTGCTTTTAATTTCTCGCTATCTCACTGTTCACTGCTATATGTGAAGAAAAAAAGAATTGTAATGAATATGAATGAACAAATACAGCGATCTCTTATCGTAGCTCATTACTTATACATTTTAACGTCGTTAGCAATACGGCACCGTACGTAAAGAAATGTGTGGGATGATGAAGGATATGGATGGACGGAAGGATGATGAATTTACACGTTGAATAAAAATTAAACAGAAGACCGATGCAGTGGCGGAAAAGTATATGGGCAACGACCGACAATTATTCACCAACGACTACTTTCCTGTCTCTCTATATATGTCTGTCTATGTGTGTATGTTTGTGTGTGTGTGTGTGTGTGTGTGTGTGTGTGTGCGTGTGTGTGTTTGTTTGTTTGTTTGTTTGTTTGTTGTTTATGTATCCATTCACTTATATATGTATACATTTGTGTGTGCGTGTGTGTTGCTTGGCTGATGAGACGTCAATGACGGACGGATCTGTGATACGCTATCAAATGGGATTTTTACGGAGGCTGCCTCTGTAAGGTTATTGCAATCAGTCAATGAATTCATTGTGTTTCATTGAACATTTAATTAAGTACTTCCTGTTATTGGAACTTTTAAAACTAAATTAGATTTCTTAAGAAAAATAACTTTACTTCTAATTTAAAACAGAAAGAAATCAGTGGATCGATAGCAAGTGATCAAACAGTAATGATAACAAATGCATTCTGTTAAGGAAAGCCATTTTGCTACAACACACTGGTAGGATGCAAGTGGGTAAAGGCATTAATGTGATCATTCACGTGATCGTCAATGAGTGTCACACGGTGTGATGACTACGACAAGTTTCAAGTTACTCAGAAGAGCGAATTCATTCCGTAATTCACTTCACATATATAACACTTCGTTTCTTCTCTGAAAGTAAGTGGAAAAAAATGCTATGCTTACTTTCTAATTTTTTTGGTCAGAAAAAGTAGGAAATATTTGTAGGATTGGTAATTGCCTGAAAGAAATATTAATTGAAAACGATTGAAAGAGGGGAGTTTATGTAAACTCTCTCTCTCTCTCTCAACTGCTATTTCGAAGTGAAATAAATTTCCCACATAATTGTTTATTCCGACATATTGCCAGCCTTAAAATACCTCTCGAAAGGAAGATATCTCTAAGTTAAAACCAAAAATTAAAATTAAATTTCATTAATTGAAGCAGTACAATTTATTCACATTGAGAAAGTTATTTAACTTTGCAAGGAAAAGAAAGTTGAAATTTAATTTTGCATTTCATCCCTTTCATAAAGAAGAGATACCTTCTGGTAGTGAATTATTCCTCTACCACAAGTATGTACTAAAAATTAAATCGTTTTCAAAATGACACTACTTTTCAGGCACTGACTACCACACAATACATCACGTAGACGAACGATCGTCCTTTTATGTGACCTGTTGAGAGAGCGATCTCAGTCTCTACAACTCAGCAGCTACAGCAACTGAACTATCAAAAATAATCCCAAGGAGTTTAAAGGGAAAAAGCAACCGAATGCTCTTATCAATCAATTTGCAATTAGTTAGCTCGTGAAATGCAATAAGCAGAAAAACGAGAAATTCAACGCTTAACAATTGAATGACTCAACGAGTGAGAAATAATTGAAGACCGACCGCTTCAACGATTTTAATTTTTATTATTTTCGGATGAATTCGCAAGCCTATAAGTAATCGCAGAAAGTAATTTTTTGTTATGAACAGAAGAAGGGTAAGCTGAGATCAGTTTCCTCGAGCATCTATTTTTCATCGATTCCAAAAAAAGCAAAACTCTTGACAGTCTCCTAAATTATGCCTGGACATTCCATTTACTTATATTTAACGTTTTTTATTTGTAAATAAAAAAGAACAAAATAGGTTCGATCGAATTGTTTCAAAGCACTTCATTAGAGAAAATGAGGATGGAAGTATTACTGAAATTAAACAACAATGTTTAATTCAAAGATAAATTAATAAATGTAATTGAAAAAGATAAGTGCATATAAACTACGCAAAAAAAATGATGAAAAGAAAAATATGCATATAGCTTGCTAGTTGGGTAGTACTTACTGATGTCCATCTCCTACGATCTCAACGGTAGTCCTGGAAGTAGACGATCAACTGTTGTTACTGTTTAAAGAGAGGAATTTTTGAAGAAATGGAGAGAAGGAGGATGAAATAGATGTTTGCTGTACGATGAACAGATGCTACCGTTACCGCAGATGAGTGGTACATTTGGCAATCGATCGGAAACTATGCAGAAAAAAAATCAACAAAGGAAATTCTTAATCTGTTTCCTACTCATTTCTCTTCACCTTCTAAGTGGTAAATCCATTAAGCAGTTCTCTTTAATCGAACATGTGGAAAGTTATTGGAGTAGAAATTAGTCAAATGTATCAGAGATACTTCAAATTCTGATTTAATTATGAAATTATTACAAAATATTTTCGTTGTTTTGGATGAATCATTCTAAGAAAAGTCATAAAGAGGAAGTTATAAAGAAGTCCAGGAGAAGAATAACGTAAAATGGAAGGAAAGAACGGAACTGAATTGCTAATTCAATCTTTGCTCCTTCCTTACCTGAATGGTAAATAAGCTTAATTGTATAAAGCGATGTTTACATTAGCTGCCATCCATTTTCCTTCTAAGAATACTCATCTTTTTTATAATAATTTTCAAATTTACCGCAAAAATTTAAATTACTTCAACAATGAATGAAAATAAAAAAAAGTAAGAATCATTTCCTTTTCGATAAATTTAAAAAACAAAAAAAAAACTTTTAACTTTCGCTCCAAGGCTATCTCTATCTCTATAAGAAGGAAATATTTCTCAAAATTGCAATGGCTTTTACACAGAAAACGAGAAATTTCGAAAATTTTTAAACAAACATTTATGAATCAAAAAATTAGTACAAAAAAAGTATTTTCTACGACATTTCCTGCTGCGCTGAAATATAAAATTATCAACACATTTATTCGATGATGTCAAAATTGAAATTATTTTCGCACCTTTTCACACCAACCGTCCATCCTTCAACTGTGCAAAGGCCCAGAAGAGGTCTTAGCCTGAAAGTGGGCGACTATTGGATGGCGTAATTTCAGTTCATTGTATGTAAATGCAATACCTTTTAATCTTTTAACTATTTATAGGATAATTTAAGAGATCATCTTCAATAAGCATTTCCTACTCTTTCTTTTTCGTCCTAATTTCACATCGTTTAAAATCAGATTTTTAATTTTGAATTGAATTAAAAAGAGTTAAAATAGCAGGGCTACAAATAATAAAATTATGACCGATAAGCGTAAGATCCATTTGAAATTATAAAATCAAACAAATAAAATGAAATATGAAAATATTCTAACAATTTAAAATCTTTACAACAGCTGGTTAAATATGATAGCTTTGGAGAATGCAAATAAGCTAAAGCAAAAAGAATGCATCACCTGGGAAAGATAAGCAGGTGGGAGGATGCTGAATGTACTGAATTAAGTTCCACAATAATTAATTTATTGTTTCATTAGGAACATTTTCCGTGAAAGTGGATGATAACGAGAGCTTTTTATCGTTTTGTCAGTTATGAAGTTGTCAACTGATAAACCAAAATATAAGGTTACCAAAGTTTCTGCTTTCTTTTTCCTACAACTCATTCTAAGTTGAAAATTACAATTTTAAATATTCCTAAAAATTAATAAATAATTCTGTAAATTAAAAAAAACTTTTCATTAATTTAAATTTAAATTTATTTGTTAGAATCAACAATCGAAAGCTTAAGTGTGTCATGTTATTCAACTTTGAATCCATTTTACAGGGACTTGAGAATTCTAACAAAGAATTGCCTCCTTGACCCAAATAACTTTTACTTAATGATTCTAATTTCCGAAGGAATTCAACACCACGCATTATTTTTCCATGTCTTTGACAGTTCAAAGTTGTCATCAAAACAATAAATCACAATAACTGTCGTCTGAAACAATATGAACTTCTAAAATTAAATTAAACTATTTGAAACAAATCATAAAACGGGTGACTGATCTACTGCATTACTTTTTATCATCAGAATATCTTGAAATGTTAGAAACATCAACTTGTTGCTCTCTCTCTCTCCTCTTTATGAAAGTTAAATTCTAAATTGTAGCTTCAACGAAATGCAAATTTAACTCGCATAAAAATAATCGCAATTTGAAATATCTTTTTCCGAAATACCTTCTGTTTCAGGTTTTTGTTTTTTATTTTTCACGTTTATTAACCGTTCCTGAACTTAACAAACAGATATTCGAATTTTAGTATTGAATTATTAAAAAAGTGCATTGCGAAGTATTGAAATGCGAAAAACATAGTGATATTTTAAAACTGCAGCACCTCCAGTTAAAATAATCGTTGGAAATTTGAAAACAATGAATAATTAGACACCCATTAAGTCATGAATTTGAATTCCTGAACCGGTTAGTAATAGTTGAAAAGCAATTAATAAAAGATTTTCCTGTCTGAGTCATTCTCAGAAAGTTTAACAACAAAAAAAAATTTTTTTTTTGCAAGAACCACAAACAATTATCGGATTGGGAAAATTGTTCAACTTCACATCGTTCATGAAAGTATACTTTTCTCTTTCCATACATTTCATAAAACCTTTCCTACAAAAATTAACTTTGACAATAAAAGAAAATGAGAAAGTGGGAAATTTATTCCTTTATAATGCATTTCACAAAAAGTATTTGACTTAAGGTATTTTTGTCCAACAGTTTTAATCAAATAAAATTTGATGAAAAAATTTCTACAAATACAAAGCAAAATAGAAAAAACAAATGAAAATTTTCATTTCAAAGTCACACTTTTTTCTCGTTTGAACGATAGATGAAGAAGGAAGGAATGAAAAAAATACATTTTTTTGGAAAAAAAATTGACTGATATTACCTTACAATTATTATAGCAATGCTAAGAGCTAAGAGCTCCTCCGCTAAGAGCTTAAACAAACACTTATCCTTGAAAAAAGTAAAAAAATTGAAATGTCAATTGGTGCTGTATTTTGAAACAATGTGGAAGTAACATCAGTTTAGTCTCAGAATATCTCATATCTTTGATGCTATCATCTGATGTGATATCTGAATTGGACGAGTTGCTTATTGATGAATTAAATTCTCAACAAGCAGTATTAAATGAACAAACTTCAAAATGGACGCAGAATTGGACATCTGGAAAAGTTGAAAGTACAACGGAGCAATAGAAGGAATAAGACAGTGAAGTTTTACTCAATTAAAACCTAACATGCATTGGCTGAAATGCTAAAGTACGTTGATAGCGATAAGTAAAAATAAGTTGCACTACGTGAAACAACCACATTATTGCTTATTAAATAAACATTTGACTGAAAACCAAATCGATTTATTTTAATCATCGCAAATATGAATCATTTAAATTTGATTGCAAATTTAATTGAAACGTCAATTTGAGACAAAGGAAAATAGTAAATAAATTAAACTTCATCTTTCGATAATTTTGCAAAGTAAACAAACTAATATTGTTGAAAACTGTTGAAATAAATTTGTCGAATCTATCTTACTACAACACACACACACATAATGAGTAGGACGGAAAGGAATGATTTTCAAAGTATAAAATTTGAACAAAAAAATCACAACTTCTCCATATCTGCAACACTTCCTACGCCATGGCCAGTCATTTAAAAAGTTCAATCCAATAAATTCATTCGTCAATTTTTAAAAGAAAGAATTCTCGATCTTCGTGAAATGAAACGATAATTCAATACGATCATTGCACATCATCAATAAAAGAAACAAAAAATTATTACTCATATTTGATGAAAAAAAAGGCATTTGTTTAGTTCGTTAAACAGTTGAAATAGACATCTATCTATCGGAGGAGATTCTCCGCAATCGTTTAAACGATAACTCATACTTCGTTATCCTCTCACACCACCGAAAATTTCAGCAAAAATTTAACAGAATACTTAGAATAAGAAAAACTCATTTGAGAAATGGGAAAAACAAAAGAATTAAATTTTCGTTATTTCTCAGTTCGATGACTCATTCGATGTTTTAGTGAAATATACATTTTACTCAATGGATAAGTCAAAATTCTTGACAATAGTCCATTCAGTAAAATGGATATTTATTGATAAAGCAATGTAAAGAAACTAACTTTATGATTTTGATAAAATTTTTAAATTGAAATTAAAATTTCCTCATTAGCAGTAAAACACCCTTCTCAAATAATTCTTTAATAAGCAACGAACAGACAGACGGAGAGTGATTGATAACTTTCGTAAAAGGAAATGTAATTTATCATGGAAACAGTTTACAAATCAACCAACCTCTTTTTTCCCACTAATTCTTTTCCGTTTGAAAAAAAGGAAGAAAAAGTTTCCTTAATTTTTCTGAGAAAAAAAAGCAAAAGTAAAGAACGTGCGCTAAGATGCATTTGAAAAATTTTAATTCGCTTCATAGAGCAAATGACATTTCAATCTATCGAACTAACGATGACAAATTCTGATTTTTTCATTAACTCTTCCGCTTAAACAATAAAATTATAAGTGATCATTTGAGCATTCTACCTGTAAAATTACTCTGCAAAACTGTTCAAAAGATGGAAGCGGAAATATCGGCCATTGGGAAAGTTGTTGAGACAATTTTGCCCGCTCTTCCACGTCACTACGTAAGAAGAAAAGAAATTTTAATAGTAAAATCTTTTTAATTTGAATGCTCAAAAGAGGACGATGAGGAATTATACTGTTAATTTAACATTTTGATTATATTAAGGTAAATTTATCGTTGTTTCGTAATGAAAGGACCTCTTTACATGAAATGGAAAAAAAAGTTTTAAGGCAATTATTAAGCTGAAAAAAAATCGTCAACGTTCTCTAGCACATTAGAATGTCGTACAGTATTGCGCAATAAAAAGAAATATTGTATAATCGATTTTGAAAAATTTAAGAAATTTTCAAGTTAAAATTTTTGCTAAAATATTTTATTATTGTACAAAAGTAAAATTTCAAGTACATAAATAAATGTAGCAAAATTTTAGTAAATATAAATTACCCACTAAGCAAAGGAGAGTAGTGTAGTAATATCATCAATCATACTAATTAGATTGGATTAAGGTTTAATCAACAGCATCGATTATTACCATTTATATCCGTTCATGCGGAAGAATCTCTCTACAACGGTTGTCATATCTACACATATTGATCGAAGAGAAGAAAATGTAGAGATATTGAAATAATTAAATGATGAATAAATAAACGACATGTCAATAAATTAAATTGATTTTGACATTCATAATTAATTTTTAATATTGGTATATAATTAGAGCTCATCTTTCTATTCTTTCTTTCTCTCTCTCTCTCTCTCTCTTCTGCTGTTCATTTTGTTCCATTTCTCCTTAATTTCTGCTTCAACAAAATATGAGATTTAGATTTCAAAACGTTCAAGTACACAGTTGCATATATCGAAAATTACAGAGAACTTGTTGTTTACATCACTGAGAGGTTACTGTTGTAGTAAGAGATGCAAGTGAAAGCATTTAGTTATCGAGTAACACTTAAGTTACATTCTTTCTCTGCAACCTCATTTTATGATTTCATGTACTTTTTAAGAAAGTTATGTTTGAAATCAAATTATTGAAGGAATTTTAACTCTTCGCTGAAAAAAGTGTAAACGAAAAAAAACGGAAACGAAATAAAATGAACAGAAACGAAAGAAAGAGAAAAATTAGGAAAAAAGCTCCTTCCAAGGGCTTAATTATAAGTTTAAAATTCATTTCTGAAATGTGTTTTTAAATACGTAATAATGTAGAGAGTATGAGGAAGAAGTTTTCATTCAATTATAATATCTTTTATTACTCTCAAAAAATTTTAAACGATAAAATGAACAGAGACGGAAAAACAATTACTTACCATTTGAGAAATGTGAAATTGCATTTTTTCAAGTATAAATTAAATACTTAATTGTCTAACTATAATAATCACACACTGTTTTGCAGTAATTCTATAATTTCCTCACATTGTGACAATTGTCAAATTAAAAGTAATAAGAACGAATTTCGAGACTGTTACTTCTTCATTAGTAATAAAACCTGTAAATAGGAAATTGATAAATAAATTGATCGGAAAGAAATGGTAAAAAATTGTTGCTATTAGAGAGTGAAGGACAGAGAGGGAGAGAAAGAGGAGGAGGAGAGATACTAAAAGTGAATAAAATGGAATGAAAGACCTGTTAGAAAAGGATTTTTTAAATGCTTATTAAAAAAAAATATATGAAGACGTATGTCAAATGAGATTACAGCATTTAATATTATAAAATAGTTCTTTTTAAGACATTTTCAGTTCCACTTAATTTTTCATCATTTTGCAACGTCTGCAATTCGTTTACAGTAGTATATGTAGGCTTTTGTCTTACACGTTGCTGACGACGGATGCAAACGCTCAGTAGAATAATCGTTATCAAAATCTGTAATAAATAATCATTTTATAATATCTTCTTAGAGATTTTCTGTAAAGCTGTGCTGAATAATCAGACTTATAATCCTTCAAACGTAACAATTATAATTTGACGTGTTCATTCATTTACTATTAATCACTTAAACCCTTTTGAATTTTGCACATCAAAGGGAAGTCTATCGTTATAGGGATGATAAAGATCATGATAACAATAATCTATTGATGATATCAAAATTGTCGGTAGTACTTTAAAAATTTCAAATTTCTAATGCTAGTGAGAAACATACCAGTATTATTAGGATAATGTAAAATGGTATTTTATATGGGTATTGGCACATTGTACAGGGTTGTAAAAGTATTCGATACTGTGGCGCAATATGTAGCTGCTCGATTGCTGGGATCACTTCGTGCCAGAATCCAGTTACATTGCTGTAGAATTCCACTGGAACACTAGTATTCCCACTTTTGATCGATGTTGCTACACGATGAATCGTTCTGAATCGTTCAAAACCATTTTCACTAAGATTCCTAAAAATTTATTTAATAGTTTTCGGTTTTATTTCTGCTAAAATCCATTCAACATACCTGTCAGGAATTAGAAAACACTTCTTTTCAGTAGCTTAATGCTTTCGTTTCTTTTTATTTTCAAATTTGAGAGCTGTAATTTCCAACCTTTTACGAATAAAATTAGCCATTTGGCTGACAAGCTGTTGCATAACTTTTCGATCATCCTCACTCCAAACAACTGTTTTGAGGGATGAGTTGGAGAGTGCGGGATTGTTAAATATAAACGAGCAATCATTGCCATGTGAAGCACCTACAAATGCTCCTTTCATCAATCATCAGGTATACTTATCAGTACATTGAAATTTTCCAGTAGCTATCAGAGCTGATAGTTGAAAAAAACAAGATTGATTAAAATATCTGTGAAATTTCGCAAATTTTCACTAAGGCATTTCAATGTTTCCACTTCCAGAACATCGCATAAGGAATATTTACAGCGTAGAATTTACCACGTTTAACTCCAGTTCCACTTGCAGATGACAGTAATTGGGTATTTTCGTGCTCAAACACATATGCATAAACAGTACAATTCTTTCTTGCATAAAGTAATGCTTCACGTGCCGCAGGTGCAATAAAATATTGATCTGAAAAGATTTCATTAACCAATGAATTTTTGCCAATTTTTATTGGGAAATGAATTTTCTTTTTTTTTTTCAAAATTTACTTAAAAAGTTTTCTGTCTAAAATTCGAGCAAAAAGAAGACGAAGAAAATATGTTATTACTAATTTTAACATAGAACATGATGAAAATGGTAATTTTTTTTAAATGAAAATCAAAGGCTTACCTGATAAGATGTTAAGAATTGCATCAAGTCGTTCGGCTTCATTCAGATCTTGCGGAAAATCAGTTAAATATTGATATTCGACAGCTTTTTGGACCTAAAATTCAATTTGCAACATCATGCAACAGAAACTCTCAATGTAGAAGACCCTAAAATTTATTTCAAAATTACTGAGACAGCTGGATAGAATAATTATAAAAATAGAAACAGCATGTTCGTTTCAAAAATTAACGTATTATTTAAAACCTGTTACAAATCTGTATATTTCAAAGTTAGAGTGAGATTCATTAGTACCTGCTTGTAATTAGCATATAAATAAGAAGGTATAATATAACTGAGATCCCAGTCACCGTTTTTCACATAACGATTACTGATTGCTAAAACTTTAAATGTGAAAAAAATTAGATTAAAAGAGCAGAATTTCTAAATTAGTGTGAAAACGAGAAATATACAAAATTCTATTTGGGGAAATATTTAAAATTTGAACTCACAACATCGTTAATGAGGAAGGTCTTAAGGCTAAATTTTTTTTCTGATTTTCAAGATTGTCATGTCGAGTGGTTTTTTTATTTTAAAAAATAAAGAAAGAAATTTACAAGTATATGCGTTCGTCATTTGGGCAACTTCAGCATTTGTAACACCAATCAGTAGAGGCATTCGTGGATTCTGAAGTAAGATGGACATTGGATCACCGGGAAGAACACTTGCCTCGATACGATATGGATCAGTAGTTGGCGTAAAATAGGTAACACCCATCAAATAGTCCTCATTATCCTAAAATCAATTACTTTGGTAGACAGCAATCAGTAGAAGTCATCCGTAGATTCCGACAAAAAATTTGCTTATTTAGAATTACTCACACTAACGGTAGCAGCCAACTTGGCCATATACTTCCATGCTTTTTGTAATTTCCCCACGGGCACTTTTTTCAAGCATTCTACGGTATGAAACATTCCTAAAGTTCCATTATACCCACAACCACAATAATCTATTAAACGTGCTGAATAATTTTCCGTTGATACAGTTCGTACGGCCCATGGAGTAATAGAGCTTCCACTTCGTAATATGACACCGCTGAATAGCCCTAGAAAAGTAACGTGTAAAGCCATGAAGCAACTAAAATAAATCTTAAACTACTTGTACTCGACAAACATAAGTACTTTTAAACTAGCTTTAAATCAAAAACACACTAGACTAAATGACGAAACCAGGCTTATTTCACGTAAATTTCATTCCGCAACATATTTTCCCACACTCATATATATTTGAAAATGATGACTCACTTTTTCCCACATCTTAACAAATATTTTAGCTGTACGAAAAAAAAAACTGAACAAACTTACCGCTTGTCTTTGGTGAAACAGCTAAAATACTTGCACAGGCAGCACCAGCACCCATACCTCCAACAACAATATTATTTAAATTACCACCAAAATTTCGAGCATTTCCTCGAATCCAACGAATCGCTTCAATTTGATCATCCAACCCGTAATTGCCATGCAAATCTCGATGACTGGCTGTCAAGAATCCTGAAACCACCAAAATTTACTTCTCGCCTTTCTCTCCTACTTCTCATTCATTTTACAATTGCTATTTTGCTGAGTGAAAGAAATGCCACGGTTTTAACTTTGAGTAAAATTTACTTGACAAAAAAAGTTTTAAATTTACTTGTAATTTTAGTTTTCAAAATAAATAATCCAATTTTGCATCATAAAGCATTGGAACAAAATTTCAATAGGAAGAATTCTTTCTTATTTAATAGCATAGAGAGAGAGAGATGGGAAAATTAAATTATTTCCACATAATTTCATGAAGGCTCTCTCTGTTCCTCTCTTAGTCTCCTAATCATTCAAAGATTATAAAATTGTTGAACAAATGCAGTCGTTGAAGGCAATTTTTCTTTCAACGAATGGACGCGAATAAATGAATGAAATAAATTGAAAGCAAACAATCTACCAAGTGGGCCCAGTCGATAATTTATGGCCACAAAAATAATTCTCTCTGATGCGAAGTGCTTCACGACTGATTCGATAGACGAAACACTTGCATTACCCTCCTGAAAAATTAAAAGTTATCAGTACGTCTAGTACCACTGTATTAAAAAAAAACCAATTTTGCGAAGTATTATTAATTACCTGAAAGGAACCGCCATGAAGCCAAATTAATATTGGATATAGCTTATTTCCTCCCTGAAAAAGACAAGAAAATATGCTGTAAAAAGCGGAATTTAGTCGAATGATGAACGAAATTAACGATCGATTTGATCACTAATTAAGCTTTCTCATATTTTAATTAAAGATTTTCAAATAAATAATTTCCGATATTGTTAGTGAGTAAAGTACGAAATGCACTTTAGCATCATTTTTTCATACTTAATAATGACGAACTGAATCTCGCAAAACACCAAAGGTACCATTTTCTTGTGAGGTATAACAATGGTAGCATACAGGCAGTCCTCGGTACCGTCACTGTCGTTAGAGTGCTGTCGAAATTGCACGCATTGTACCATCCGACCTTTACCACAGTCCCTTATTTTCTTCCAACCTATCAGTGCTTTTGTAGCCTAAAGCTTAAATTTTATATTTCATGAAGTGTACAGACTTGTCGTAATTTTGAATTAGTACCCATGCTAACCAAAAAAGTTTTAGGTAAAAAATTTTTTAAAATTTGTATATATTTTATCAATAACCATTAACATCAAATTTAATACATTAATTTTCGTGTTTCGTTCACTATTTTATGTACGCTAAATAACAATAAAATCTCAAATTTTTGTTAAATTTAAATTTGAAATTAAATTGTTAAAATTTTTTTGTAGTGTTCGTATTATTTTGGATAAAGAAAACAACTAATTTAGTTGTTAGAGACAAACTTTTTCTGATATTTATTTAACTAAAAATATTTGCGCAGTACAGCTTGCTTTTATATTGTACAGCGTACATCACGTCACTCTTACTTCAAAGCGTAATGATCCGACGGGTGGTTGTGCATATGGAACAGCTTCGTAAACTTCAGCAAATATTCCGTTTGATTCTATATAGTATCCTAAAATTTCGCCATGTGTTGTTTGACGTGATGGGCGAATATCGGTTGGTATTGCTGAAAGCAATTTTTTGCTCCGAAAAGATTTTAATTTCAAATACTTTAATTGAAATCGACTTTAATTAAGGGACAAAATAATGTTTTAATAAAGAAAGCATTTTCATTCAGTGATAATAGGATCATTTGTGTTTATCCAAAGTTCATTTCAAAACTTTGAAATTGTGAAAAAATTGCAAGAAGATTTTCCTTGACCTCCACCGACTGGCAAATAACCGACCAACTTACTCATTTCAGATTTGTTATGCATTGCAATACTGTCTTCACCGATACTGCCAAAAGTTGCACGAAGCAAATGCATTAATGAAATGTGAACGATGCGCATTTCAATTCAAAATGCCTAAAATTTGATATTTGAGAGTTTGAATAGCATAGAGTACACTTAAATCTTAGTATATAAAAATGAGCTGAACGTACGTAAAAACTTCCAATCAAAAAACATTCAAAATTCGTGTTAGAATTTTCCTTAAATTCTTGTTTAATCAACTCCATTTTCAAAATCTCCTCAACCACTGATGAAATTTCCGTAAATTTAAGAAATTTTAGAAGATAAACTGCATAACCACAGTGATACGAAGATATATTTAAGAAGGTCAATTTTATTGAATGAAATTTTTTGCTATTCCGATTGAAATGATAATATTTCCCTTTAAGCGTCCGTAAAAAAACGTAAAAAATATAATCGCTAGTTACTATTTTCGGTTTTTAGAAATAAAGATATTAGAAACATATAGGTTTTAGTATTCTCGTAATAATGCACCTGTTTTTCATACTTTCGGAATTTCACTTGTCGCTAATTTTCCCTTAACTCACTAGTTGTTGGAGGAAGCCGTGCAATTGGAAGAGAATTTAAAAGTTATCAGAAGTGATGCTATTTTTTAAGCTGTGAAAAAGGAAAGATGCCGAAGGATAGAAGTGAAAATAGAACTGATAAAAGCGAAAGAGATCCGCAGAAAAGTGTGAAAAATTTTTTTATTTTCATTTTTTAAACTGAAAAATTCCTTTTCATTCATCGCACTTGCAGAAAATAGTCGGTAAATGACAACAAATAAATTGACAGATAAACTGAACTTTGATTAATTTCCATTGAATTTCATCTAAAACCTCAAAAAGCATGAAGAGAAGTTAATAAATGTACAATCTGATTAATTTGATGGAAAATTTAAAAATAACACTCATACTGAAAGAAAGAAGAAAAACGTGAGGATACGAAAAAGGCTGTTCATTTCTTTCTTCCTGCAGATTCTAATAAGGCTAGGGATTAAATAATTATGTAGTGGATTTCAGACAGAAGTACAAATTTATAATTGGATGGTATGCTTGAAAATTATGACTGCCATAAAAGGTGTAGAATTTTTTTCGGAGTTTTGAAAATATTTTTATGGAAGAAAAAAAAATCAATCGTTAATATTGTACTTTCTAACGCTCAACAGGACTGCAGTACTTACAGTAATTTGCTCGTAAATACCTATCATAAAATAAAAATATTGAATTTCTCAGAAGTCGTCAGAGTTTGTTGAAAAAAAAATTTACGACTCAATGAATAAGTCTAAGAATAAGTTAGTGAATCGTTCACGTGCACGTTCGATAGAAATTCATTTAAAAGAATTATTTCTATTTTAATGAATCCTACGAAATCAATGAGAAAGATATTTTTTATATTACGCATTTGTTAGCTCCATCTTTTTCTCGTCCTCTCTCTCTCTCTCTCTCTTTCATCCCCTCTCAAAGATAACTCTTTGCTAGGGGATATTCTCTAGGAACAGGAAATATATGTACATTATAATCAAAGCTAGAAGGGATTTGAGAAAATTCGAAAAGGTAAAGCATAAAAAATTGCATTAATATAGTTTTTTCCATAATCGATCGTCGGAATTCTTCTCTTAGCGGAACGTTGCTCCTACGATAATCAAAAATCATTGCTTATTTTACGAGAAATACTAGCCGTTGAATTGGAGAGCTAAATTGAGATGAACTTTAGATTGAGAGCTTACATCCAACAATTTAGTGATAATTAGAAGAAAAACAACTTGCAGTGTTTTCTGCAAGAATCCGAATTATTACGTAAATAGCATGCTGTAAGAATGAAATTAGTAGAGTGGTCTGTGGCGAAGGAGAAGAAGCAACCTAAAAAATTAAATGAGTTGGTCAAAGGTTTCAATGTTTGCTGCTGCAATTTTACTTTTAACTGTTCCTCCCTGGAGAGTATGCCGAAATTTGTTGCATTTTATTTGCCTGACGTTTTAGGTCGTTTTTTTTCTTTTCACTGTTTGTTTGATTCTTTCTCGTAGAGTTTATTTTTCTTTTCATTTTGATTTGTTAATGCAAATGTATTGCTTTTTATTTTTTTTACTTCAAAAAATAATGGCAATAATAATTAACAAATGAAATGGTTGGTATTTTAGTTGGATGGATTGATAGGTTAGCTGTTAGACACAGGAAAATAGCATAAAAATAAAAAATTAGTATAATAATAATAAATTAAAATGCGATTTGGCTGAAATTGTACTCAAAAATTATGCGAATAAATAAATTAGACTGGGAGCGAATGAGGTTTCGATCAGATTAGTAAATAAGATTGGGATCGGATAAATAAAAAAATTTTAGTGAAAGGAATTTTTAAGCTTGTAGTGTGGGGAACAGTGGTACGTAGTTGGTTGGATAGTCTAGACAAGACTAGAAGAACGGACAAGATGAAAAAGGATAAGTGGTGAATGGAAGTTGAATGAATAGACGAACGGGAGAGGCGTATGTTTCGAGTACTCGTCAAACTAAGGAGCTGACAACAACTGAAAACGTTTGTTCCTTCTTCAGAGCGCAACTGACGCTGTCTTACTGCTGGAACCGATTTTGTCTAATTTTTAAATATTAATAATTTGAGAAAGGTTATGCCGTCGAAGATGTACAGCTGCTTGATGTTAATTACACACAAGCATATGCCTAGAATTGTGCAGAAAACAAGAAATATACAATTTCACTACTTAAATAAAATATATTTGCGCCAAAGCACACCATTACGCTTCTTCAAAAGGTGAATTAAAAGCACATAGAAATAAAAATTAGTAAACAAACACTAAATAATCAGAATCGCATGCATAAGTTAAAGTTGCATATTGAAGTAACTGGCGGAATAGACAAGGAATAAATGGCTTAAGACGGAGCAACAGGTTTCATTACCATAATATCGGTGCGGTGGTTTTGATTCATTAAATCCAATCTCATTTTACGTCATATAATGACTATGGTTAGAAGTGCTGTAATAACCGTAATTTCTTTTTGCTTCTCTTATTTGAACATTATAAAGTAGCGTATGTCGAAAATTTGAAATAAGGTTAGCACTAAAGATATCTGTAAATCATTCGCCACTTTATTAGCAAAGGTATTTAGTTCACAACTGTATGGCCCTTTGCTATATACAATGGCAATTAACCCCTTTGCAACTTTATCTCCGCTAACTTATTACAAATGACCTTTGATATGATTACTCTTTGTTATATGTATTCTTGCTTGAAGATGCCGCTTTAACCTCAATCCTCATTGACTGTAAACTCTTCTTGACCTCTCATTTACCTGTAATGAAACTGTAAAAAATTATGCACCATTAAATAAGTCACTTCTACACACATACACATACGGACCGTTTAACCGAACAAAGGAGAGCTAACAAACAACAATCAACATCAACTCCCAATCACCTTCCTAATCCACTTCATACCTGTTTCCTAATTTGCGACCTACTTACTATCGTACATCATTGTACATAAGCAGCATTTCAATACTGCTTATACTCTAAACTGATTCAGATAATATTTACCCATTACTGTTAACGGCATCTCTTCTTTAATAAAGTTATTATCCATACTAATCTTCGGGAACACAAACAGTTCGGGTAATCCACAAAATCTCCAAATCCAGAACACCGTATCGGCCAATCCTTCATCCTCTTTTACGCTGCTGTTGTAGTCCACGCTAATTCATCAACTATTGAACATTACAGTATTCAAACGGTGAAGAAATGATAAATTTGTAATTGTCGGAAAGACTACAAGCATCACACCTTACAATGGTTATATGTCGTAAAATGATATCGCAACAAAAGATAACGAATGTACTGGTAAAATTATGCTGAAAACTTCCTAATTTCAAATTCAGAGGTTTAAAAGCGGCATTTTCAACTTCGAGCACTTTAAATTATAAGTATGGAATAATTTCTTCAAAGTTGCTTCTTTCGGAACTTGTCACTTTAAGATGTTGTTTGTAATGAAAAATACGTCACGTGTATTTTTCATCTCAAAAGGCATCTGAAGTACATGTATTCAAATGTGTACTAAATTCTTCATTTACTATAATATATAAACAAAATTATGGTTCATTTGAATTTATTTTAAAGTCGTCTGAATGAGATTTTTTCAATTTAAATTAGTATGAATAAAATTTACATTCTAAATTATTCTTTTATTTTATTTTAAGCTTGCAAAAAATGTACGAGAAAATGATAAGAATCAAATAATTTAAATTTCAAACTGCCGAAAAAAAGTTGGAAGAAGAAAAGGCTATGGAAGAGGAAGAAATGATATTGTATTAGCACTATTTACTGATAATTGCCTCAAATTTTGATATCTTCTGCAGACGATACTATCCGCTGGGTGGTGACATTTCCATACAGCAAATGTATTTCATTTCCTCCTTCGGCATTTTTACTTCACGTAGGATAGATGTGCCGTGTTGATCGCTTCAACAAACGTCGCTTTCATTCTTTCCCTTATATATTTTATTTGTATGAAAATATCAGTACTAAGAAATCACTTTAAAGTTTGTTGGTTAGCACTTGACAGAGGTTGTTGTGCTTCTCTACTTATAATACCATTAAGCCTAATAAATCATACGATTCTGACAGTAATCATTCTTAGCTTCTGACATTCTCAATTCTTAAGCATTTTTTTCAAATTTCAATATTTCATTCACATTCCTTTGATTCTTCTTTTATACGCTATTCTTTAGATATATAAATATCAATTAATGGTCACCTTCAGGATATCATTTATTTACTAATCGATGATATTATGGCCAGTAAGTATGATTTGCAAAGCTTATCGGATGTCGTAAACATTGCAAGTGAACGGAATAATTGCTATAAAATTGCGGACCAACAAAGTGGATGTGAAGATCGCGAGAAGAGTGAAATGTGCGGTAAAGAGGTTAATGAATGTAAACCAAAGCGGTTGAATATCAGGAGAGAAGAGAAGGATGTGGAAGGTTCTAAGAAAGATAAAAAAGGATTAGCACACAGGAGAAATGTTAAAAATGCAATTATTCAACGTGAACAATTCAAAACCAACGAAGGATTGGATGGAATTAAACGGGCAGAAACCTTCGGAATTCCGGGATTGCTGATAAATATTCAGGAAGAGTCCGCATTGACACTGTCGTCCTTCCAAATACTATCAGATACATTTCAACAATATCACACTCATTGCTGCAAAGCATTTCATATATGTCAGAATGAATCGACAACAGAAACAGCCGAGCAACGTGCTGCTGTAACATACGCTATTACCAGATTACTGTTCTTCCTTGGCTACAAGCCGGAAAGAATAGCAGTTTCCGGACTTGATACATTGATGCTACTTGCTGCGAAAGATGCGATGAAACTTGAAGATGCGTGTTTCACGTGGAAAACTATTTCATCACTAATAAAAGATGGTAATAGCTCGCAGATTGCTGAGAAAATCAATACAATTCTGTTGAAGTTAGGCATTAACTTTCAGGAAACAATTTCACTAATTAATATCCAACGTTTAAGGTTATCGGATATAGAATCTATAACAGCAGCAATTCTCACTAATGATGAGCAAAGTCAACAATTTTTAAATGGTCAGATGGAATCTTATATGATATTTGGTTCTTCAAATGATCGCTCGATGAAGCGTATTGAGAACTTTGATGATTTAATGGCATTTATTATTTATCAGAAAGATTCTAAACTTCTTGCAGCTTTGGAACTTCTAATTCACAAGAAAAGTGAATCGAAAAAAGAATTAAACCAATTCGTTGAGGAAATTTTGAGGGTGCAAATAAACTTGAAAGAAAAAAAATACCTACTCGCCCATCGGATACATAATTGTAATATTTTATCAGCTGCGACATTGCTTACTGCTATTTACAACGCATTATCGAATAAAAGGCGCATTATAGAGGATATAACCTTCGTTCTTCCCGTTACTTTTGAACCTAAAAATAATACTATTAATTTTAAAATCCTAATTTCTCCTGAGCTATGCACTGTTACATATTCAAATTATCAGTGTGCTACATTTCGATGTGATGAATTTTATCGAGGAGTGCATAAGAGATCAATTACTAATTTGGAACATCGAGGTTATGGTACTAATAAATTAGATGCCAGCTCTATGTACAATACAAAGTCAGTTACAGAAGAGGAATTTTATACGGAAATGGAGCATCATCACTATCAATATGACGAAGAGTTCCGCTGTGTTCGGAAGTTGATAATAAATGAGGATAACAGTGGTACGGTAGAGCTTGCACCGAGCACACATCTCGATGTTCTGATCGATGGAGTTATGCAAGCAATTGTTTTCATTTATATTCAACAGTATGGCAAAAAATTCATAACTTTGGTGCCATTTCATATTCGGCAAATGGAGATTGTTAGCATTACAGAACAAACAGTTTTAACGGGAAGGTATGAAGATGCTAATGTAATGGCATTTGTTAAAGCTAAATTTAAAAATGGGAAATTTTTGGGTTCATTTGAATTTGCAAGTAACGAAATAACTGTTGCAGCACATGCTATAAGTTTTTATCCGATGATGCCTGACAATATGATGAGATCGTTGAAAAAAGAAAGAGCCCTATCGTCCGATCGTTTTAAATCACTCATAGATTCGTGTTTCGAAGAACCATTAAAACCGAAAACGAAAGAATCGATTGACAAAAATACCTTATCACAAATGCCATTAAATCAGTTGACACGACAGGACAAAAGTCTAATTTGCATTAAATCGATTGCATGTCGTTTGCCCAAAACCGTTCATGATCCGGCTGACTTTTGGGATGCTCTTAAAACTGGTCAAATAATGGCAAGTAAAATTCCATGTTCAAGAATTAGCGGAAGAGATAGCTTAGCTCAAGGAAAATACGGTCAACCTATTAGATGTGCTAATTTTTTAGCAAATGATATCAGTCATTTCGACGCAACATTTTTTGGCATTTCACGGAGTGAAGCGGAAAAAATAGATCCTCAACAACGGCTACTTCTGGAATGTGTGTATGAATGCATGGAAAATGCTGGACTAACCTCATTGAGAGATGCGGGGTTTTTTGTCGGTTTCATGTCAAATGAATATCCGGATATTGCAAAAAGTCAGGATGCTGTATCGATGCTTGGTTCAAGCGCCAGTATTGTTAGTGGACGATTAAACTATTTGTTTGGAAGTACCGGTCCAGCAGTTACGATTGATACAGCGTGTAGTTCGAGTTTGGTTGCATTGCAAGCAGCAATTCATGCATTACTTGATGGTCATTGTACCATAGCTATTGTTGCTGGAGTTAATTTAATTTTAACAGAACAAAGTATCGGCCAACGAGCAAATGGTAATTTATTAGCTGATGATGGCATGTGTCGTAGTTTTGACGCAAGAGCAAGCGGCTATGGAAGAGCAGACGGATGCGCAGTTCTTCTTTTAAGCACTGAAAATAAAGCAATAGAAGGGAGTAATTTTGAAGCAACAATCATTTCAACACATATTGGTCATAACGGACAAAGTGCGTCACTTACAGCACCCAATGGTCGTGCTCAACAGAAATTACTCCAAGACTGTTTAAGTAAGACTCAAGGCAATCGACCTGTTAAATACTGGGAAACACATGGTACAGGCACCGTAATTGGCGATTCAATCGAACTTAAAGCATTACAAGCTAATTTGCAGCACTGTTTGATTAGCACCGTAAAAACACATTTCGGACATGCAGAAGCTGCCGCTGGTGCTGCCGGACTGGCTAAAATTTTACTACAATTTAAGCATGAATACATTCCAGAGCATGGATCGTACGAATTTTTGCAAAATTTTGGACATGGAACTTTATACTTACCTGTTATTGGTGAAGAATGGGAAGATGAAGTGGCTGGAATTAGTTCATTTGGTATAAGTGGAACAAATGCCATGGCAATATTGCAGTCTGAAAAAAGATTTCTTAAGCAATCGAAAAAGAGGATGAATACAAAGCGGAAAACGTGTATTTGCCCAATATCAGCAAAAAGTAAGGAGTCGTTAAGTATGTTAACGACAACCTATCAAATAATGTTAGAAAATACTTTTCGAAACGTTGAAGATATTTGTTCAACAGCAGCACTTCATCGGAATCACATGCAATACCGTGCTGTCATCTTACTACGTAAAGGAAAGATTATGCGAAAATGGATGAATTGCGAAAAATCTGAGAAGCAAGTGATAGCGATAGGATTGAAATTGCATAGTAATTCATGTCTAAATATACTTTCCACGTTTTATTTGACTTTTTCAAAATTCAGAATGATTTTCAAAACCAATTTTCCACTAATGAAGAATTTTTTGATGCAAAAAACTTCAAAACGATTTCGACGACTACAAAGTGTTATTATTCTATCGGGATTTTTGAGTTTAATTACATTTTTACATGACGTCGGTATTAAAATCAAAGCTATTTACGCTTGTGATAATTTATCGTTAACTGCAGCTCTCGTAATTACGGGTAAACTGAAGTTTGCTAACGTCAGCAGTACATTGTACTCAAATATACAAATTTTCACTCAAAAAATTTTTACGAAAAACGCGTATATCGATAATTATAAATGGTATAAATTATGTACTGTAAAAGACGGGGAAATTTTCGAATGTGAATTCATGGAAATGATTGCAACATCTTACTTACAAGGAGATTGCATTAATTGGACATGCTTGTATTCATCGCCTTTTTATCCGGTTACACTTCCCAATTATCAGTTTAAACGTGAATCGTATTGGATTACTGAAAATTCAACAACAATCGATCATTGGTTAATTGGCAGATTGATCAAAGAGGAAGAGAACGAATGCGTTTTCATTAATCAAATTAGCAAAATGACGAATGGAGAATTGATGACTGTAAAATATGGAGGACAAATGCGCTTCTCTTTTGGTATTTGTTGTGAAGCTATCATACAATCGCTTCAACTTACCTTTTTGAAGAATACTTCTGACCAATCACAATTCTATCTCTTCAAAGATATAACAATGGTAACATATGGAGTGCAAGAAAATGATTGGATAAAAACAACGATTAAGAAGTATACAGATGAAAAGTATCACGTAAAATTAACGTATACCTCAAATATTATATGTGAAGCAAACATTATGATCTTCACTACTCATACAATTCCGATAAAAGCATTAAATGCCACTGAATTTGTCACAAAGTCAAACTTTTACGAAACTCTCAAAGACAAAGGAATATTCTACGATCACGTTTATCAAACAATCACTCGTGCTTCTTCAAATGAAAAGATTTTTGTAACAAAATGTCGCTGTCAAATTTTCCTTCTAATGGAAGCGATAATACAAGCAGCATGTTATCACGACCTTCTAAATCCATACGACATTTATGGTGAAAACAAATTTACCATTAAAAATTTCAATTTTCACACATTTCTGTCCGAATCAATGTATGTGTGGATAGAAAATAACAAAATATTTGCATATAATAGAAGCGATAATAAGATGGTAGCAAGTGGAAATTTAAATTACAAAAAGATCAAAGGGAAATTTGACAAAAGAAAATGTCAAAAAAGAAAGAATGAAGTAAAATCAAATCATTTAACCAGTACTTCCTCTATTACTTACCAAAATTATGTTGAGAAAGTACGACAAGCAGTTGAAGATATTCGTAAAGACGATAATCCAATTAGCAATGGACAATTATCAGTATCATTCACTGAACTGGGTCTTGATTCGTTATCAATTACTGACCTTGCCAATCGTCTAAATACCATCTATTTTCCTAATCTGCAAATTGGTGCTGTTGATCTTTTCAATTATTCAAATATTAGTTTGTTAACAGACGCGATCTATGGTCGCAAAATATCATCGCGGACTATCAGTTATAAGGAGAACAAGATGGATGAAATATCAGATGATATTATCCCTACTTTTGATAAGCACACTGATAAAAGATCTCAAAGTGAAGAGAAGCACTCGATGGATGAAGATGGAAGTTGCGCATACACACAAATATTTCTTAAGGAGCAGACAAGAAATGATTGTGTGACTCTTATCATTACTGATAAGCAGTTCATATCGGCCAAGAAATTGATTAATGAGTTGGTAGTCGTCGTAACTAGCAAAAAACAAAAACGTACGACTAAGGATGACATTGGAATAATTCATTTAAACACCAGAAACCCTGGAAATTTTGAACGCAATTTTTTATCACACTTAAGTGATCATAAAAGTGTCGCGATCAGATTTGAACTAAGCCGCAGTTTTCCTTTACGATACCTTGCAGAAGTTTTACTTCATCTTACAAAGGTAATCACTGAATCCAATCATACCTATATATTTTCCAGCAAATGCGGATACGGAAGCGCTAATGCATTTGCACTAGGATTTGCTAAAAGTTTGTCAGCTGAATTATATCCCAAAGTGCAATATAATTGGAATTTTATTTTACAAAAAATTTCAAATTTAAAAAAATATATGAAAGAATTGCGAAGGTCGTTGCAAACAGATAATGAAAATTCGAAAGAAAGATGGCTTATTACCGGCGGTCTTGGTGGAATCGGTTGGCAAATGGCTAAATTTATCGGATACAATCGAAAAGTTTCCCATCTTTTTTTACTTGGCAGAAAAAAACCAAATGAAGCACAAAGTGAAGAAATGGATAAAATGCGTGACGACGTAGGCGTTGACGTACGTGCAGTTTCAGTTGACTTGACGTCTAAAATGCAAATGAAAGAATTCTTCAAAAAGTTACAAATATCCTTAACAAGTGTTATTCATAGCGCGGGATGTATTCACGACGTGCTAGCTTCTAAGCAAGACATTTCAACTTTTCGACGTGTAGCTGAAGCAAAGTGTGACGGATTATTAATTTTGCAAAAACTGTGCCGTTCGCATCCAATCAAACATTTTATTGTCAACTCGTCTATTTCTGCAATAATTGGTAACGCTGGCCAATGTAACTATTCGGCAGCTAATGCTTTTGTTGACGAAATTATGGTTGAACGACGAGCCAAAGGACTTCCGGCAACAACCATTAATTGGGGCAATTGGCTGGAAATTGGAATGGCTGTTAAAGCTAACGAAATTTTAAACAAAATGGGATTTATCGGTTTGAAAACTCAAAAAGCGATGAGTTATTTACAAATCGCTATTGATTATGCACCAGCAAGAATGATTGTCATTCAGGTTGATGTCCGGAAAGTTTTACATTATCGTCCTGATTTAGTCCCGGTATTTCTAAATAATGCAAATGAAAATAATACGCTAAAAACAGGGAAGGACGTTCAAAAGGCTCTAAAGCAAAGTTGTCAATTGTACGAGGATCAGTCAAAAAGTGTTAAATTAAAACGGAATGTGGAAGACAACGGCGGAAGCAACATTCATCACATCAAAGTAATGATTGTCAAATGCTTGGAAGAAGTAACCGGAGAAGCGGTAACTACCGAAGATTACGAAAAAAGCTTCATGGATCTTGGTCTTGATTCCTTCAAAATATATCGATTTGTCAATGGATTAACAAAAAGACTTGAGATGAAGTCTACTTTAAATGTGCTGGCAATATTTGAACATCCGACAATCGCTCAACTTTCTCATCATATCGGATCGCAATCCTGCCGTATAAAAGAACATTTGGAAATAACAAACAACGATGACAATTTTCCGTCAATGAATGAAGTAAATTTAGAAAATATAGCCAAAAATTTTAGATGTTTCGTGTTCCATTCGAAAGATGGAGAGCAGCTGCAAGAAGAAAATTTTCGTTTTATCGATCTGTTTGAAAAGTCGTCTCAAATCTCAGAAGTATCATCGGATCAATCATTTGCACGCGATCAGTCCAACGACTACGCCCATGTTATTTGGGGCTTAAAATACAAAATGTTGCGAAATAGTTTGCAACGGTCTGAAACTATTCCTAATATCAAGCAATGTCGAAAGCCAATCGTATCCTTCATAATCAGTGGTCAAGGAAGTCAGGTATGGAATATGGGCAGGCAGCTCAGTTGTATTTTTCCATTTTTTCGAAAAAAATTTGATGAAACATTACGTGCTGCAGCTCGATATATGCCCGACAAACGTGTACATATTCGGGATGTAATTTATCAGTGGCGTTATCGAAAGTTACTGTATCACACAGAATATGCTCAACCGATAATTTACTGCTTTGCATATTCGCTTGCTAAATTTTACGAATTCTGCGGTGTGCAAGCTAATTTCTTTTTGGGGCATAGTATCGGAGAAATTGTTGCTTGTGCGTTAGCTGGTCGAATATCATTCGATGATGCATTGAAATTAGTGATACGACGGGGAGAAATTCTTGCACTTACCAGAGGAAAGGGAAAAATGATTGCAGTAAGGAAAAATGATGCAAGAAAGCTTCAAAGATGTAGTGGGATGAGTCGAGCTGCTGAAAATAGCCATAAACAAACTGTTTTATCAGGCGACAATCGATCAGCCAAATTATGCTTACACTTTGCACGATTATATCAATGTCCGGCAACGGTAATTGATGATCGCTATCCATTTCACAGTTCGGCAATTGATGATAAACTTTTGCATCAATATGTGATGGAATGCAAGAAATTAAAATTACAAAAAGTGAAGAGAAGAAATATTGTTAGTAGTTCTACGGGAAAATTTATGAAACAGCAAATGGAATCGATCGCTCCAATCAAATCCACTGTGCTTTTCAAAGAATGCGTTAAAACATTGTACGACAATAATGCTAATATATGGCTTGAAATAGGTAATGGTGAAATTCTAACGACATTTCTGAGAACTATTTTGGAATCTACGCCGGATACGTTGATATGTTCGGCAATTGGAAATAATAAGAAAGAAGTGGACTCATTCATTCATTCATTATGTCAACTTCAGACTTTTGGCGTTAAAATTAAATGGGAACGAATTTGTAATAGAATAAGTGATGAGGAAATTGTGAATTGCTGTGGGAAAACGACCGATGAGAAAGTGATCGTTGGAAAAGAAAGTGACATGGAACTGATTGAGCAGCATCTCATCCATGGCGAAATAATATTGCCTGCAGCATTTATCATCTCTATGTTTGTTGAATTTGTTAAAAATTCATTACAAACGTACATTGGCAAATCAAAAATTCAAAGCTTATTTTCTGACCGTAAAACAATAATTTTTGAAGTATTACGGTTGGAAAAACAGGTGAATGAAACTGATCTAAGAAAACTTGGAATAAAATTCGATTCATCTGAACTGATTCTGATAAATGGCATTAATAGATATAGCAGTTGCAGATTAGGTACTGAAGGACGTGAAAAGATTTTGGAACAAATGAAACAAATGATTGCCTTAAATACGTTACGAATTAAGTACGAGCAGTTGAGGATAAAAATGAATGCATTACCTTATCAGGCGTTTTATGAAACAATGAGAAGACGCGGTTTGCAGTATGGACCAAAGTATCAAGTATTACGTGAAATATACTACAAAGATCATTACATTGGTGCAACATTGATCAATGTCAGTGATCTCACAGAGCTCCTCGATGGAGCTCTTCAACTACTTTCTGCTGCTCTTCTAACCACTAGTAAATCATCGGTTTACATTCCTTTTGCAATTGATGATATCATAATAAAATATGATATGAAAACTGATCACAGTTATTTTCGCGCATATGGAATTATCTCAAAGCGTATCGATAATGTTATTAAAGGATCAGTTATTATTTATGGGGATGGAGATCAAATCATTCTAAACAATGTTACAGCAATTGATATTAGTGCTAAATCCAACACATCAATCAAACGTCGCAATCCATCAGACTCTCAATATTCAACTGACGCAAAAATGAAACCTGCTACAACCACAGATGCGAGTGATACGATAAAGCATATCGAGATGAGTTCTAATAATTCTGATAATGTATTAACAACTGAAATTAAAACGGATAACAAGCTGTCTATTCGAAATGAAACGGTGAAAATTGAAATTATTGGCTATGTTGGTCAATTTCCTGGTTCTGCAGTAGATTGCGCTTCATTGTGGAATAACTTGAAAGCAGGAACAAGCTTGCACTTCTCCGACAATATTCAAAAACTTCAAACTGATATTACCATCTTTAATCCGGTACAGTTCGGTATTACACCTAAAGAAGCTACTTATATTGACCCTCAACAGAGAATTCTCTTAGAGATGACACAAAAAACGATCGAAAACGCTGGATTAAAAAGATTAGATAGTGATACGGGCGTATTTGTTGGCGTCAGTTCAAGTGATTTTGCTCAAAAAGCATATGGAGAGATTGAGGATATCTCTTCATATCTTGGTACCGGTACAAATCAAAGCGTTTTAGCCGGTCGCATTGCTTATTGGTTCAATTTAAAAGGACCTACAATGGTAATCGATACTGCGTGTTCATCATTTTTCTCTGCGCTTGTTGTCGCTTGCGATAACATTAGAATGGGTAATTGTCGGGCAGCTCTCGTTGGAGCGGTTAATATAATCCTTAATTCAAAACCTACGTCAGTGTTGGAGAAAGCGCAAATGCTCACTAAAACGGGCTTTTGCAAGGTGTTTGATGAGGATGCAGATGGATATGTCCGATCAGAGGGAGCTGCTATGATACTGATTCAGAGAGTAGCTGAGAGAGACTGCAATTCAGGAAACCAAATTTCATTTATTCATCAGAATGATACGACGTTCACAATCGAATCGTACGGTATGGCACATAATGGACGATCGAATGGGCTTACGATACCAAGTGGTATAAGTGAGTGCGAACTGATTGATAGGGTTAATACGAAACGTACAAATATGTCGATGATAAGCTGGGTAGAAGCTCATGCAGCAGGCACTCCATTAGGTGATCCAATTGAGGCGGAAGCTATTGCCAGAGCCCTAGCAGATTTATCGCGCACGGATCGTCCGATTTACATGACGTCGGTAAAAAGTTCAATTGGTCATTGTGAAGCTGCAGCCGGTGCTGCATCGTTAATAATGGCCCTCGAGGCATATCGTCACCAATATCTACCACCAATCCAACATTTCAAATTGCTAAATAGGAATATTATGAACAATGCTATACTGAATGTACCAGTAATTGGTGAAGAATTACCGAATACTTTTGATATACTCATAAACAGTTTCGGTTTCAGCGGTACCAATGTGTCAGTGATTCTCAGAGGGTGCAACAGAAGAGAAATGAAGAAAAATGAACAAACAAATCGTCTAGTAGTGAAGCAAAAGTTATTATTCGATCATTCCCCGTGCATTCTTCTATATTCACTAGATGATTCAGAATCATTCAAGCTGGCATCCGAGAAATTGGAACAGTATGTAAAGCAAACAAGCTACAGTCTTGCAACAGTTTGTGCATGCTCGCAAAATTTAAGGAGTACTGGAAGATATCGGATAGCACTACCGATTAAACGACACACACAAAAATGGATATCTTTCCAGATGATAAATAAACCACAGAAATGGACTAAAGTTGTTCTGAATTTGGGAAAAAGCCCAGAACCATCTATGATCGCCGAACTATGCACAGTTTATCGTTCTTTCCGGAGAATTTTTATAGATTATATCAAAAGTTATAAATGTGCAAACATTTTTGTGTCATCCGAACGAACTGATCAATTTAAATTCGAATATATTTCAAAACTTTCATTGGTCACATTTTTGCTGGCAATTGGAATAATTCCATCAGCAATTATCGCATCGAACAAAATCGATCGAAATGTTATTAAAATAATAGAGCGAAAGTATAAGGCGAAGTATGCTTTAGAAGCAGTAAATAATTTCGAAGAAGTGTCATATCAGCGTTGTAATTCCGAAATACGACAAGAAAGAGTTTTCGAAGATTCTGATTGCATTTTAAACGTGCAAAGTTTACTTATTGAAAAACCTGAAATGATATGTGATAATAATTGGAAAGGATCATTTACCAACCAATTTGTAGATACAATTTGCCAACTACATGAGCATTTCATTGACATCAATTGGCAGGTACTTCATGATCAAGCGATTAAGACATGCCTTTTACCGGATCCTGAATATTCCAAGAAAAAATATTGGCCTTTTTTGAATCGTAATATGCAAAGTATCGATTACAATAATTCTTCATACGACGAACTTTCCTTCTTGAATTTGCAACCAGAAATATCCCCAACGACAAAAAAACCAGACGAAGCAAGTCCCACGGTTGATTCATTTAACACTGATAATCTTGACAGTACTAAAATGGGTCCGATTAATCGTCACTACCTATATAAATTAATCCAAGAGAAATGCATAGCACTGAATCCAAGACGAATTAGTCTATATATCGCTATCAATCTTACCGATCCAACAACAATCATTGGACAACAAGCTATCTTTACCGACCGGACAAATGATAATGACGACATTTCCAGGATCAAAAAACAACTTGATTTTCATAAATGTACAAAGCTGGTATTGGAATGGGTAATTGATGAGAAAAATTTACTAGAAAATACTATAAGACAAAGTATGTTAGTGATCGGTCTGTGGAAAATTCTGTTGAATAGCAATAATAGCAGTCATCTCAATAAAAATACGAAATTATGCTTAATTGTCTTTGCTACCACTCATACGACAGGAAATCAACGATTACGTGCGCCATTTTCTGCTTTGCTGAAAACGCTAGCAATGGAACACAGAAATGTGAATTTCAAAAGTATTCACACTGATATCATCGATCAACAACTTCTCTACGAAATTTCAGATGAAAATTTTCTCAATGAAATAATTTGTTATAATAATGGTAATCGATATGTTGAAAGATTACAAGAAATTAATGATAATATCAGGCTAGCCGTAAGAAATGTTAATCGAATATTGATAACAGGAAATATTCGTGGCATAGCAATGGAACTGATCGAATTGTTGGAACCTGATTTGGCAGTAGTTGTGTCTAGAAGTATACCAAGCACTTGCAACAATGGCGGTAGTGGTTCTGTGATCAAAATGATACAAGCTGACTGCACCAACTACAAACAAATGGAAAAAATTTTCATGACATTTGCGCCATTCGATGTTGTTTTCCACTGTGCTGCAACGATAAGTAATAGTTTGATGGAAAATATGAATGTGAAATTGTTTGAAATGGCATGCTCTCCGAAGGTTATAGGTTTACAGAATATCATAAAGCTTTCGAAAGCATACACAATCGGGAAAATAGTAGCATTTTCATCAGCAGCAACTATTTTTGGCTCTGCCGGACAGGCTAACTACGTTGTTGCCAATGAACTTATGGAATATTTGATGATGAGATATGTGCCAGATGGTCTGTTTATTAGCTGGGGTCCATGGGATGGACGAGGACTTCTAGTTGGTGAACATATGGCTAGCATTCGGAAACAAGTCCAGGATAGTGGTTGGAAGTTAATGCGAGTGGAACAGGTTGCTCGATTGTGCTGCAAATTACTTTCTAGTACAGGTCATCACATAGCAATGGATGTTAATTTTGATGTACTTCGAAAAAAGCGTCCATACCTCAGCAGCTTTCTAAAATGTATTCCAGACAATGATCTCCACAGAGATGATCATCTGCGTTCAGATTCTAAATCAGGAAAAGGTTTCAATGAAATAATCAGGAATTGTGTTATGGAAGTAAGCGGCATTGCAAATGTAAGACCTGATGTAGGCTTCATGTCAATGGGGATTGATTCATTGATGATCTCCGAAATGTTAACGCTACTTAAAGAACGGTTAAATTTGAATATTCCGCTTGCTGTTCTCTACGAATACTCTACCGTAGAAACATTATCACAATATTTGTCGCAAAATATTCAGACAAGTTGTAAATTAAAAAATGATATGGAAACGATAGATAGAAATGATGGGGTTGCAATTATCGGTTATTCGGGAGCTTTTTCCGGAGCGCCTGATGATGAAACATTTTGGCATTCTCTGCTAAATGGCAAAGAATTAATTGAACATCACAAAAAAACTGTAAGTGGTAATTATGAAACTATAGAAGCAGTTGGTATAGTACCAGATATTGACAAATTTGATTATCGATTTTGGAAAATGAGTCCTGATGATGCAAGTTACATTGATCCACAAATTCGGAAATTTATTGAACACGCGTATACTGCTCTTGAACGATCGGGTCTTGTAAGACTGAAGAATAAGCTAAGAATAGCAGTTGTTGCTGGTGCTGAACCGTCAGAATATCGTCCAAAATCACGCCGTATCGGTGGTATCGAAGATTTATACGAAATGAATCAGAAAGACTTTGTTGCCGCATGGACCAGTCATTTGCTCGATCTTCGCGGTCCATCATTTGGAGTTTATTCAGCCTGTTCCACTGCTCTTACCGCTATCATACAGGCTCTTCATTTGCTGCAAGAAAATCAGTGTGATGTTGCGCTTGCAGGAGCCGTATCCTTGACTATACCACGCACTGATGACAACAATAGCCTACAAGGAATGGTACTATCATCCGATGGCCACTGCAGACCATTTGATCATAAATCAAGCGGAACGGTTCGAGGCTCAGCAGTTGGTGTTGTAGTACTGCGGAGACTTAGCGAAGCTCGACATACCAACGCTCCACTGATAGTTAAAATAGTTGGCTATGGGATTACTAATGATGGCTTGCTAAAGTCCAGCTTCATGGCGCCGAATGTTAGCGGTCAGCTAACGTGCATCAAGGAAGCAGTTGAAATGACAGGTACAGCTGAAGTGGATTATATCGAATGTCATGGGACTGGAACAACAACGGGTGATCTAATAGAACTTACAGCAATGTCACAGGTGTATCATCGCGATACATTAATTGGTTCAGTGAAGGCTAATATCGGACATGCTTTAGCTGGTGCTGGTATTGGTGCCGTTATTAAATTATGCAAAATCGCCGAGATGAGAATTATTCCGAAACAAATTAATTTCGATAAACTAAATGAGAATCTGAAAGATGTTAGTTTCAAAATTACCCAACGTAACATTGAATTACAGAAGAAAAAACTACGACTTGCGATGAATTCTTCTGGCATTGGTGGTACTAATGCACATATTATCATAGAAAATGATATTCATATGTCCTCCATCAATCAGTTAAATATCGAGCAATGTTTTTATGCTTTAACAATATCAGGTAAAACTGAAAATGCCTGCATTCGTCTCTGTCATCGTATAGCTAATTATCTTAGATCAGAGATGAATTTAACTGAAGCAGCAAGTACGTTGCAAAATTATCGTGAACATTTCGAATATCGGATTGGCGTAAGTGTAAAATCAGCAATGGATGCTATTAATCATCTGAAAGATGTCAGTAAAGTGGAAAAGGCAATCGAATTGAAAAGAGAAAACGTTGCGTTCTATTTTGCACCTCAGGGATTGGAATATGCTAATATGGGATTGGAAGCAATGGCTTACAATGAAGTATTTCGTGAAACGATGCAGAAATGTTGCATTATCGCTACGAAATTAATTGGTGTCAGTTTTCAAGGTATTATTCATCCACAGGAAAAGTTTGATTCGCCGCAATATGCAGCAGTTACGGAACAACCGTACTCACAAGTGGCAACGTTCATTGTTTGTTTTGCTTTGGCTGAACAGTTACGAGCATGGGGAATTGAAGGATGCGTAATGATCGGACATAGTTTGGGTGAATATGTCGCTGCAGCTCAGGCTGGCGTCTTCGATGTGGAAACCGCCTTACAGATACTTTTCAAGCGAGGATGCTTAATTATGAAAACGGAAAGAGCAAAAACGCTTGCTGTGAAATATTCAGAATTTGGATTAATTGATGCAAAATATTCTGATACTGCCGAAACAGTTGATGTTTCTGCTATTCTCAGTTCGGATCTTAAATGCTTAGTTGGAAAGCCTGAAAGAATTGATGAGTTGAAGGAAAAACTGGAGAAGGACGGAATGCATTGCAGGAAACTGGAAACAAATTACGGTTTCCACAGCTCTTTCATGGATTCCATACTTGAAGAATTTGAACAATTTTTGGAAAATTTCACTTTTCAAAAGCCAACAAAACAAATTTTATCAAATATTAGCGGCGAACTTATAACGAATTTTGACAGCAAATATATGGTGAAGCATATGAGAAAGACAATTCGAATTGATAAATGCATCGAAAATTTGGACGACGAAATTAAGGTAATCATAGAAATTGGTCCAAAAGGAATTCTCGAAAGTTTAGTGAAGAATATTCCGAGTGGAATTGAGGTGATTCCAACATTACCGTCCAAAAGACAATATAATAAAGGTTATGATACAGGTGATCTGCTCCACATCGCGACGAGGCTGTGGATGAAAGGTTACGATCTAAACTGGGAAAGGATTTGTGGGAATTATGGTTTTGATAAGCTTCTTCCAAATTATCAATTTGAGAAAAATATTTGCTGGAAATATCAAGATAAGAAGTGGAACACGGAAAGAATCGACATAAACCTATATAGACCATGCTGGATACCGTACAAATTAACAACCGGAAGACGAATTCCAAAAGGAGTCATATTATTCTTACCGACGATATGCACAAAACCAATCGATACACTTCTTACAACGTTGCATAATCTGTTTGTTCCGGTTCAGTGTGTTTTCAGTGACACTTTCTCAACCAGAAATTTAAATGTAATGAATGGCAAAATTTTTATAAATTCGGATAGAGAAGAATCCTATCAACAATTAACTAATTTACTTCTTAGCAGTAATTTCTTCTATGATACGATAATTCATGCATGGAATTTTCCCATAAAAAAAAGTGGTGAAACTGAACGGATCAGTGATGATTACTTGCGTTTAAGTTTTTATTCCATATATTGGACTTTAACAAATGTTGTACGAAATACGAGTGATCTAAGATTTCTGGTTTGTATTGATTGGGATGCGGAACCGGAAATATTTACAATGCTGGGACCAATAAGAGAATTGGCGATGACAAGACCATCAACGCAAGCTGCTTGTATTCTTTGCACATCGGAAGTTAATTTATTTCGGGAATTACAATTATTTGAATCTTATCGAACTGATTTTTCATTGATTCGAAATTTGATCGATGGTGAATTTGAACATTTTTCCTATCAAATAAAGCAAATTAAAAGCGACGATTATTTTACGAAAAGTTGGGATCAATCGATTTGTGAAAACGATTGCCTCGTTCGAAACGCTGATGTCGTTGTGATTTTTGGATTTGGCAACATTGCACAATCTTTCATAACTGTTCTGTGTCAAAATTTCGATTTTTTAACGATCTGTGTAGCTAGTCCAAGTGCTACACGTCATTTTCAAAAATTACATAATAAAATTAACAAGTGGAAAAGTTCGGAAAATTTTAGAAAATCGAGAAAAGTTGACGTTACCAATAATCAACATACAATTGTTGCATATGACGTCGATGTAACCAAAGAAGAAGAAGTACGATATCTACTGAATCAAATAATGCTGCAGTACGGACGCATTAGTGTTATAATCCATGCAGCTGCTGCAAAAGTTAACAGTGCTAAATTCGAAAAGAACTTCGATGAAATACAATTTGTATTGCAACCGAAAATTCGAGGAATTCGGAACATAACCGATACTTTACGGGAAAAGGATATTAGTGTTCGAAGTCTAATCCTTAATTCGAGTATGAATGCATTATTTGGATTACCAGGCAATAATGATTATGCCGCATCAAACGCTTTTCTTGACGCATGTTGTAGCAAAAATTTTCGAAATATCAAAAACATCACAACCATACAATGGACCGGTTGGAAAGATAGCAATATGTTTAGCCTTTATACTAACAAGGAAAATAAAAGTCAGAATCCGGTTGCAAATCTTATCACGGAACACTCATTATCAGTGCAAGAAGCTGAAAAAATAATATGGAAATGTTTGCATGAACGAGGATTGATTGCTGTCTCATCCGTAAGTCCCAACGAGATTGTTCATGAAATACGTAAATCAAATTTTACGATAAGTAGTAAATCTGCTACTATTCCGGAACGGAAAAAAAATACGGAAAAGAATTGCAGTGGTTTAAAAGATATTGTGGCACAAATTTGGATGGATTATTTGGGTGTTAAACATGTAACCTGTCATGATGACTTCTTTCAGTTAGGTGGACATTCTCTAAATGGCATGCAAATTATTTGGGAAATTAATCGTGTAATGCAAATTGATTGCAAACTGGATGATCTATTCCAAAATTCACAGTTCGAAAAGTTTTTGCAATTTTTGCAGGAATTAAATATTAACAGGAAAGATGGAAAATTTCCATATAGTTTGAAGGACTACAAAGTTCTCGATAATAATGGTAAATTGAAAAGGATTCCGTTAAGTTATCCGCAAGAAAATATGTACATATTGAGACAGTTACAGCATCCAACTCTCTACAACACTTCTTTTTTATTAACATTTCAAGGATCGCTCTGCATTAATAGCTTACGAAAAGCGATACTCTTTCTTATTGCACGACAAACTTCACTTCGAACGATATTTTTGCTATCGAATAATACGTGCTATCAGGAGATTCAGTCTCTTACAGAATCTTACTACCATATAACTTGGCCTCATATGAGTGAATTTGAACGTTGCAAGCTGATAAATGATGAGAAAAATCACGTAATAGATCTGAATGAGATTCCATTCAGGATATTAGCGATGTGTAATAGTGAGGCTGATGTGGGAGAAATTGAATACATGATAATGATAAGCCAACATCATATCATTACTGATGGTTGGTCAATGACTATTTTTGCCGATGAATTAGGAAAACTTTATCGTTACTGCTTGACAAATCAACGTATCCCGGAAACTTTTAGAAGATTACCTTGGAATGTAACTCAATTTGCAATTTGGCAGCGTAGTGACGAATTTACTGAGACATTGCAAAATGATCTTCAACGACTATGTTTCAAACTTCAAGAGCTCAAATCAACACGGATTGTTGCGCAGAAAACTGTAATTACAGCATCGAAGTTAATTGACCAAAAGATATTTTGGATGCCATCATCGCTTTGCGCGCAAATTAATCAAACAGCCAAACGATATCAGCAGACAGTGTACACAGTAATGCTTACTGCATTCCTATGTCTTGTTCGAAAATTCTCGGATGATTACAGTAATGATACAATTGTGATCGGTTGTCCGGTATCCGGAAGAGTAGGTGCAAAAGAAATGAAATCAGTTATGGGATATTTTTTGAATAACATCATCTTAATCGTTAAGGATTTCAAAATGAATGTAGCAAGCAACATTCTTTTCGAGCAAGTTAAAGAAGCAATTCAGGAGGCCCGATCATTTGAACATTTACCATTTCACTTATTGGTAGCCAAATTATCACATCAACGACAACATATTCAACAACATCCTATTTTCGATATTTTTTTTAACTATCGCCATAATCTTGATTTTCCGAAAATCGAAATTTCTGGAGTGAAAAGTACGATAGCACAACTTACCACCAACAATGCATTTGACTTTGCATGTACAATTGATGAGACAGATGGAGAAACATTGATTACTATTAATTACAATGTCAACAAATACTCAGTTCAGCTTATCGACGACATGATTGCAGTTTATTTTAAATTACTGAAATCTCTTAGCAGCCAATCTGATAACAGAAGAAGCACGATCAATACGATGAGGGATTTGGGACGCAAAACTCATCAAGACGTGTTATCAGGGAGTGTTATTGATATTATCGAGCAGCAATCTGTGCTTACTGATCAGTTTACTGCCTTTTGCTACTCACATCATGCAATTACCTATCGACAGATGTATGGAATGATTCGTATATTTGCCAAAAAAATTAAACAATTTTATTTACAAAATAATTGTGAGAGCATTCGTGCTGATACAATAATACCGATATGTGCTGATTCAAATGCAATAATAGTGCCACTTCTAGCAGTGCAACTAACTGGTGCTGCATATGCACCTATTGATCCCGCAAACTCTACAACAATGATCGCACAATTGGTGCAAGACATTGGCGCATCAATTATTATTATTCAAAAGAATCGTTCAGATCTAAACATTCCCAGTTTATCGCTGAGTGATTTTCTATCATTGAATTATCAGCAATGTTGCGCTTATGATGTCGATGGGTTAAATGAACTGAAAAAAGCAGAAAACAAAAAGCGTTTACAGAGTTCTGCTGCATCGTATGTTATT
This sequence comes from Litomosoides brasiliensis, assembly GCA_013365375.1. Classification (NCBI taxonomy): domain Eukaryota; kingdom Metazoa; phylum Nematoda; class Chromadorea; order Rhabditida; family Onchocercidae; genus Litomosoides; species Litomosoides brasiliensis. The sequence goes on along the minus strand of JABVXW010000137.1, from coordinate 75,382 downwards.
TTCACGAGCGGTTCTACTGGAAAACCAAAGGCTGTCTGCGTTACGAATCAGAATCTTCTCAATTTTGTGCTTACATCAACTCAGCAAGCAGTTTTCCGTCCCAAATTTCGCGTCTACCATTCCGTTAATACAATTTTTGATGTGAGTTGCGTAAATATTTTTACAACTTTTTCAAATGGCTCCTGTTTGATCGCATCGCACAATATTCTCAATGCAACGCTTGAAATTGTTGAAAAGAATGTGAACTTTGCTTTCTTACCATCGGCTTTATTTAATATGCTTGACAGTGGTGAAATCAGTCAGCTGCAACAGTTGGAAAAGTTATTTGTTGGTGGTGAAACACCAAATAACGAGCAACTTCATCGATGTCTACAAGTGGGAATTCGAATTTGTCAAATTTATGGTCCAACGGAGACCACTGTCTGGTCACTGACCAACAATTGTTCGATATTAGAATATGAATGTGGTCGAGTTATCGGATTAGCGATCAACAATGAGATTGCATATCTTTTAGATTCGGAAAATAATATAACGTGTAATGGCGGTAAAGGTGAATTAGTAATATGTGGAGAAGGCGTTTCACGCGGATATTTGAATCACAGAGCAAATGTCTTTACGCGCAATAAGTTTCACACTAAAGAAGAAGAAATTTTAAACCGTAACATGTTTTGCTACTATACCGGTGATTTAGCAATGAAATTTGGTGGAAAGTATCGTTTCTTAGGTCGCAAAGATAAGCAATTAAAGGTACGTGGTTATCGAGTAGAGCCGACGGAAATCGAAGCTGTAATAAAACGATGGGACTCATCAATTCGAAATGTTGCTGTCTTAAAGAATGATCAATTAGACAATTTATTCTTATTTATTGAAAAAGATACCGATAGTCAATACTGTGAAAGATTAAGACAGTACCTGAAAGAGCATTTGCTTCACTTCATGATACCCAAAAGGATCATTACGTTGCAGCGAATGCCACTAAATAGGAGTGGAAAAATTGATATCAATAAGTTGAAAGAAATGATGGAAAACTATTCGGCTGATGCCGATAGGACGATTTCTGAAATTTGTCAATTTGACGAAGTATTGTCCGAAGAAGTGCGAGAAATTTGGTGTCAATTACTCGGAATATCCAATTCGAAATTTGAGGATGACTTCTTCGTAATTGGTGGACACTCTCTTCTGTTGGTGCTTCTTCGACACAAACTTCGTGACAAATTCAAATTCGATCTGAATTTCGAACATTTCTATCGTCAGCCAACATTAGCAGCTCTCATCGATAGCATACATGCAAATGCAAGTGCATGCAGTAAAGTAACAAATGAGAAAATAACGTACCACAATGCACTAACATTTGCAAATCTTCGAGAAACTACATCAGCTATCGGTAATCTTTATATGATACACGCTATCGCCGGTACGATATATCCATACTTTGAACTTTTATCAGCTATACCACAGTGTTTGAATATTTATGCTATTGAATATGAATTTCATTATCCATCGAATAGTTTACTGGAGCTTGCATCTTTTTACTCCAAACAAGTAAGTGAAATTTTATCTACTTAATTTTTTTATTCCTTATGCCTATCTCGCTAGTTTCATTAGGAAAAAAATTTTTTTAAAAAAAAACAATGGAAATTTAAGCAGAAATAAGAAAGATATTCGTGTCAAATAAATATTCACGTTATTATGTTTTGCAGCAACGATTACTTTTTAATCGAAAACGTTATTTTCTCGTATTTTATAAATAAATTCCATTCTTAGTTTAATTCTGTGGAATACAATAAAATTTCAAACATTTAGATTATCAAACATAGCCAAACGAAAGCAGTATATTTAATGGGACACTCGTTAGGTGGTATTTTGGCACGTGAAGTAGCACAGTTACTTAATGATAATTGCAATAATGAAGTAACATTTGTTATAATGCTTGATTCATGGTATTTTGGCATTGATGACCTAGACGTGAACAACGTCAAACACTATCTTCAGGTTTCAATTTTTATTTTGCTTGAGAAAAAACTTTCTTTTGCTATTTATTTCATGTGGAACAGATATGACGAAGGCATAACATCATTAATTTAGGAAAAACTAGATGGTTTACCAGGTAAAGAGGAATTGATCAGGAAATCAGTGAAACTAACTGAAATCCTGAAAAATCATCAATTTACGACCAGTTCTATCAAAATTTACCTCTTGAAAGCAGAGAATCACAAAAAATTTCCGCTCGGTAGAAAAAGGTAAGCAAATTTCATTTGGCATATGAGCACTGATAGTAAATTTAAAGCGTCACAAAGTTTATGATCTTAAATATTAAAACAAAAACGACAAAAATCAATGCAAAAAAAATGGTCCATGTTATCAATAAAATAATAACTTCAACTGGTAGGGAATGCACCGCAAAAAATGACCAAATAACTTGAATAAGTCTTTTTTTCATTGCCAATTCCATAATCAGACTAAATTATCTAAAAAGGGAAATGAAAATTATTCAGTGACCCAGTTTTTTAAAAAAATTTTCGATCGAGGTCAACTGCTTTTTGCAAGATTGGTTTACTTTTGTCAATAAAAGATTGCATAATCAGTTCATTAACTTCTATTTGTTATTTCTTCTAACGTCCGGCACAAATTTAGGTTAGTTATCAATGAAGAATCACATAAGTGATATGCCAAAGAATTCTAATCTCAGAACATATTCCATAAGACACATGGCAATTTTTCTTGACTTGAATTACAGTACTTCCCTCAAACTCACGATAACTGCTTATTTACGTACACTTCATTCTCTAGCATCAACTGACTTTATCACGAAGGGTACAATCACTAAACTTTAATAAAAAAGATTTCTTTCCCACAATCATATTTTTCCATGCAGTTATTTTATAGAGTTTTTCATTTTTTTTATTTAGAGGATTAAACTCCGAAAAGCAAACTCGATCGCTGATTTCAAATGGTTGGCAGAAGATTTCTGCAAAGAACGTGGATATATTTTTGGTTGCTGGCGATCATGATACTATGTTACGACGACATAATACAACTGTCTTTAGTCGTATTTTCGCTTATATTTATTCTATGAATGGAATGATAGTCGAAGAGGCTTAAAAAACCTTCGTTTCCCTCGATCATAATTCTACAGCTAATCCCATAAAGTGTTTCGGAAATGTCGGAAGAATCGGAATAAATTTAGCACAGATATTAAGAAATTCTGAAAGTAATTCATCATTTGTAATAATCAAAAGAATTCATTCAATCATTTCACTTCATTTGGAGCTAGATTGGTAATCAAGTTGCTTCTCCTAACCTTTAATGTTGGCTATTCTTTATTTCATCAAATCAATCATCTTGTTTTGATTGCACAATTCTCCTGCTGGATATAAACCATCACATTCAATCTTTTATGAAATTTACTTGCAGACAATTAAATAACTTTCACTCAAATCTATATATATATATATATATATATATATATTTCAACCCTTCAACAAGACGAGTGTCATTACTACTATAACTTTCTTGAAAAAGTCAGTGTATTCCGATAACGCTTCTACAACCGCTTCCCCCATATTCTGATATTGTTCAATAACTTCAATCAATTGTAACTCTCTCATCAATAAAATAAAGTCCCATCCGAGTAATTCTCGTCTTACTCTGATAACACTCCCTTCTTTCACAACCAAAGCAATGATAGACTGCTTCAATTTTCAAAATTTAGGATATCCATCAAAGGTATGATGACCATTACCATATTGCTTACTTGATTAAACTTTTTTCAACAATTTTTCTTAAAAACACTTTCCATTAGAATCAATCAGAAACATCTTAAACAAGTACCAAAGAATAATCACACAAGACCCACAGTACTAAAAACCAGTCGAAAATTTAGAAGAGAAATATAATTCAAAAAATTCTAATATAACAAAAAAAGAACAAACGTTCTGTATGTGCACATAAAAATTCTTAAGGCAATGAAAAGTATAAATGCAACTATCATCCAAGAACCTTTAAGAGATCACTTTCACACATATTAGCATCGAATACAACTTTACTCCATCTGCTTTGCTCAAGTGCTTCGTAAAATTCCTCGCCATTCTGTAATAGGTATTCGTTACTCTGTTCAGCCGATTCATCTTCTACTGGTTCAATACCGGACATTTCATACGATGTAACTGCTCCACCAACTACACATGAATAATATTGCTAAAATAGAATTTACCGTCGGATAGTGTTAATGCGATTAAAGTTTATATGCGATTAAAGTTTATATGCGTTTATATGTTTATATGCGATTAAATGTCGCATGAATCATATAGCACTTTTTATATAGTATTTATATACTTATAGGAAATATATTAGGAATTTTTATGATTATTCTCATAAAAAACAAAAAAACAAGCTTTAATTTGTAATAGAAATAGATATAATATTTTGTACACTTCCCAGTTTAGTAACAGATTTTAATAGCATTACCTCACAAACTGTTTGTTGAGGGGTAGTTCGAGGATGCACTGGTGGAAAAGTATATGATGCATTGTAAGTGTTGACTGAATGGGTCATAGATGTCGTATTGTACGGATAATAAGATGCTAGCGACGTTGGCGGTGCTATAGAGACTGTCCCATTATCCTGAAATTAGACAACTAGTATTATCCCAACAAATCCAATAATTATAATGCGTAATTTTCACTAGAAAGAAGACCTGAGTCTGCAAATAATTAGTGTTGGTGTCATATCCAGTAACATTATGCGGAGTTTGCTGTTGTTGCTGTTGAAGGTGACGCGGTTGCCTTGGAGCCCGATATTTCGGCTGTGCCAATTTCAGAATTAACTGCTTACCATCTACGCGATATTTATTCATTTCTAGCTGAAAATGTCCAATATATAGTTAAAAAGCTGTCATTGTGTCATGAATGATTTCTTTTAAAACTCCATGTTTCAAAAACTAAAAAAATTTAAAGAGTTATTACCAACGCCCTTTGCTGATCAGTTTGATCGGAAAATCGAACGAAGCCTAAACCTTTCGAGGTTCCATCCGTATTTCGGTATACTTTTGCTCCACGGCACGATTCATAACGTTCACCAAAAATCTACAATTTGAACAATATCAAAGTTAAATGGATTACCGTAATGCCTGAGAATTAAACTTCTTTTTACTTCAATTTGTGAAGGAAAATTAAGAATCTAACAGGAAAAAAAACAAAAATGATCACGGAAAAAACAATTGATATTTCACCAGAAAAAGAGCAGCATCATCCATGTCTTGCGGAACATTGTTGACAAATAGATTGTACTCCGTATATCTAAAATCATACAATATTTCAGTTCTTCCCAAAAATATTTTAAATAAGTATTTTACTGCAGTATGAAATGATAAAGGCACTGATAACAACAGCAATAGCAATTTAAGCCAATAATCTGGACAAAATGGTTGGGGCAGACATCAAAAGATTACTAATTGCAAAGAAAATTCAACCGCTTCCAAATTTTTATCCAACGGAATTGCTCAATTTCAACCATCAATTCTACATAAGTGAAACGACGATTATTATACTAGAAAAAAATACATCCATATCAACTAACGGTGCATTTGGAGAGTTAGCAAAGGAAAGATTGAACGCTGCACATGGTTTTGATTTAGGAATGACCTTTCCATTGATGTGCAACATAGCACGACGAGCCGAATCACGATCAGCAAATTCAATGAAGCAATAACCTGCTTGCTAAAATTCAATAGGTGAAAATTCACTACTTTCTGTTAGACTGAATAATGCTTGTAGATCATTAGAAGATATTAATCCGCGCTTGATTGTTTTGCAGATAATGTCGTGGTTACAGTTAAATATGCAGGGAAACATAAGAATTCTATCTAATATTTAAACATTCACAGTAATGAGGAAATATTAAAAATGGTTAATAAAGCCACAACGTATTTCAGCAATTTAAGAGAAAGGGAATAAGACCGAGATGATATAATGCAGTTAACAAAAAATATTTAAATATATCTTACGGATAAAGGTTTAAAATGCTCAGCCACTCAAAGATTGATATTTGGTTTAAAATTATTTGATTTTGAAAATAAAAAAAGAGCTATGGATCTTGATAATGTTGTCGCTTGTGATACTGAATGAACAGAACCTTTCCACTGTGCTTATCGAAAACAATCTTCACATTAGTTACTTCTTCACCCATTCGAGCGAATGCCTCTGCTATGAACGCTTGATCCCAATCAGGGCTCAAATCACCCATCCATAGAGTGCGATCTGTATCATCACTCGGTCGGGATATCTGATACGCCATCCGTTGTAATCTGAAAAATACTTTTACTGCTTTAAAATTTATAAATTCTCCTCAGTCCTATTACGACTTGAGCGCAACCATGCAATTTGAACGATATGAACAGAAAGAATCCGAATTCGTACTGACAGATTAGTATTACATGAACTTAACTATGTAATCTAAAAAAAATTACATGCAATTCAATTGCGCATTAAAAAAATTATACGGCGTTTGAGTGCTTAAGTACATACCCTAACATGATTAACTTATAAATCTCAACTTGACTGAAAAAAGATACGATTTAGTCGTTTAATAAAAACACCCGAAATCAAGAAAAAACATCAATTAACCGGTTCAATAAGGTTTATCAAATGGAAGTTTTCTTTGCGGAAATACTGAACTTTGCCACAGCATATTCCATAACAGTTAACATTTAAAACACAAAAAGAAATTCTTACTATGAAAACAAAGAAGGGCAGATTAGCCACCGAAAAGAGAGAACTGAGCCAAATTGGTTAAATACCAAGAATTCCACACCTACTATACAGAATTACAACAGCAAAAGTTAGCTAACAGATAAAGTGAGGAGTCTTAAAAAAGGAAAATTGGCATTTAACTAACTCTGCTCAGTACTATCTTTCCGATGGATAGCCCACTAACACTTACCTTCTGGTCAGATTTCAAATTCAAAAAAGTCAACAAAATACACTATTCTTACTATTTTCATCTTCTCTGACCTCATCACATATATTGTGCTGTATTTCATGAAATATTCAGCTAATATTCTTTGATGTGAATAAAACTACTTATCAGTTAATCTGAATTAGTATATTTGTTTCCTCTTCAATGGTGCCACGAGCAAACCAATTGCAGTGCTCAGCTAACCTTATTTCATCCACTCATCTAATTCATAACTAGTCTTCCAAATTTAAATCTTCATAAATTACTCTTTCCATTTCCCATTTGTGGAAAGAAAAAGCATAAATCAAACTAAATCCATGATCTTAATAGGGACAATATTGCACAAAATACAGCCAACTCTTCGATAGTTTATAAGAAAACTTTAACTCCCATATAGAATACTGGACCTGTCATTTATTCCGTATTTCAAATTTCGAAAAATTGAAAATATGAAAGAAATGATAAGCGAACACTGTAACGTACCTATCTTAAAGGTTCTAATACTGTGAGTAAACAAATTTTTAGCAAAGAAGTGAAACGATATGCCACATAATGAAGACCATATACAAGATACTCACACATAATATGAAGCAATAAAAAAGAAATACTGCTTTTTGTATGTTTATCCACACTGATCAAACCTCATTTTCGGAAAAATAACAAAAGTTGCCAGAATGCTTTAAAAAATTTCTCTGTTCGCCTTTCCCTCTAACGCACTGTAACGAAAATTAAAGTAAAAAAAAATCAAAACTTCAACGTCATACATTACCTTTGACCGACAAGAACAAACTGGGAAGAGCAAAGCTAGGTTCTTTATTAATATTGAAATGAAAGCTTCTTACTACTCCGATTCTTGTCTCAAAGTCACTTTAATTATTGAAATACGCCAGAAAACGGTGTAAAAGATAGAGAGTGAAGTCATAGCAACTAATTCAGATAATCAGAAGTTAAAAGTAAAACCTAGTCCATTCAAATACAAAAAGCAGAGAAAAAAATATAAATACATTAAGCATAAGGGGAAGTGGGAGTATTGGGAAAGATGAAAACGACAGTGCATTATCGCATAATTTGACAATTTTAAAGAAAAACGAGGATGGATAAGTAAAATCCTTCATTTTAAGTGACTAATGTACTACCTGTACAACGCGTTTAAGCAGAAGCGACGCGACATAGTACTTAAAAGTGAATTTCCAAAAACATAAAACTGAAATAATTTCAAACAATTTTTTGTAAATAAGATTTTACCATCCACTATTGAGATTACAATAATAAAAAATTACCATTACAACCCAGTTATAGTGTAACAAAAAACACATTTCGAATATTCATGACTCAAACCTAAACAAAAGTTTTTCAATCAGTATTGACAGCATTTATGTTTACCGATTCGATGGCACTTATTCAGCAATTTCTGCCTCCCTTGGTAACGAAGCAGTGTGGACACTGAATGGACTTTCTATGGGTGCTTCGCTATCGTCTGAAACATGGTACTTAATAACTGGTGGAAAATGAACTTTGAGTGTCATAGAACAGGTGTTGGAAAATTCTAGTCACTTCAGTGCTGAAAAATACCGATCAAAATACCTCATAGAAATTTACCAGGCATTAGGGGTATGAAGCCAAATGTGGTAGCAACAGGCACTGGCGGTAAAAGTGGAGCAGCATGAGACGCCGGCTTTGAAGTTTCGATAAGAGGATTAAAATATCTCGACCCTAAAAATTTATAAGATAGGTCTACAAAAATGAAAGTGCATCTGATAGATGTTGAATAGTGTTTGTTAGGAAATTCTTTGAAACAGAACAGAAATAAGATAAAGAAATGTTATAAAAACTAACAATGAATTATTTAAACGATTCCATAATAAAAACAAAAAAATCCTCCCTTATTTCAATTAAAGAAAAATTTACCACCACTTAGTCGCGCAGCAGCTAATCCACCAGCACTACTACGTGTTGACTTATTCACTTTTCCCAAACTTGGTGCAACCGATGGTGGTGGTTCCGGGACAGGTTCTTCCTCAATTCCTTCACCAACATACTTATTGAGTTTCGGATCCCATACAATCTATAATTTCAGAAAATTCCGCAAAAAATTAAAGCATCAATATCGAACATTTAGTTCCAATTTAACGAGGGATTATGAAACATTATTATACAATACCGATGGATGTTTATCGTCCGGAAGAATCATTTCATTGCTTGATGGTATTGCCTTTGCAATCGTTGCCTTTAGTTTTGAAAATAGTCCCGAATTCTGACGATGATCATTTACAATTTTCTCCGCACTATGTGTCTAAATAACAATACATCATTTTGTACATTGCAAGTCGCAAAAAGAGAATTTTTCTAAGTTAATTTTAAAAAAGTTGATCAAAAAATCCGCTAACTTTTTCGTCCTTTTGAACCATATTTGATTGTTGCTGCGGAGAAAACGAATGTTCTGTAAGAGAGGAAAGTAAGAAATGTAAAAGCGACAGTTCAGATATATAAATGAAATATTTGGTGCTAAAATACCTGTTATAAAATTTTGGCATTGATTTGTGCTTGAATTAAGGATTACTGCCGGCACACGGTCAGATTGCAATGTTCCTTGAATCTGGTTTTCCCTTGTTACCATAGGTATTATTCCGTCTGGGATCTCTCCTTCCTAAAATAATAAGACCTACAATATGAGTTTTTTGATCGAATCCATGGAAACGAAAGAAAAGAAAATAAATAAGGTAAAATTTACCGAACGATCAGCACTTCTATGAGGAATATTTTCATGACTATTTGTAGATGTGCTATTGCCATCTGTCCTACATTCTGCCGCTATCTTGCTGTCTGCTCCTTGAAAGTCAGTTTGTTCCATTTTTATGCTTTTCCACTCACAGATACCATTGTCACAATAACTTTGCACTGTTTCATGTGAAATTTGTTTCTTAGCTTGTGGCAACAAAGAATCGGCTTTTGTATAAGTTCCACTGCTACTTTCCGCAAAATCATTCGTGCTAGCTGGCAGAACTGGAGGGAGTATTGAGTACTGAAAAACATAAGGCCCACTATTCGACATGATACAAGGATAAACACGTCTTTACAATAATACTAACAACTTGATCCAGAACCGAAATAGGAAATATTTGATATTGGTTGCGTCTCATTTTACATTCATTCTGATGTCCGAGGAAGAGCCATTTACAAAAACATGAGAGATTAGAAAAAGTAATATAATCAGAACAACAAAGATTAAAAATGCACTTGAGAAGGGTTTATCGATGCGTTTGTGTTGCTGCACTTTCTAATTCTCTCTCGTATTTGCCCCGGCTGCATTCGATATTCTGTAATGTAAGTAGCATTCACTGTCTGCAAATCTGAGTGATAAAGGGACAATAGAGAAGGTTTATAAGCCAGTCTAACTTCAACGTATTTTCTAAGTAAAGAAACGAGAAAGGATTGTAGTAAAGGCAGTTCGCCCTATCATAACACAATAAAATCAAGTAGTCATGCTTGAAATAGAAACCGGAACAAAATATGTCTCTGAGGGATAGAAAATTACTGACCAAGTTCGTTTGCTCTAATTGCATAAATCTAACCATTATTTCCGGGCTTTAGATTTTCTGCTTCGTTCCGCTTGGCAGGAATTGTTGAAACAGTTATTGTCTCCTGTCCAGCGTTTCTTTCAACCATATCAGAGCGTAATATTGCTGCACTACAGTAATAATCAAAGAGTGATTTCCTCCCGATTATCCTCTGATTTATGAATTTTTGGAAACGAATTCTTTAACATAAATAAAAGTACAAAAAAGAACTTACTTAGCGAAGTCATTCTCTTGGCTACCATTTTCAGTAACATTTGCAGTCGTTTTAGTCTAAAGTTATTTCGATATTTCTAATGAAGTATATACCAAACCAATTAAAATTTTAGATGTTTTAAAGAACCATCATTTAAAGAGGATTTAAGAGATTACACTCCATGAAAACAAGCCTGTGCAAAAAATAAAAAAAATTACTTCAGACGACTCTTTTGGTATCATAACTGGACCAACAACATTTTCGGTGTCATGATCGAGAACCGCCGTAGAGTCATTTTGTACAGCTTTACTGTCCTCAATGTGCTTATCTATGGAAGACCGCAAAGCTGGAAGCCAGGCCGTACTATTTGCATCTGCGGATGCTATATATTTCAAACTACAAAAATGTCCATAAATATCGGGTTAAAAGAGAAATGAGGGAATAAATATAATGGTCGAATCTATTTATGATCCACTTCCTTTTTTTACTACAAAAAAAAAACTAAAACCAGTACTGCTGACATCGATTAATGTGCAGAAAACCTTTGAACCTAAAAGTTTCCAGTACTTTGAAATAAAAGTGATTTATACCATCTTATTTTCTTTTCGTTCACGTGTTTTAATGGAAATGTACTTCTATTGCAGAAACATATACAAATTAACGTGTTCGAAAGAAACCATTGTGATGTCTAGAGATGAAACAAATGCGACAGAAAAATGCATAATACACACCGTTCAGCAAGTTCGTAAAGCCGTTCAAGCTGTTCGATTTCGATTTCGTGGTGTATGTTCCAAATTTCTTTCGCAATTTCAACGCAATATTGAAAAGCATCTACAGAATTTCCAAATTCCGAAACCATTTCTGCATAATCCAGACGATGCAACTGATATGCAATTGATGGGTTGAAATTCATTGTAATGTTACTGTTGGCCAGCTTTGTGGAATAATGAAAAATTTCCGTAGCATGTAAATCTATTATCGAGAAGCTGAAACTATACTTGGATGAACACTGAAGTAGTAGGTTCAGATGAAATCATCTAAGTACATGTTCTCACGTAGAATATATGTTCAAATATAAGGTAGGACAGTAAGGTATAAAAGATACTGGATATGCCATATTTTGCTAACAGAAGGACAAGAATAGAATTTTAATTACCCTTTCGACAGTACGAAGTTCATTTCCCCTGGCAAGGTCGCATGAATAAGTGTTATGTGTCGACGAATATCTGCGCTCATATCTTCGCTGAAAATTCTCTTTAACAATTACATAATTCTTTAGTATGATCGCCGAGAATAACTAATTATATTTCGAAAAAGCATTACTTAAAAAAAGACCTAGTTACTGGTTCGAATGGATTATAGCTGGGTATCAAAAGGCTGACTGCTAGGAAGCAGAAATCAGCCGCAGCATGCAATCCACGACGAGAAAGTGCGCAACCAAGCTGATATACCGTTCCAAGAGCTGCTGGTGTATTTAAATTGGCCAGCACTATAGCTGCATGTGAACGCCAGCTATTTGCTTCACACACCGGCGGACTTGTCTAAAAAAACGTTTTTTAATCCACATCCCACAATGGATGATTTATTCAAACACCTAGAGTGAAAGTCTTCAGCCCACTCATTCATTTTCAAGGTATGCATAAAAAGTTAAAAAAGTGAACAGAGATCACTGGCTCGTCTAGTACTTTGAAGTCAATGGCACTCGAAACATTAAGCAAACAAATGATTTGAAAGAGAAAAAGCTCACCAAAACCGGAGTCGGTTGTCCATTTGCCACTGAGAGAAGGGTCATTACAGGATTTAATTCCGATCGGTGCGACAAAAAGGTTGTTTCGATTTTTTCAAGTTCTTGGGGTTCATTGGCACACATACGACGTGCCAAAATCATTGCATCTGAATACAGGCCGTCTTTCATCGCACTTTCGAGAGCTTCCTAAAAGAACACGAGTTTTTCTTATTAGAAACTTAAAATACCACATGGACTAATATTACTGTTCACGTCAATGTCCACAATTATAGAATGATGATAAGAACCTTTATGTTACAAAGAGTCTGCAAGTCTAGCATAATAAGATACAAACACCAACCGAAATATGGATATTACTGTAAACGACAAGTAACTGTACAATTTCTAAAAGCTGGACTATTGTAAAAAAAACAAACTTTTCGGGGTTTCTACAAGTCTTAACATGACACGATGACGCGTTAACCTTACTTTAATATGGCCGCCCAGAAGAAGTTGTGTGAAACGATCGTATGCCTTGGGGTCCACAGGACGTTCATTGAAGTTTGCAGGAATATGAAAACTTGGCTTTTCTTTGCCATGTTGTCGCTGCTTCGACATATCACAAGTAGCCATCAATAAGCGCGATAAATCCGGACCCGTTACTCGCTAAATCATCATTGAAATTGATGCAATGTTATTTTCGATATTAAAATGAAAAAAAAGGTCGTGAACTAAAAACTAACAAATTAATTTAAAGAAAAAAGCACACCCCCTGTTGCTGCACAAGCATTTCCAGAAGTTGCCAGATCAAAAGATAATCGGTTTCTAAGCTATTTGATGGATTTAAAAGATAAGCTTCTGATTTCAAAATAAGCTCAATTTGACGTTGCACATAAAGGTGTACGGAATGAGTTGGAGTGGATCCGGCGATAAGAGGACCTAAAAAATTGACAGTTATGTAGGAGATCCAAAACAATATATAAATGTTCTTCAGATTACTTTTGTGTAATGAAGAGCTAGTTAAAGATTAATACAACTTACCAACATTTCTTCATAATTAAAAAATAAAAATGATAACAGAACTCTACATAAGAGACGGTTTTACATAAACTTCTTGAATCATGCTTACGATACCACCCTAAAACACTTTATTCAAGTGATGTGAAGATTAGGAATGCGAAAAATTAAAAATGTCCTTAACACTAAGTATCAAAACATACCTCGGAACGATTCGATGGCATTCGAAATACGCAGAAGTTCATGATTACCAAAGAGGCTTCTCATATCACGTATTTCTAGAACATTTTCCGAATTTTGAACATTCAACATAATCGTCTTTCCACCAACACCAAATCTTAGAAATGAATGCGGAACACGAAACTTCATAGGTTCTGGAATAGCTAGAGACGAATTAAAAAGATCTTATTTTCGAAAACAAAACCAATGATCAAATTCCGAGAGTAAAATTAAACTAAAAGATGTCATGTCAATAGGCAAAGTGAAGGCAGAAAAAAAGAAAAATAAATTTCGCAATGAATAATGCTTAAACCTAATCTTTGATAAGCAAACCTTTAGCAGAAGAATCGATGCTCAGTTGGTCGCTGTCATCTTCAGCATCGCATCTGCTTCCTCGTTCACTTTGCCTCAAAAATATAGAACGTATAGCGAAATAAAAACACTTATAAAAGAGCCAAAAAGGCACGCTAAGAACATTTTAAGCCAAGCGCATAAATATAGTGTATATTTCAAAAATGAAATAAATTTCAGAAATTTGACTGAATCAGCAATCTTTTCTTTAATAATCAGCATGCGAAAGCAATGCAAAACAAATGGCCAGAAAAGAAAAAGCCTAAGAAGTCATTTTACTTTAATATTTTCGATTTTAAAACTGGAATATGAAGCAGTGCAAACATCCTTAACATTCAGTCAGCACTATAACTATAGAAAATTAAATATTAGAATCTCACCCTTAGTAAAACGACAGCTGTTTTTCAGTTTTTATTCGATTTATACGAAAATATAACAATACTAGTACTTTTTGGTCCACAAAGAGCCACTAGCTTTTACCTCTCAACTTTACATAACTATAAGTGATGTCGAGGATGTCATCTGTTGTTAGTTGGGCAGCTAGAAAATATACGGATTACTGAGTGACTCCACATTTAAAAACTAGAAAAATATAAAGCAACCTGCTATCAAGTGTTTCATGCTCATCGCTGAACAGCTGTTTCTGGGACATTTCATATGCCTTTAACTGATTTACCGAACGTTTAGCTATATATTCTTCTTGTGTATGTTTACAGATCTGAAGCATCATCGAATACATCATTGAAACAGTCAAAGAAAACAATAAGTCCTTGACAATAGTAAGTCTACCTTCCAAAGCGCGACTTCAGCTGAATCTCCCTCGCACATGTAGCTAAAATATTCTCGGTTGAATTTCTTATGAAATAAATCCACTGGGGTATAATGACGACGATAGAGAACACAGTAAAACAAATATGCAGCTTTTTCGATTGCAGGTAGTTGAAAGTACTCTGGAGGTGGCGGCAGTTTGCGCATTATATACTCCACGCGTTCCTTAAATAAATCTCGTGTCTTTTTTAAATGGTAATTACATGATTATTGTTTCTCCAACTTAAATTGCTGATTAAACAAAATTTACATTACAGGTTTAATTTCGTTGCATTAGCATTAAATCATCAAAAAAAATTATTTTATTAAATTATCAAAAATCATTACCTGTGGTAACTGTATAACACCGAAATAATAAAACTCATTTGGAGCTGTGAAAGGCATTGCATTGTAATGTGTAGCAGCAGCTCGCCTTGCCTGACGATAATACTAGAGATAATTTTAAAATGTGATGACACAAAGCTTATTTTCTCGGTACACTTAAATCATTTCTGAATGCCAACACTTCATATGTCGTATTTTATATGAAACAACTTGAACAAACCAAAAACTGATTACAAATATAAATATAACCATACCACTTCTATGATATTACAAAATAAAAAAAAGTACAAATGATATTACGATATTTTAACCATACCACTTCCTGTTCATTATGGATTCGTGCCATTTCACTGTCACTTCCACTACTTCCTTCCCCATTCTGAAAATAATGCTCTTCTCCATCGTTTCGTTGAACGCCCTGAGCGAATTCATTTGACTGTTGATATCTACAAACCACTAATAACCATTTCATGTTAAACGATGATAACCAAAAAAAACAACCCTTCAGGATTTGAGCGACCAATGCAACAAACTAAAATCCCAGTCTCGATGTTATCGTTTAACAATAAATGAAAAAAGTTGCAAATCATAAACAATATGGTTGTTTTTCCAGATATAAATATGAAGCTTAAAAGCATATCTGAGAAAGAAAAGTTACTCCAGAACAAGAAGTATCCTTATTACTTTCCTACATCAAAGAAACAGCAATTGTAACCTTTTTCGAGTATATAGTGTCCGATGGGTCCCTACTGTAAGTTGAATGGTTGGAAATGAGAGTCACGTCCAACTCTCAAGTTCAAAACAGTAAACGAAAAAAAAGATACTTCAAATATGGCGCATCAGATGACGATTGGGGTCGGCGTACCGGACAGTTATCATTGCTATACATCATCGCTAATTCATGAGCTGTACGTCGTCCAAAATGAGGTCCTAACGATTGCCTGCCACTTGGACAATACCTGCATAGTATTATGAATTTAATTATGTGTTATTACATATACGAAATTGTACGAATCAAAATCTTCAATACCACGACCTACCTCAGATTTATGCTTTCTATAAAACAACGTAAATTTAATAACTTACTCGTATTGGTAACCGGTTGAAGAATGATAACCAAATGCATTTTGTCTGTGTTTGATAAGTGCAGGGCCTCTATACGGTCCTATCTCACCCATCTCTGATTTAGTGCCACGCGATAAAAAATAATCATGATCCCGAGTACGAGCAAGCCGATTTCTTAAAAAGGAGTAAAATCATAACGCTCTCGTCTTCTGTCTTATTATAATACCATTTAGACTTATTACTACAAAAAATATAAAATAAAATCTTACCGGCGAAGTGAATTGACCAAATCCTCTCCATAATAGGCGTTTTTTACAGAGCTATCTTCAGAACTGATACGATCGGGAAGCGTGTATGAATGATTCACTATAAAATATTGCAACTTTAGAAGAAAAAAATGTTACTCAATCCGTACGAAATAAGTATTAAGAATTAATCACGCAAATTATAATTACTTTTGGAAGGAGGTCGAGAATCCGACATTGCTATAACATTCGTCGGATTTGTGCTGTTGGGATCGAGGTTAATCGCTGCTGAATTCTTATGTTTCCTGCTTGATAACCTGAAATGTGGTCAATAATGTAACTTATCAGTATATTTACTACAGTATAAAATTTGCGACAGACTCAACCTCGATTTGTAACACGTGAATGTGGCATTAGTCATGCAGCACAGAAACATGACAGAATTCAAATTGAAGGTGTAAAAGCATTACGATATGTCGATTATTGATGACAAGTGGTCCAAACCAAATAATTAAGAAAGTCAAAGATAACTTCAAAAATACCAAATAATTAATAAAGTGATCATCACAAGATGAATTTCATTCAGTGACCATACAAAAATGGCATAATAGACTTTCAAAAGGTTAAAATTCTTTATATCACATACATTACCTATAAGAACTTTCGTCGACTTCTACTAACGAAGCTTTCTGCACCGGGCGCCAGTCCGAGCTATGGGTCTCCATTTTCAAACGGTCCAATCGTCTAATTACTTCTGGGTACCTTAAAATGTTTTGATAGAATAACAATAATGAACGAATAAACGCCTAAACAAATTCGGAATGTTTTGTGTTTCATAGGCCATGCTAGCGAGGAATGATGGGTGGAAATAAAAACAAACTGTTGGCGAATAAGGCGATATCGATCTCGAACATTTTTAGAATCCTTATGCTTTTCAGTAGGTCTGCTGCGGGAATCTTCAGGTGCAGTTGAATCCGTGGATTGTTCTGCCGATGTCGATATCACAGTGTTATGCTCTTCATCATCCTAAAAATAAAACATATGGAAAAAAAAGAGAAAATAGGCATACGCTCATTACCACTACAAGCTCAACTGCATTTTCAAGGGTAAGACATCTGACTTCTCGTTATGAACTCATCTTTCATCATTATCGAATATAGAGTATTGCCCTTCTTAAAGTAGTAAGATTCAAACTTAGGCTAATTTAAAGAAACAATAGGGACCTACTCCATAGCGTGACTACTAAAAATTCAGTGTTAAGAGAGATATGCTGTTCTTCTGATTTAGAAATATACAAGGCAGTGACCTTCGTTAAAATTTGTCTTAATTCATTCTGTTTTTGTGTCCCTTGAAAATTATCAGTTGGAAGTGAACTGAAAGCGTCATCAACCTCTTTCTTTAGCTGATTAGATACATTGCCCATAGCCTAAAAATTGCACTATTTATGTCATTTATTTAACTATGTTTTTTTCCTCTTGTAACGTCCATTTTGATAATCTTAAAGCTTACATGTTGTTGCCCCCCAGCTAAAATCATTGCAGCACCCGGCCGTTGAGAATTTGTTAGAGATATGATGTTCGAATCAGCTAGTGTCCCCTCGATAGCGGCAGTATTTTGTATTTCACCAGTTTCTTCAACTAATAATAATGGAGTACTGCAAACACTACTTGCAACAGGTGAGACAGTTGGAACAACACGGTTCACTGAGACTCCTGAAATTACTACAGCCTTCGATGATGGAAATGACTAGAACAGTGCACTTATTGCAATTCGCAAGTCCAAAAATCAGTTTATAGTACCAGCTTAACCTTAGACCATTACCACCAAGCTACCAACGCATCGTAAGTAATCAATAGGTTTGATATTGATAAGTGGAAGTAACTGGAGTAAGAATTTACCGCAGGAGTCATGGTTAGAAATAGGGCTAACTCGGGCGATGTTTGCAGAAGAGGAAACAGCTGTTGGGAATGTCTGGTTGCAGGACAAAACATTAACGGAAAGTGATGTCTCTGTTGCAGCAGCAGTGGATGTTGCTGTCACAGGAATGACCTGAGCCACTGCTGCTACTGGTGTCTCGCTTCCAGTCTGAAAATCATCCAGTCAATATTACTCATTTTGCTCGATCTGATTCTCCTAACAATCTTCTGAACGATTTCAAATGTAGGAAATATTTAATGTTTACCTCGCTTACTACTTGCTCCTTTTCGGCTGGTAGCAAAGTATCTGTTGCCATATTATCTGAAATATTTATCCCTTTATCTAATGGTTGCTTTCTACACCGCATTTGAATCCAGCAATTCATAAAAGAAAGTGCAAAAACTCTATTACAAACCTAATCTCGGAGTTAATTAATTAAGGAAGTTAAGTTTCTACTACCATTAAATGAGAAATTACTGCTGATTTACGCAATAATGCTGCGTCATGCTACTTAGAGAACTGCCGATGAAGTAACACACTTGCCATGTTTACTGTTGAGACAATGGCTAAGTCTCTAAAGATATAATAAGCGAAATTGATACCTTCCGCATTATCGCTGGGAACCAGTTCCATGTTAGCACGTTGACTATTATATTTTTCATCAATCACTTCCTGCAGAAATTTTTTTTAATATTAATCAAAATTTTTTATATTACAAGAATGTTATTAATACAATATTACTACACCAGAAATCTAAAGCAGTAAGGTGCTTTTGCATCATGACTAGCAATCTATGTTCCAAATCCAAAATCGGTTCATGAACACCAAACGAATATCGTTTACTTCGCTCTTCACATTTCAATTGAAGCCGTTTTTTTCTTGGATTTTAGATAATATTCTAAAGAGAAATTACAAAGTCCTAGTATAAAAAACACCTTGTAATCAACACTCCTCTGCAACATCTAATTACCACCCATCAGAGTAGAATGCAAATCTCCTCAAACAATCCTCTTCCCATTACCAGAAACACTAACCGCAGGAATTTGTTCTGACTGTTGTTGCGCGAAAAATGTGTTATGACTGTCATGTTTTGTCGATGTTTGCCAACTTTTTATATGATCGCCAACTCCGGAAGATGCTCGAAAACCTTCAAATGCTGCCGCGCTATATGGATCCGTTCCAATTTGCTAAAAGAACCGATTGAAATTACATTATTTTTGGCTTCTGAGGATTACCTGACTTGAAATTACAAAGCAATTCCTTCTCACATTTAAAGAATTGGAAGCTACGATGAATCCATTGGATATACAGAACTCACATAAACTGCTGTGAAAGTGATTAACCTTAAAAATTTGTTGAACTACCGATCAATTACAATGCAATGGTGAATTCTTTAAAATAAATAAATATGAACTCTAACATTCTGCTGATGCCACCAGTAGGGTTGTTGTTGCTGCCGCACCTCTTCTTTGGTATTATCATTCGCCAAGCTAACACAGCTCCATTCATCGCCATCTTTTGCTTGCTGCTGTGTATTCGTTTGCAACTGCCAATAAAATTGCGACATCAGCAAGGATATGCATCAACTAGCCTAAAACTTAGCTTTATAATAGAATTCAAGAAAGTGACATGCAAGGAAACCAAACGCACACGTGATAATACAAAAATTAAGAATTTTACAGTTTGAATAACACTTGCTGTGATCACTTTTTAGGATATTAGATTAAAAAACATTTCAGTTTTAAAAATATTTGAAAAAAAAATTGTTCTGA
The DNA here is from genome assembly GCA_013365375.1 of Litomosoides brasiliensis. Taxonomy (NCBI): domain Eukaryota; kingdom Metazoa; phylum Nematoda; class Chromadorea; order Rhabditida; family Onchocercidae; genus Litomosoides; species Litomosoides brasiliensis. The sequence goes on along the minus strand of JABVXW010000137.1, from coordinate 55,193 downwards.
TTCCATCTTGGTCATTGACAGAGACTAACAAACGAATGTACTGAATGAAAGGACATGATCTCTGAAAACTTCTAAAGGTTTCACGTATTTCCGTTGTTTTTTAATAAGTAACTATGCTAACAGTAGAAGAATGTTAAATAAATGTTCATGTATTCATACACATTCATGTACATATATGTTTTTCGCTTATATCAACTTATTTACAAATTTACATCATAATATAACAATAATCGTTAAACGGATAATCTAGTTTTTTTACAAGTAACTATGCTAATAGTGCATCACAAACCGAACTTACCGTATTCTTTAAACAAAGTAATAAATTTCCACTTAAATTTCCATCAACTGATAGAAATGACAAACAGGCGATAAAAATTTCCAACAAACCTACTGGGAAAACAGTGAAGATGTCAGCTAAAACAGTGGCAGTTATCCCCTCATTTACACTATATTTTTAAAAAAATGGAATAATAAGAATAAAGATATAAAAAAAATACAAGTAATTGCCTGCAGTAAATTATTTCAACGGAGAACCACTTTTTCCAAGGCACAGGATACAAATGTTGCAAATATAATATGTAGAGGAGTCATCACACGTTCATCTACGTTCCTATTCATGTCCGCAATCGGTAAAGGTAACACTGACGTCGACGTGCCTACTGGTCAAGAATGCTTATTGCTTGCATTGTCATACGAAAATGAAACAAATAGCACACCATCCTCTAGTTATATTTCGTTAGATGAATGAAGTATGTTTAAAAAACTGTATGGTAAATCTGCGTAAAACGTTCATGTGCACTTTCTCACGTGGACTACGCTTCATAATTTTCAGCTGAGAACATGGAATTTCAAAATAAGAACACTAAAAGCCAACACATCAGCAACACACCGATGACTAGTCGACCATGGGTAATGTAACAACCCACATCCCCCTTCTCCATTGTGCAAGTATTTCGCGGATAGCTGTGCTCGGTTCCACTGTTGGACTGTTTTCGTGCTGTGCTTTAGGAGTTTGTTGATTAGTTCGTTTTGTGCCCGATTGATATGAAAGTTGACTTGGTACTTGCTCGGGTGATCATTTGGTGGCTGTACTTTGTTATTTTCAGGATCAGTGATGAGTGATTCGATACCGCCAGAAGTTGTTGAGCAGTTGCGAAGGTTTCACGAAGCGTTAACAATCCTGGAAGATACTTACCAGAAGCATTTTTCTAATTCTCTGGAAGAAAACTCACAGGTTCCTTACTGTCCTTTTAATCTTTCATCAGTTATGCATACATAATGCTCATATCGATTTATCTATTTGTCGAACTTCTCACGTTACAAGGTGATACTACTCTTCATTTGTGTTTTGTATTGCTTGTTCCATTATTTCCCTTTCCTGTTGTTACTCATTATTATCGGGCAGTGGGTAGCTTATGATATTTTTATACTTCGTGCTCACTAGATATCAGTTACCTGTAAGGTTCTTTTACCCATGTGCTCTTGGAGATCATGTCTTTACCAATATGCATATGACGCCACGTCTCTGCTCAGCACTCAGGCACGACATCTTTGCGATAGGTCAGCACTGCCTGATCTAGTAAATCTGGACTATATTCTACTTCGACTCTTTTCACTTTTTTTCCTTTTTTCTTTCTCCTCTTCCGTTGGGCCTCATTGCATCCACTTTCTAACCCATAGCTGACAGTCTCAATTGATTCCCTAGCATTTGACAGGTATGATTTTAAACAGTTTAATTATTGCTAATATTTTCAGAGGATTTTTGTTGTTTGGATTTTTTATACACAGAAAAAAATTCTAGAGACCACCGCTAGAAAAGTTAGAAATTGATTTGATGTCCGTGTTCGTGATTAATTCTCTGTATTGGATGCTTCTGTGTACTCATGGACAAAAACCAAAGGATAACGAGCTTCTGCAAAATGAAATAGTTAGCTGATTTATCAACTTAATTTTTTCGTCAACTTTTTGTGAAATTTTTGTGGGCTTTATCACTACTGCGTAATTATTTTGAACATTGATTCAAAGCTTTTTTTCTCCCTCTCTTCTTCCTTTGTAATATTCAGTTGTTATATGGATAGTGACAAGATTTTATATATTGATCCAAGGATCGATCAAGACGAACTGTTTAGAACCGAACGAAAGAATATATGGGACGATTGAAACAGCTAGAAGAACGAAAGGCAGCACCTTGTTTGAATCAACGAGCAGCGAGAAGCTTTGTGCGAAATGCTCTATGGGAACCGAAGCAGCAGCAGCAGCGGTCAAGCCTATCCAATGTAAGCTTATAATATGTTGGATATCACCTATGGTGTGGGTTGCTTGCTTTGATGAGTGTATCATTATATATGCTATACATACTGAATGCAGAACAAAATGTGGTTATAAGGTAGTAAGGAAAATTACGATCTTGTTCTGGATTTCCTCTTACCTATCGCCATAAGATGGATGCTTTTCTTTTTCAAGAAAAGACGAAGTATGATAAGGCAGTAGCTAATGGCTTATATATTTTGAAAAATTTTTAAATCTAACGCTAGATATAATAACAAGAACAGTTATCGATTTGCATGGTGTTTTTATTCTTTAATCTTAATAATTATATTTTGATGTCAGCATTTTTATGAGAGAGATGCGAATAAGAAAGATGAACGATTTGAAAGTAGTGAGGATTGTTCGGTTTCGCTGGAAGAGGAAATTGACGAGGACCAAATGGAAGAAGATGAGGCCGTCGTAAATTCACATACAGTAAAAAGTGCTACAAAACGAACATCTCAGGAAGCAAATATTATGATGGCCCAAGGTACTCACCCGAAGAAGAAACGGTTGTAATTGTTGATCTCATAGTTATCGTATCACTGTATCACTATTTCGCGCTTTCTTTATTTTTTTATTGAAAAGGATTTTTAAGATTTGCAAAAGTTGTTATAGTAGGTATTGCGTAAATAGAAGTTGATTTCTCTAATTGTTTGACTTTCTGATTATTTCTAGTGAATTAGGTTTATACACTCACTGTAAGACAGGCGTGTTTAAATCGTTCACAACGGTTCGTTTTTATACAGGGTTACCATCGTAAGATGTATTATTTTGCAAATAATTTCCATCGCTTTTTTGGCTGATACTTCGCACCTCGTACTGTATAATTTCTTCTAAAGATAAATTTTGAAAAAAAGATTGTTTATGCGAACTCTGCGTAGCAAACCTCTTAAACAGTCGTGGTACACAAGAAAACATTGATTTATGAGTTTCTATCAGAAGGAAATTTCCGTTGGGAAAAACGCTATGAAGTATAATGAAATCTGCGGTTAGCTATGTCCGAATTAAACGCTTTAAAGTGAAATGATAACTTCCATATAGTGCATAGAGGTTTACCGACTTTTTTTTTACGACGAAATGATGCGACGTACTGTTTGAAATTAAAATCCATTGAAGTTCATTGGGCAATATTCTTTCTATGAGTTGATATCCATGAAGTACAACTAATAATCACATTCAGTAACACTTTCAACAATAAAGAACACACAAAGCATATGAAAAAATTTGCAGAATAATCACTACAGTGGAAAAAAAGAATCGCAGACTTCTTATAAATGTAATGATCGTTTTGCGCAAAGCCGAATTTGTTTTCACGCTATACTATATAATTAGGAAAGCGTTATCATACACGAAAAGATTGAGTAGCAAAGATGTCTCCATTTGAAAATCTCTTATTTGTGAACTACGTGGAAATATATAGGTTGGGAATTACTACACTTGTCATTTTTCAATAAAATTAATATTTTTAAAAGACATGTATGTAAATGAGAAATGAATGTCTGCGATATTTTTCACTGAGTGTTGTAACTACGAAATATAATTAGCAGCAGTACTGTTTGACAGAAATAAATTTCATTTTGCAAACAACTGCTATTTTTAAATTGTCAGACAAGCCCGGACGACACTTACTGCTGGTTTTATTCATCTCTCTCAAAGATTTTTCCAGAATAGCTCATCTATTTTTCTTCTGTTGTAAAATTTTCTAAACTTTAATATATTTCTCGATCAAGTTCTTTCATACAAAAAAAGCAACTTTGAAAACAATGAATATTAAGAAATAAGTTTACTATACATTTCTGCAACTGAGTAAAGTGACATTTTGTTTTACTACTGATAATGAAATATTATTTAAGTTCATTCTTTTTATAGCAAAATGACTTCATGCATTGGGAGTTAGATAGTTAATGATATTATTAATGTGTAAGTGCAAAAAGGAATGATAAAACAATTATTATTGTACGATATTCATTACAGTATATTAAAGTATATAATGAAACTCGAATATTTTAAATTAAATTTCCATTTTAATGGAAGATGAATTCTTATAATAAATGAAACCAGGAAAGAAAGAAAGAAAATAAGAAGGCTTGTAAAAATAGTTGCATGATAAGACGAAATCATTGCTTCATTTCAGTTAAACTTGTATCACTATCTTTACGAACTGGCCCGGTACCAGCTAAGCTTGAACTGTGGTACAGCTTATACCAACCGACCATCGGCTCACTGCTCAATTCTAAGTCATCTAATCGGATTTGTGCAATACCCATGAATGATTTTCGCTCCATTCGACCATAATCAGCCATAACTGTTATCTAAATATCAATTACTACTTTTATAATTTCTTCATTTCAAATTTTGAATTAACCATTACTACTATCTTTTACTATTATATATAATCTATGTTCACATTCGTAGACAAAGCTTCAAATTAAAAAAATTAAGAGAGTGAGAGGTTGAAATGGCTAAGAACTGTCGCAATCATTTACTAATTTCAGTTTAAATTATTAGACAACCTGAAGCATTTTCCTTCGTGGTGTCTCAGAGAAAACGATATGTTGTTGAAACACTGGTGTAGTGGTTCTTCTTATTGCACGTGTTTTTGCTTTAGCTATGCATTGTTTACCTTCCAACAGGTATACTTTCACATAGGGAGCTGAAAAAATTGGCCTAAATGAATAAACGAAAAGTTAAAGCTTTTCATTTTAAAACATATTTAACATTTTCCATAAAAATTTCTTATAAAAATTTTGCTAATTAAAAATCTCGAAATGTTAATTGCATGTTTGTTTACGGTAACATAAATTCTTTCCATAGATCGTCTTTTGCTATTTAAAAGTAAAAAGGCATATAAATTGCTTTCGAGAATAATAAAAATAATTAATACCTGGATTAACCTTCACACCTGGTTTGACAACAAGATTTTTAGCACGAATAATTTCGACATCAATGCCTGCTCTACTAGTCGCTATACCGATCTGTATCTCACCAAGCACCGGACTTGCTAGAACTTGTCGGCCCACAACCTGTAAAATAATAACTGTTATTTAGTCCAATTAATTACTTAATTACGTAAGTCATTACTTCTTATACGAAAAATATAAAGTAGCAGCAATTGAAAGAATTAATTCACCTGGCCAGGTCCTAAGCTCTCAACAAAACTGCCCAATGGACCATCGGTCAAAATAGGTCCCCAACTGAAATGTAAGCAAATTAATTCATATTGTCCAATTGATAATTTGCATTCTCACAGGAATGATTGATCGCAAGTGCGTAAAATAGCGTCATCCTTGATCTATTCTACTCGGTTTTTTTAAATTAATATCAAAATTCAAATTTACTTTCAAACAAGAAAATAAGACATGAATCATTGTAAATGACTAACTTATCACTGTGAGATGAATCTGTTGATTCTTTCGAAGTCTGCTTCATGAACGGAGTTTCACAGGGTACAGTTAGACCTTCCGGTACACCTACCTCTTCTGACCGTTGGAATCCCGTCCTTTTGCCTTCTCCAAAAATAACGAAGGTGATGAGAAAAATAATTTTAATCATTTTTAAAATGTACTTGCATTTCACAAAACTAACGATTTATTCAAATTGATTATTAATTGGAAAATAAGTAAAAAAACTGTGCTAAAAATGTGGCAACATATAATTTCATATTTCATTCAAAAGTGAAAGGAGGTAATGAGAGAAATATTGATTTGAGACAAGCCTCTTCTCTCGACTACTGATGAGTATAACTTATCATCAGATCTCCCAAAAGATCTTATCAGCTGATTAATATGTCTAAGTAGCCTACCAAGTGGAGCATTTCTACCCGGAATAAGCCTTGTCATCAAACTTTTCTTCCGATCTTTGGTAGCTGCCGCAATACCTCCTTTAGCCATCATAGAATCACTTATAGCTCCTTCTTCGATATATTCTACGTTATCATCCATTTGTTGATTCATACTTACCTGTTCACTTTCACCATTAGTTATACGTCGTATTGACTGCCTTCATAAAAAAACACAAAAAAGATGAATTTAAACTTAAAATCATTTGCATTTTCATTACAAATATATTAGCCATTAATACTTTCATAAACAAATATTAAATTGTTAGTTACTTCATAGTTTCGTACTGCATCATTTTCAAATGACATTACGTAAAATCCTAAATAATTCACGTTTATATATTTAAATGTACGTTATGACATATCTATACCTTGCAGGTACGCTCTGTGCTGAGTGTATACTTAGTGTTTCGGATCCATCACTTCCATATCCAAGTTGTTGTTCATGCATTGCTTCTAATCTTAATCGTTCACGTGGATCTCGAGGAAATCGTATTTGTGCCTGTTCTGCAGTTATGCTGTGCAAAATTTATTCTAACCAGTCATATTAACTTAGTTAAATTATCCTCAAAGATATACTTTAATAGGAAAAAAAACTATTTTGAGAACCTGAATTTGGAACTGCCGCTGTCATCTGTTGTCCATCGTCCTCATCTGCAACCCATGGAGCTGGTGGCAAATTTCGACTGTTAGTTCGTATATCTGACACTATAAGCAAAACCAAAAGTAAAAAAAGTTTTTAAAAGAAATTAAAATTTTGAAAATAATTTTGCTGCTAGAATATTGTAAGATATTTCAAAATTAAAACAAATTGCTACGTTGATAAGTTAATGATAGAGAGCCTTTCAACAAAATCACATGGAATCTTTTCTGCTAGAAATTTTTTGTGATACATCGAATAATTGGAAAATGCTAGTAAATTATTCTTAAATTAATCAAATTTCAAAATGTCATTATTTCAGGATAATTATATTGTTGCTGCTAAATTGCTTCGATGATAGCTTTCTAGTTTGCCGCCAGTTATAAAGTATTGAATAATCACAAGCATTTAGAATAGCTACATGGACGCATTGCTGTAGCAGATCGTGGTCGTCGTTCTCGATGTGAATAACGAGTAGGCATTTCATTACTGTAACCGTGGTCGGATAAGTATCCTGACGGGTATGTTACTGCCCAGTCTTCTTTAGTCCGTGTCGTACTTCGATCACATGTCCGTGATCGACGGATCCCGTAATTTGAATTCATTATATATTGCTATAAATTATAATTAATTAAAGATTTTTAAAAATTTATTATTAGAAGCTAAAACTTTAAAATTGTTTCCATTTAAAAACTGAACATTTATCCTGAATTATCGGCTTGTTAAAATATTTTCTTTCAATTTTCTTAATGATCAAAGGATAAAAAAATAAGCAAACTGTTAAGAGGAAATAGAATTAGAAAATTTTTAAAAGGAAAAAGAAATTAGTCACAGTTGAAGTGAGACGAAAGGAAAGAAGAGAGCGACAAGTAAGATATATGAATGTTGGCGTTAATATTCATTGATTTATTATTTCTTATTTTGCGGTAATTCAGCAATTTTCCAGCCTTTAGATATCATCAAATATTCCATTTATAATTTATTACCTTTCCAAAAATTCCTCTAGTAGTAATAAGCTGCTTAAACTCGTACAGGTAATTTTTCTAGTTTTGCGCTAGCAAACATTTATCATTAAGTCAATGATTGGTGCAATTTATCTGTTCTTATGAATAAAAAATCCATTAAAAAAATTTTTTCTTAAAAAATATATTTAAAAAAATGAAAATAATACTAATTTTTTATAGGGAATTTAACAATCACTGCTCATGAATCTTATGATAAGGAATACTAATTGTTATTGCTTAATAAATAATAACGTCAAGTAATACCTGTTGTGATACAGGGCGATACGCTTCATAAGTAGTTGTGTAGTCGGCAACTGAAAATGATAATGACAAGGCTAATAACACTTTTTTTCTAAACCATAAAAATATTCATACAAACCTCCTTGTTGATGAATGTTCATATAAGGTCCTTCCATTCCACTTTGTAGACGTGTAGATGCGTGATAGATATTAAGACGACGTTGTTGTAGCTTCTGAAACTGTCATCAGTTAACTTGCACATTTGTTAAGTTTAATTAATTTTCACAAAAATTTTGAGCTGAAAATAAAATAAAGTGGTTGAAAGCCAACCGCTCTAAGTGGATTATCTTCATCCATATCAACCAATGTATACAAAAATGGTTCGTCGTCTAACTGGGCAATTGTAAAATCGATCAACACTTCACCCATAAATGAATTTGCCTCATATTGATCGTAATCCCACACTGTCACCTTAAATTATACTTAAAATAATCAAAAAGTTTTTAATGCAATTTGTAGAAAAGTAATTTTCATTATTAAAAGGTTAAAATTTTCTACAGATTATGAGTGGTTTCCTGTAATACAATATGTTCCTTCGACAGTAATAAAATAAAAATTCTGTTTGATTCCTCTTGCACAACATATCCAATTAAAAATTATAGACTAATTTTAATTGGTTCACTTCCACACAACTTTGCAATTATTCAATAAAGTTCATCGTTAAAGATTGCGAAAAATTTTAGGTTAAATAATTTCAAAATTATTTGCTGAAATATTGCTAATTTGATTGTCAATTCTCTTGAAAAGATTGAAAATAAGAAAAAAAACCTCGAGAACACGTTCCATTAGCATTGACCTGGTAAGTCCATGGTAGTAAAATGGTTCGTTCCAAATTGGATTGCATGTTTCTACGAGTATCGCCGACTGTCGACGACTTTTCTCACTTCGATCAGGCAAAAGAAATAATTTGATGTAAGGATTACGTGCGGCACCATCGGGTCGAGGAGGTAAATTAATTGCATGTCTTACGGTGACTACAAGTTGTCTTTCTACAGCACCGTAATATAAGGAAATCTGAAAGAGAACATCAATAACTAATTTGCTATTTATGAAAAAATGCATTAAAACCTTCGTGTGAGAAGTCTGTGAATGATTAAATGAATTTATTTAACCTTTCTTTCGGGCCTTTCTTTTGAAATAAACAATTTATCATATCTCTCAGATAGCATAGTGGTAATTTACCTCAATTCGTCCGAAGATCTGTCCTCTTCCAAATTGCCTTCCACAGTAGTCATCAGATGCAATTATCCTCGACGGACCTGAATACCTTACAAGATTAATCCATTCGAAATTTAAATTTGGAATGTGCTAGTCCGATATCTTTCATATATTTGCATTCATCATATATCCGGAAATTTTTTTCGCACCACAATCGTCTGTTTTTCTTTTTTTCTCATTTCAAAAGACAATTAATTCATTACAGATAGCATTCGCAGCAGAAAAAAAAGGCATTTCATTTTGACATAATAAATTTGACGAAAAATTACTGAATCCAATTTCCCAATATGTCTGGACAATTTAATTTGGACAACTAAACTAGCTTGTTTTACTTAGGTAACTATTGAAATAAGTAAGAAAATCGCTGATATCAATATCAGTGTATCACTGATGTATATAGTAATTACCAGCAGTGTCGTACAACGGCGAGTCGGCAGTTGCTTTACATATCAGCGCAGGATGGTAATTTGTAGATGAATTAATAAAAGATTTCATATGCGGGGGAGTTGTTCCGGATTGCAAATGCGAAAAGCCACTTGGCTCCAATGAATTGCTTAGATAGTAATCACCGATTTCTGATCCTCCTACATTTAAAGATATGAATAAGATTAAAAAAATCAATTATGTAAATCAAATCTCTAAATTGTAGTTGTTCAACAGAGAATAAAAGAAAGTCAAAAAAAAGAGGGAGTGAAATGATTGTACTTTTTGACGAACATTTCAAAAAATTTTGCATTATCAAATGTGAAATGATTTGATAAAATAATTCGAATTCACATATTCCATTTCGATTAAAAGTTAAATTTTCTATTTTAACATTGTTGTCATCATCTTTTTGCCTCTCAGTAAATTGTTCGACAATGATTTTCGTTTTTTATTTCTTTAACACTTTCATTTGTAAACTAATTGCGGAAATGATCAATTATGATAAGATATGAGATTTGCGCTGGACGTGACACTCTGCTGCTCTATCTATCGACGAGGCTTAATAGCTCAGGTCAATTGTTTTTTTTTTTATAAAAAGTGATTAAGAATGAAATACAGTAAAATATTACAACTATCGCCTTTTTTTTAACTTCTAAAAAAGCAATCTTAGTAGTCTATTGCTGGAAGGTAGTTTCTTTTTATAATTCAACTTATAATTATTATGTTTACTTAGTGATAGCACTAACCGCTTGGAAGAAATGCAGGATTCGGTAGCATCCGTTGTACATTCAGGAAATCATCACCACCCGGTGCACTACAAAACATTCAGTAATAAATTTTTCACATGCAAAGGGAAAATATTACTTATAATTGGAGAATAAAATTATTCAAAAAAGAAATTAATGGATTATTGAAATAATGAAAATAAATGCAATATAATTCGTACACTTACTGCTTTTTACTTTCTCTCTTTTCTCACCCTCTCTCTCTCTCTCTCTATCTTCCCTTAATACTTCTATTAAAGAAAGCCCTCATAAATTCTAATTCCCGATAATGAAGTAGCAGTTCTAATAGATATCCTTCAACAAATCCAATGCCTCTTTCTCTCTTCCCACATCAGTGTATTTAATAGTTATATATTATTTAATTTTATCACAAACATATTAAAATTGAAAACGTCCTATAAACATTTAAAATCAGAGCATTAAGATCAATTCGAATTGCGAACTAAACATTGTTTACTTGCCAATAGATGCTTGAATGAAATTTCAATAGCTTTTAAACAAATATTCTGCCTAAGACTAATGGTAATGATTGATTCGATCAAATGAGAACGTTAATTTTATACGTATTAATAGGTCAACAGTGAAGATACTGTAGGATAACAGTGTACTAAAAAAAATAAAGTAATTATATCATTTAACTAGCACCGCCACTAAATTATCAGTGTATTATTGACGATTATCAGAGTATTATCAGAGAAAGAATTAGGCTTAGAAAAAAAATGAATGAGAAAATAACTTATTAGTTAATGAGAGGGCAAAAATTAACTTGAAGATCGGATTAATAAACTGAAGTTTTTCTGATACGTTTTCTTTAATTATCATGTAATTTCAGTTTTAAATAAGTGTAATTGAGAAGTTCATTACCTCATTGAACGTGAAACAATCAGCTCAACCTGTGTATCATTCCTTGATGAATTTATCGTATCATACACCTGATCATACGTAGCATTCTGTAGTTGACGACCATTCCACTCCAGTACTTCATCACCTGCAATTATCATCTCTCTCTCTTCTGTTATGAACAACAAGAAGTTTAGTCGATTTTTCCTTTTTTAATGAAATAAACTGTAAACTGCTAATTAGTGGTTAACAAATAATTTTATCTTTTCACTATATTGTTCATTTATATCATTTCTTTTTTTTGATAAATTTTATATTTTCAAAAAAAGCACTTTAAAAGGAAAATGTCGCATGTTTGAAATAATGATATAAGCGTTCAAACTATGGAGAAGTTAAGTTATCCCTGAAACATTTGCAAAATAAAACCTCGTCGAAGACGACCAACAACATCAGCAACAGAGCCAGGCTTCACTTGTGTGATAAATGCGCCTAAACGACCGGTATCTGATCGTCGACCTCCAACAACCTTAAAATAATTTATAGGAGGAAATTATTAAAATCAAAATGTCCCAATATGGCATTTATTGCACTTCCAATGAATCTCATTTCTTCTTCAAAGAGGGAATCCCATCATCAACACTTCGGGAGGAAAACATTAATTATAAATAGAAATGATTATCAAATCAATCGTACATCCTTTCCTTCCTTCTAAGTTCGTTTTAAAAATTATTAAATTCTGTTTGTCCCCCATTTCCTTTGATTTAGAATTTTACTACAAAGAAAGCAAATATATTGAAAAAAATGGATAGAATTATCACTGATTGTTAAGGAATAATTGATTTTAGCGTAGCTTTAGCTAAATAAATAAATAATTTTAATACATAAAAAATTATTATTTAAAATTTAGAGATTGCCAGATATTTTATTTAATTTTATAAAAATTTCCAGGAACTTAGAATAGCATTTGATGAAAATTTTCCAAATTTTTTCATTAACTTATTTTTAAAGGAGCATTTTCCACTTTTTCATTATATTCACACCAATAAATAATTACTTAGCTCATCTAACAAATTTTAATGCATAAGAAAAAAAGCTTAATTAGGCATAAATTAATCATTTTACGGCATTTAAATTTTCAAATCAAATGATTTGAAGCTTTTCTCGTCACTTGTTCCGATTTAATATTTCGCAAAAAAAAAAACTCAGTAACCCTGTTTTTTTTTTGGGTAACAAAAAACGCCGATTAATTAAAATTACATTTTATAGCAATTAAGATGTTTTTTGCCTATATGCTTTTCACACAAAACTTTCAATTAATTTTAATTTCTAAATTATTAACATTTAAATCTTTTCATAGTCAAAGGTAAAAATGACTTTATATCTGTTAAGAAAAGTTAACAAAGTAAAGAATTAAGGAAAGTGAAAACGACAGTCCAAGGATCACTGATAAGTAACTGTAATAAAATATAATCATATCAATTATAATATCAAAAACTCCATCATTAATTTTGTCACATAATTTGCAAAGATAAGCACTATATAAGTAAGAAATTTTTTCATTTACATGAAAATTTTAATATTATTATAGTGAAAATAAGTAGGCTTAATTTTTAATTACATTCAAATTTAGAAATTATAGACTTATTTCGCTTAGACGTTAATTTGCAACAAATAATTTACGAAAAGTAAATGTAAAATCTAAGATTGAATGTATTATAATCCTTTTTTTAACTTTTTGTTTTTAAAAGCAATTCACTTTAAAAGTGAACTTTTAAACATAACCTTTTATTTAACTCCTTTTCCTCCCCACCTGTATCTGAATCATCGTAATTTCTTAATTTACCAAACATGAAAGAAACCTTTAGGCCAAGATCTCCTTGTGTACCATTCGATTTATGCAAAATCATATGTCCGATTAAACGATGCTGATCTGCTGATGGTTGCCAAGTCACAGGATGCTTAAATTTTGAGAGCCTTTATAGATGAACTTCTTAAATTAATCCATCAAATATATGCATTTGTTGGAATTAAACAATTTATTACCAATTTAAAACATTCAACAAACAATCTATTTTTTTTTTAAAAAAAGATTTCTATGACTTTTAATTTGATTAAAAAAAAATGTGTAAGCATACAGAAAGATAGGTGCGTATTTTAGCTGCAAGAACATCGCCAGGTAAAACAGTCGATTGCACTACAGGTACATTCATCGTTTCATTACTACGTTGAAATTTACGACTTGAATCGGACGGAACTGAAAACACAAATAATAATTCATCCACCGACATATAATGTATATTTCAGTGAATAGTAGCGATCATTTCTTTTTTGTCAAAAATTCTAAATTAATCGTACAATTCGCAGGTATTTTGTATTTATGCTATGAGAGATTTGATAGAATTTTGATAAGAAAGAACTTCACTTTCCTACTTCTTCCTGTGTGTTGTAACATCGAACTCGAAAATTTTACACAAAAATAATTTCAAAAAATTCAACTAAAAAGAAAATAACAATAGAAATAAATGTATTGTTTTCGGTCTTTCTGAGAAGAAAAAAAGGCGAGAAAAGAGGGTGGATGGAAAGAGTGAGAATGAGGAGAGATGGAATGGAACACCTCGTGGATATCCACAAATTGAAGTTGGCAAATTATCACAGATAATTTTGTGAAATGTCAATCATATCAAATTCACTTCCGTAGCCCTTTGAAAGAAGGAGGAGAGAGAGAGAGAGAAAGAAAGGAAAAAGCTTTTTCAACGAAATGAAACGAAAGAAAATATGCCAATTTTGATTTAGCTGTCATCGGTCCATTCATCGTATTCAATTACTTAATTACACACACAAAAATTAGCACTAAAAAAATGCATTAACACTTTTACTTTCTTCCAATCGTTTTTTGCGTTGAATTAACAAATGTGAAAAGAAAGTGTAAAATGCAATATATGAATTTTAGAAATTTAATAAACACAGAATGAGTCGTAATTTCTTCCAAAAAAAAGAAATTTCAACAATACCATCTGATGCAGTCTTTCTGATAAAGCTTTTGGATGAGATAATTTCAGTAATTGCTATTATCAGTAAAATAGATTAGCATAACACAATTCAAGTTGACAAATCCTTGAAGATGCCCAAAGGTTATGCTTAGCAAATTAATCACTAATTCCCACCTTCATATTAAATAAATGATATGCTATGAAATTTAGCAAATTTCGATAAGCTATTAAATTATCACAAAAATTATCACTGCAACTGATCTTTAATGGTAACAATAAAGAAAAACATTTATGATATCATATTAGTATTGTTACAAATAAAATTTTAATGGATTGAAAAATAAAATTGGAAAAAATTTTATAATTAAAACTAACATTTACGTCCGCCTAGCACTTTTTGTGAGCCATAAATGTACCTTAGAATATCTGTAAAAGGTATGTTTCAACAGTGCCACAGTAATTATAACAGTACTTTTAGCAATAATATTTATTTAACAGTAATTATGCCGAAATTATTATTAATACAAATTAAAAAATCATTTAGCAAGATGAAACATTTAATTTTTTGTTATAAAAATAACTGAAACCTCTTTCGGAACTGATTTCGGTATCAACTCGTGACAGCACTCCTTCATTATTACCACTTGACGTTGATGGTAATTCATCTTCGGATGAAGACATCGAATGAAGTTGTCTGTAAAAATTAAGTGATAATGCTCGTCTTTTCACGCATTTAAATTTACTTAGAATTGGGGTAGTCAGATTTACCAGAAAATCTTAAGCATATTTGTCCAATTTACTCTTCAAAAATATTAGATTAATGTATTTAGGCATGCTGCTATTAATAGTAAGTAAATTTAGGATAACGGAAATAACCGTCGTATTAGTTATTCCCAGCCATCAATAAAAGTCAAAGGTTAAGGTAAGTTTTTTAGGGGACAACATCTGTTCTACTTTCTTGAAACTTCTACATCTTTTTTGATCACCGAAAGATCATTAATTTCGGTTCATTCACGTTGGATCTAACCTTGGAAGTTTCATTTTCCGTCTTCCTGACGAGAATGTACTGCTCGTTGCCGGTGGTAGCGGATGAACTTGTTGCTGAAATGAAAAATGAATATTTCAGATTTGTTAATAAAATTTATTTCTTCCTCTAAATGTTTACATGAATCGTACCAATATGATCACTTCATATTTTATTTTTATCATCAGATATCATAAGTACCGTACCTCAGCTATTGTAGATGTGGGAAGTCGCTTAGAATCACTTTCACGAAGAGTGCGTGAGCGACGTGAATCGGCACCACTTCCTGAACTCATGCTAACAACACTCGAACATGTATTCCTAAATAAAATACAAAATAGCATACAAATTAATCTTTCATCATCTAGAAATTCAGGTCAAAAATTTCTTCATTTCAAATGTTAAATAATTAAGTTTAAATCCATCAGACAATGAGCAAATTCGAATATTTTTGAAGACTAATGCGATTAATTATGTTTAATTGAATGAAATTTTCAAATAATTTAGTGTCTTTAGGCAGTGGACGGATCACATTTTACGTTATGCGTAAACAAACTGCGTCATTTCTTTCATTAAATATGATATCTCTGTAAAATTGATCTAAAATAATAATAAAGATTTAAAATTTAATCAAAAAAAATTTTAATT
This sequence comes from Litomosoides brasiliensis, assembly GCA_013365375.1. Lineage (NCBI taxonomy): Eukaryota > Metazoa > Nematoda > Chromadorea > Rhabditida > Onchocercidae > Litomosoides > Litomosoides brasiliensis. The sequence continues at coordinate 39,170 of JABVXW010000137.1, read as the reverse complement.
AGAGGAAATCAATACACTCTGACAGTAATGAAGGTTAAAGGTTATGAGAGACGTTTGTCTGTAAGAGAAAGGGAGCACTCATTGGAATTTTCATCATTTCGATCGTTGAAAAGATAGCGAACATACTTTTTAGGTTGTACTCCCACTTCTAAATCTTTCTGTCGTCCAGCATTTTCCTTCTGTTTACATTCATCACGAATTACAACATCCGATTGAAATTGGTGCCTTAAATTTCTTTTCATTTGAAATAATTCAAAAGCAAAAATTAATGGATTGAAATAACAAAATTATTGTTTAATTCGGAATGGTAGCATTTATTCCTTCCATAATTATTTCTATAATTTTTTAAGATTGCTAATGATTATTAAAGGGAATAGAATTGCTGATAAATTTACGAGTTTGTTTCCCCTCTTATTAAATAACGAAAAATTCATACCTTTTATTAGATTGGGAAGATACATCACCACGTGGTTGTTTATCATCTACAATTCCGTTACTTACACGTCTGCAAAACATAAATCAAATATTGTGAACAATTTTTCTAGAATTAGTTTGAAACGAATTACAAATAATCTTAGTAATAATTAGTTTTAAATCTAACAAAATTTAATGAAAAGAGCCAAGGCTTTTTAATAGCATATGTGAGATTTAATCGAGAATTCACGTTAAGGACACGCAAAAGGACGCATATTTTTCTCATCAAAGGCCTTATCATCTAGTAAATCAGCGGTAGTAACTGCCGTCTACCCAGGTAAAAATTAAAAAATATGCAAATAGTTTAGTTGAACTTGAAATTGAATTCAGTGAAATGATACTTTCGAGTTTGATCATCGTTAGGTTGTTGCTGTAACTTTTCGACACCTTTAGTCCCACCACTTTTTGCATAGTCATGTTGAACGTTTGATTTATTTTGCATCGATCGATCGTTGGTATGCCGAATTGGCTTCATTTGCTGCTGTGATTCTGATGGTACAACTTGTTCGAAACTTTCAACACTCATCGATCTATTCGCCGGACATTCCTCAACATTATGTTGCTTCAAATTATCATGCATAGGAGTTGTTGCAGATCTGCTTTTATCATTGCGGCGTTCCGTCTGAAGTTTCAATTATTATCGATTAGCATTATTTCCTCTGAATAATTTCATTTTTTAAAATAAGCATAGTAATGAGCGCTTAATAACCATTAACAAAAACTGAAATTTTTTTAATAAACTATTTCAGCTCTAATAAAAAAATAAAAACTATGAGAAGAGATAATTGGCGATGTTCAAATAAATTAAAAGTTACTTCAAGAGATGGTTGTCGTAAAAGTGTCGCTTGTCGTTTGACAGATGATGAATTTGATGGTTTTCGTATTGGTTGCGGTCGTTCCTGTTGTACGGGACAGGACTGTTTAGTGTCGGATTCGGAAGTAATGGATATTGGAGTTGGTTGTGTGCTCGATCCTGGACTACCAGATGTTGAATGTGACCCATTAGTCCGACTTATCACTGCACTGCTCTTACGACTTGCTGATGTTGGTATTGGTGTTCGTGGTGCGGAATATGTCGGACTTTAAATTATTTTATTAAAAATATTTAATGTAAAATAAAATTTATTTGATGAGCAAATTTACATATTGAAATATTAAACTTTCGTTTCATATTCATTTTGCAATATAAAAGACATTCAGCATTGGTTAGTAAGTTGAATTTACTGGTAGTAAGAAATTAATTTGTTGTTTTCTTTTTCTTCTATGAAAATTGTAGTAGTAGAAGTATTTGTAGTTTGTGAATTTATTACGCTTGGTGAATTCACTTCATATCCATATGTAAATTATATGTTTAGAAATTCCCAATATAAAGGATGAAGATTAAAATGAATTTTTGAATGAGTTCACACTTTTTCATTTTCCTTCAAATAACATAAATAACAATTCAAGGAAATTCTTGAGGTGCAACATTTTAATAATTTTAGACAAAAAGAAACGGTTAATCAAAGAAAGGAAAGATGAAATAAATACCGCATTAAACTGATACCGACAGATGAAAATAAGAAACGTTATTAATTTTGCAGTAAACGTGTTGTGAAAAATACCGCTAAATATTTATTTCATTTATTCCTCGTAACTTGCGAATCTTTTTTTCAATAAATGAAATAAATTTTGTAAAATTAAATGTTATAGCTATTATAAATTTCACTATAAAGTAAAAATTGATTATTTGTTGTATAAGTAATGCTAATAAGTAAAATTATTGATTATAATTAGCTTAATTAGGTAACTACCTGTTAACATATCAGTAACAGCAAACCTGATATCTGCTGGGCTGCTGGTTCCTTTTGCTTCATCAGCAGTTGCGGCCTGTTGAAACCATTTACCTGTCTTTGCAAGAATTCGTTGTCTTTGTTGGCACAAAGAGCACGCCCAAATTGGCTTCAAAAATGTTATTAATTAATAAAACTCTCGTCAGCACAGAGAGCATTTTGTTGTTTTCGTTCTTTATTGAACAAAAAGTTCAAATAATTTAAATTATCGACAGGGAGAGCAAAAAAAAATCTTCTTGAGGGATAACGTCCAAGGATGGCACTGACTAGTTGTCATATAACGAATTTTTAAATTATGAAATTCTAAATTTGAACTAATTTTTTCTCTAAACATTTTTAATCCTTTAGGGAAATGTCTTTTTTGTGTGAAATAAGTTTTTGGAAAATATTTCTGTTTAATTGTTGCGTTAGTTATGTTAATAGAAAGCACTCCCCGAACGAGCTTTTCTGAACTAAAAAAACTAAGTTGTTATGTCAGTACTTGTAATTTAATACCAATTCAAAAACCATTTTAAAACAGCAACTGGCAAGTCTAATATTATTTATTATTTTAGAAAAATGCGGTGAATCAATTTTTTTCTTATTTACAGAAGAAATTCTACGCTACACGTAATTATTTCAATCATTGAAAATTAGGAGATTTGAAAACTAAAATTGCAGTAATGTCAAAAGTTGCAATTTGAGAGACATCAAACTTTTTATTAAATTTTTTCATTTTGCTTTCAATCAATACATATGTATAGAATTACTAATTAAAGAAAAATTTAAATCAAATTGAAGGAAATTTATGATTTGTACTAACTTTGTTTCTGCTTGCTATACGACCGCCACATCGAGCGCACGATCGCAGTTGGCAGTAAAAACATTTATGACCGATGCCATCTGCAAATTTAGTTTTTTGACAAATTTGACAAATGGCATCATCCTGCGTTCCAACAAGACGTTGTGCGATCTCTTTCCTTTTGTTTATTTGTCTCTCGATGGCTTCTAATTCTTGATCTGCCTTTCTGCAACACGAAAGTACGCTTTTGCTAATATTTTTTCCCCTTTTTATTTGCATTAAATTAATTTACCTTTTCATTATTTACTAATTTAATTAAGAGTTTTTTGCATCATTTAAATAAAAGTCTTCAATTTTATAACTGTTTCATCAGTTAGCTTCCAATAAAATTCCAATTTGAAAATTTTCATTTCAATCAAATTTTTCCTCTTTTCTCTCCTTCCTTGGTCTTTTTTACCTTCCTCACTCTTTTCCGTTCTTACAAAAAGGTTGTTATTGAAAATTAAATATTGAAAGTTCTGTGATATTTTTGCATTTATCGAAAAACCCTGTAAATAAGTGATTAATCACTTTGATGAACTGAATAAGACGCCTCCTTGTGATCGGTAATGATTCGGTAATTTAGTAAATAAGCAATGCAATAAGAATAATTTGAATTAGAAGAAAGAGAAATTATGGATGAAATTTTGCTATGTGTGTAAGCTTATTATCAATCGACGATTGCAACCACTTAGAATTGGAAATTGTTTACAATATAAGTAATGCATATCGGAAATGCTTTTGTATTGGAAATATTGAAAATAAATTATACGTTGCAGTGAATATTGATGTTTTATAATACTTATTTATTTAAAATGTTAATTATTAGGTGAAAAATCTTACTGTGTCACAACATACGTGTAACTTACTGGCTAAGTTGAGTTTCTTTTTCTTCTTCAGCCCGCTGTCGTTGAAGTACTTCTTCAATAATTTGACGTTCCTCAGCACTTAGATGTGATAAGTCAGGCATGGGAGATTCGGCCATTGCCCTTTGACCCGTTTAGCAATTAAAGGCCTGAACGTATGTTGAATGGTTAATATAAATAATATTAAGTGACAGAATCAAAAGATGACGAATATTTTAGCACCGATTAATGACAATTTGTCAATACATAAAATTACAGGTAAATGTTGTTTGTTCAAATATAAATAAAAAATTGTTTGTTGAAAGCAATCAGCGGGACGCCTTTGTGTTCAGGCAATATCGTCGGAACGATAAAGTAATTTTCGACTTGTTGAGCTCGGAAAAAGTGAAAAAAAAAAGAATATCTGATAATTGCTCATACGCTTGTCTTTTGGAGAAAAGACAACGCGACAAGATAGACTTGTCTTGTTTTCCGTAGGAATAGTAAATGGCATCGTTATTTTTCGTTGTTTTCCTGATGTCATTTATTTTAAGAGTAAGAGAGAGAGAGGGGGAGAGAGAGAGAGAGAAAGGAAAAGAAAGAGAAGAAAAAAGGCAATGAGCAGTAACAATGAAGAAACAAATAATCAGAATTAACAACACTGCATATGATAGTCATGAATAATGATTAAATATTGGAAATAAGATTAATTGAAAATTAAATTTAAAAATAAATGAGAAAGATTATATGGAGAAGAATAGATATCGGACGTCAACAATCTTATCACTAATAACATTAAAAGTATGAAATAAAAGTCGCATAGCATTTATGTGCTGCGATTATATTAAAATAACAATTGTCATCAATTTTATCAATTTTTGGTCGGTGAAATTCAAAAATTAGACTTAAATGTTTGTTTTATTATTGCAGTGAAATGCAAGAATGCTTCGATAGACACTAATGCTGCTGCTGCTGCTGCTGCTGTTCTTGAAGGAATATGTGTTTGTTGTACGTTAGGATATATATGTATGTCTGGGAAGTTATAAGAAATGGCGGTGTTTGACTTTAGAAAAAAGCAATTCAATAGCTATGGATAGGCAGTATATTGAAAGGATTAGAGAGAGTAATGTCATCATAGGCTCTTTCATGAAATGCTTTCGTGCCTATCCGACTTCGCTGACCATATCGATCATTGTTTACTTCCACAAATCGCTTTTCCATAAATTGCAAAGAGTAAAAGCAACAACATAAGAGTATTAGCAATAATATCACTAATAAGTTCAGCTACTGCTTGGTCGTTGTAGCTGTCGTTGTTGTTGTTGTTGTTTCACCGATGCATTCGAGAGTGGGATCACACTACATTGTAATGATACAGCAGTAATGGTATTTAGGCGTACAAATTAAAATCTTTCATATTCTTCCTGTAATCGATTATAAGTCTACCTGTCAAGCTGTCGTATTGAATATGCTGCTAACTGACAAAAAATGCTATTTCAAAGTTTTTTCTTTCATTTTGAAATCAGTAATGGAAACAAATTAAAAGCAATTAAATTAAATGGTAACACATATTTCAACGTATGCCAATGGATGGTCACTGGATAGTTGACCGTTGCATCGGTAATATTGTAGATGGCCAAAAACTTTCAAGTTATTTTCATCTGCTCAAAGTTTTCTCTTTGCTCAGTTTCGGAGATTAAAATTGTACTGAAATTAAATTTACAAAAAAAGTAAGAAGTGCAGCGCTTCGGTTATGTTGAAAGAAAGAAGAAACAGAAAAAACGTCACGCAATAATTCACATGAAATCATTGGAAGATCATTAAGCTCTTCCGCACATTTGCATGGCTTGCGTAAGCGCGAAGTAGAAGTATTTCCGAGATGATAAGAATAACGGGAAAGAGTGTAAGCTTCGTGCATTATGCTAAAGCTGGATTGTGATGTTTGCGATTATTGTGATTTAAATTTTAAAATTAATTTATTAAAAATTGACTTATTTGAAAATATTACTAAAAAGTATTCAGAGTGTGCAAAATCAATCGTTGCAGCAGAATTCGTTTTATACTGTTAGTAACATTAACAGGTAAATCATTCAGTACTATCTTAATAAATCATAGACAAATAAAATGCATACTGCTGAAATATGTAAGACTTATCCACTAACTTCAATCGCTGCTTGACGTGAGAATGAAGAAAGCTAACAGAAAATAAGTAAAAGAAAGGTAAATTACGTTGTACTTCAATTTACCGTTTCGAACTATCAAGTTGAAATAAGCAAATTAGAAGTGTTGTAAGTGTAATTCTGCAAATATGAAAAATGAACGAATGGATAAGGATTACTTGACGACCTTTTTCCGCAAAAATCTTACGAAAGACATTTCAGAAGAACTATTTGATGCAAATCCTTTCATTCTTTACTGCCACACATTTCTTCATTTATCACATTAAAAGGTCAAAGATACCATGACGTCTTTCCCACTGATTTCACTTATCAGCAACGGCAAATGAAAGAAGAAAGAGAAGTTAAAAGACAAAAGTTAATTTTCAGCTGTAAATTATTTGAATAAATTGTGATAATTTCGAATAGCAAATATCTCATAAAAAGCCACTACTTCCCCTTACTATTTTATTGCCTTCATGAAGTTATGACATACTTCAACGGCATGTCGTCCATTTACTCTTTTTGATTTCCGTGAATTTTAGCGCAACTATCTGTCAGTTAAAAGGTTGTGAATTAATACTTTGTGAATTTAAAGTTTTTTTTGTAAACACATATGGAAGCATTTTTTTCCTTTTTTAAAAAATATGAATACAGTCATTTATTCGGCCAAATAATAATCCTATCTCTTTCGGCAAAACATACTCAGAATTTTGACAATAGCCGTCAGATTACACGTAGTGGGAAAGATGCGAAATGTTGAAATATAAAGAAAAGAAGAAATAGGCTTCAAGTAAAGTCATAGCCTTACTCAATATCGGGTAATCGATATCAACAGCAGTTTAACCAATCATTCATCCGAAACTTTGCTCCTATAATATTCTCATGGAGGTTTATGATTTAAAAAATTTATTTTTTAAACAAATTTTATAATTTAAACAGCTAATGAAACAAAGTCATAAATACTACCAACTGCTTTAAAAACGACAATGGGAAGAGCGTAAAAATGGTATGTGAAATGATATGATATGTCTTCCCCACAAAATGCTTATAAATTAACAAAAGTTATCTGTCAATTATTTCGGCAACATTGATCGATCAACAATCAACGAGTACTTTTGAGGGATAGGAAGGTTATTATTAAAAAAATTTTAATAATTATACATTTCATAATTCTATCTTCTCGAACTGACGAAGATGACATATTAGAAGCGAAAAACATTTTATGCAAAGAGATAACGATCAGTTAGTTAGCTTATTTCAACTAAGCCATATATTTTGACAAAACGAAAAAAATGAACGAATAAATTTGCTGAGAAAATTCTTTTGTAATTTTTCTTTCGATTACTTCAAAGTGTTAATAAATGGTGGAAAGCAGTGATTAAACGTATAATTTTAATGAATTAAGAAAGGTGTTTCGCATGAAAGGATTAGTTTAGAAGAGTTTTAAAAGTGGTCGATGAGCAGACAATCGTTTGTTCGATTTTCTTCCTCTCCTTGGAGAGTTTAAAAAAGATGAAAATTTTCGATTTTTCCCTTCCTGACACTTGAAATTACTAATTAAGCAATGAAAAAAACGTGTAGCAAGCAATTTTAGGCTCTTTTATTTTTTTACTTATTTTTATTTTCTTTCACGAATATTTCATATTATCAATCAATCGATAAACATTTTTGAAAGAAATAAAGGAAATAAACAAATGAACGAAAAGCGAAAAGGGAGAGATTTCTTTGTTGGGAAGAGAGAGAGTATAATAGAGGGGATGAATGAGGGAAGGTTCTGAAGAGGGGAAGTGTGATTATCGGTGAAAAGCAGTAGTGACAGGAGAGGCTGCTAACTGCTGACGAAGAAAGCCTTTAGGGATGGCATTGAAAATACGAAAACTTCCGAAGGAGCGTAAGATTTTGACGGAAGCGACGGATGAAATGCACGCATAGATGCATGCATGCATGTATGCATTTTTCATCCATACACTTCCTCCTTCCCCTGGCCCTTTTTCCATCTTCCTTGGCCAAGGCTAGACTAGACTAATGCAACTGCTCTTAAAGCACTTTTCTTAAAGCATGGCCAATGCCTCACTCCCCTTCCTTCCCTCCCTTCTTCCATCTATCATTCATCCATCCATCCATCTATCCATCCATTCATTCATTCAACCTGCTTTTTCGGAATATGCTTGAATGAATTGAGACAGACCTTACTTATTCTCCTTAGCTTTTCTTTTTTCTAAAAATATCCATTTGAAAACAAAGTTCATATTTTTGACCCCAAATCTTAACTGATCTCTACCATTCCTCTTTTTTTAAATATTTGCATTTTTCTTCCATTTCTTCTTCCTTCTTTTCTCATTTTATTTTGCTTTTTAAATCACAAATAAGCTGAAATGATTAGCTTACTATCGTTCGAATGGAACAAATTGATCATTTGCTCGTTCTAACAATTTGTAACAAATTCAACTGCCATCAATTGTTGTGAAAGAATAATACTATTTGATTTCTGCTCCGAAGAGAAAGAAAACTGTATAAAGCCACTTTTTGAAACCGTTTTGTAAGCTTCTTCGTTTACTGCTAACATAGCTACACTCACTTTGATATACCTACCCTCTCATCTGTGCATCCTTTGTTCCGAGATATGGCCTTAACTCTCAATTTCATAATTGAATATGAATTATTCCTTAAATTTCATTCATTCGCAATCCAACTCTGAAATACTGAGGACCATTAATTAGGCCAGTCACTCACACCTATCCATATATATGAACTGAACTTAAAGGGAATTAATTAATTCAATCATTCTTTGGACATACTGGCATTGACTTCAGTCAGATGCGTCCTACCTCTGCTGCTTGATCGATCAGTCGTCATCTCATCGTACCCATTCACCTCACATTCATTTCCAAATTCATTTTCCCATTTATCTCGTAGAAAGCAGTATATTAATACCGCCTTACGATGTAATTAAATGTATAAGAATGAACATTCACGTGGAAACGCAAACATAATACAGCTTTACGTACAACAAATGTAAAAACTTTGTGAATTCAGCCGAACCAACTAGAGAGACTATGAATTCAATAAAAGCAATCCAGTGCTCAAGCAACAGAATCGATGACGTGAGGAACAGAAGCAGTTGAAGTAGGTACACTGAAATTACAAGGAAAGGATTTGAGGAAGGATTTGCTAGTGACACCTGCGTGTCAAAAAAAGTAGCACATCAATTATAATTGGCAGAAACTTACTATTAAAGGATGAAAATAGCATCTTCTGGTGAAAATCCCAAGAACATCATTAATTGCTAAGGTGCGATTTGCAATAAAAACTATCAGTTCACTTCCCATATGATAGCATGGAAGCTAAGCTGTTGTGGTTCATTATCCGACAGGTTGTGTAAAAGAATAAATGAGCATAATGCGCTAATTGTTTTAAATCAGTTTCCGCTTAAAAACTAAGACAGAGTATTGCAAACGACATGATCTCTAATCACTGAGACCAACTATTTTCTCAAATTAATACATTTTGATGAAATTCAAAATTTAGACTCAGAATTCCTTTTGATGAATACTGTGGTTAGTCCACAGTGATAGCTTAGACGTGGAGGTTTGGAAAGACTCATAACTCATTATTCGAGACGAGACGAATGACAGATGAATTCTAAGTGGAAGGAAAAATGAAGTCAATCGGTCATTCAGGCAAAGTCTAATTTTATGTCCACAATTTTTCATAATAGCAAAAATACCGCTGATTGATAATACCAATATTTATTATGCAAGAAATGTGAAATGGAAAAGAACGATTTTTCAGTTGTCTTCTCCGATCCTACACATCTCAGATACTATCAATGTTCATCAGCTTTATCAACCAGTAACTTCTGAAGAATCTCAGTAATGTCCTTTACCGATTGATTATATCAGTTAAGCATCAGTTGAGGAAAACAATTGGACATAACCGTTTATTGGAAAAGAATTTTTAAATGATAAACGATATTGCGAAGCAGTAATATCAATAAATTAGGTATGTGACACAATGCTGGCAAAAAAAGACAAAATGCAGTGATTTGTCAATTTTTAAAATAATTCTTAGTTCTTTTCCAATAATAACATTTTAGATTATTCATCGGTGAAACTGAACGATTTTTGAAATATTAAAATTCAAGCAATGAAATTCAGAACGGAATCAATCTTATTTGCTTCAAAATTTGAATCAAAAAGATTTCATGCAAAAAGTTACTTTTTGAATATTTCAAAATAAAGTATTCAGAGAAAAATAACCGGTCTTATAACTGTTAACAAATTATTATCACTTGCATACAAAATAAGTAAGTGATTGAAAGTTAAGTTCGCTTTTTTACTACTATTTGCTTCATCATTTTCTTCTCCATCCATTCTTATTCTACTTTAACTGCTCTTTCTCTCTCTCCCGCATGTTGTTTCTACCCTTGGAAGTCCAGTACGTAGGATAACAAACGTGAATTGCCTGAAGCAGTCTGTAATGTGAAAGAAATGATATCCGGAGACTTCGGCCCCTTTTCAAGTTCAAAACATTAGTAACTCTGATTTTTCCACTCTTACATTCCGTACTGATCGGTGAAGCGTTTGCAGAGTGAGTTCCGACTACTTTCGGTTTTGAAATCATAATTGCTGGATAGCACTTCATTTATGAATATTTCGTTACTATAACAACGTTGTAATGATAAACTAAGAGAATAATAACTACTCCCTCCTGCTTGTTCCGTAATATTAGATGAGTAATTCCATTTATTTCAGTTATAAAAGCGGTAGTGGCGGATACTGTCACGTTAGCGTGCTTTGGGATATCGATTGGCCAATTACGACAACGGAAGTGGACGAATGTATGTTTACGTAGTAGAGAATAACCTGATTGATACAACAAATTTCTGATAAAATTCAGTTCTTGTAAGTTCCGGTCGATAGTTATACAACGCTTAATATTCATCCCTTTTTGCTGTGGACATTTCTTTGATAAAATATGGCTGGTAGTTTGGAAAATGTAACTTCCGAATAACCAAAAAGGCATCGCTAGAAGCATTTCAAAAGTTTCATTTTAATTAAATTTGACATTTTGTTGTAAAAAGTTATGTACGACGGTGACATTTTTTTTAATTAAATGATCACAAATTACAATTACTCATTTATTTTCTTAGGGAGTCGTTAATATTACTTTATAAATTTCGAAGCAAATTTAAAATGATGAAAAAGCAACTTTCAAATTTTACATCAAAATGCTTGAGAGAAAAAAAATCGACAATGCAATGTAGCAAAACCCAATAGCAAAATTGTGCGGTAAATTGAAAGGACAAAATGTTACAGCAATAAAATGACGAACGTGTCTTTCATAAACATTCTGAATGAACGAGCCAAAACCTACAGTGACATCACTTTCGTTTTACTGTACAAAATCTGAAATTTGATTTAAAAGTATGAAAAGAACACGGTACTCGCCTTTGTCACTGAATTTTGTGACATTTAATTTTATGAAATAAAATGAAAAGATTTCAGGAGAGAAAATTGACATTCTTTGTGCATTTTATTAAATATATTCATATTATTTTTTAAATATTTCAAAACATTTTTAAAATCTTTAAAGATTTCTATAAATTATAAAATAGACTGTATATGATGATTGCTTCTTCTTACCTTGGCATTGCCTTTTAATAACTCACTTTCAATAATCACTACCATTACTTCAACTTTTAAAACTTTAATTGAATTATGAAATATTGATTTAAATATTTAGCGCTAATCATATCTGATTATTTTCTCTCGTCATTTCTTCATAAAATTTCTTAAGGTAAGTTTGACATATTGTTTCTACACTTCCACAGTACTCATTTAAAAGATCAACATTGTTATAGCAGCTTTTTATCTCTCTTTCTCCATCTTTCTCTCTCTCTCTCTGTCCTATCTGATATCTTATTCATTTTGAAATGAAATTCTTTACTCAAAAAATATTACGAAAACTTTATTAATAAGAAGTTCAACTTTTATTTCAAATGTAATACAAATGAATGAATCAGTGTGGTCGAAGAGCTGAGTTCAGCATCTTTAAACAAATATACAATTAATTTTAATTGCAAACTTTAAAATGAAAGTCCAAATAAAAATCCCACGGGAAAAAAATGAAGCATCCATAACGTTAAAGTAATGCGTTCAATAGCCAGGTGCTGTCCGCGGTGGTGGGCAAGCATCACAGGAACCTGGAGCACCAATTTCGCCATCTGGTCCTCTGTCTCCGTCAAGTCCAGGCTTTCCATCTGGTCCATCAGCACCCGCATCCCCCGGTGGTCCTTCCGGTCCATCTGGTCCAGGTCCACCAGGTTCACCTGCTTCACCATCAGGCCCAGGTGGTCCTGGTTCTCCCGCCTCTCCTGGTTCTCCTGGCGGACCTTCTTTTTCAATGACAGTACCCGGTGACCCAGGAGGACCTTTTTCACCGGGTGGTCCAATAGATCCTGGTGGTCCCTCTGGCCCCATTTCACCAGGTGGGCCGTCGGAACCAGCCTGTCCATCAGGACCTGGTGGACCTTGTTCACCTGGCATTCCTTTCGGTCCCACTAAACCGGCTGGTCCTGCAGGTGCAGGAGGACACTCAAAGCACCAGTCGATTTCTGGCTGCATAGGTGCTTCTTGTGGACCATCAGGGCCATCTTTGCCAGGTGATCCACTTTCACCATCAGCGCCATCATTACCATCTTCACCCGGTGGACCTGGTTCACCTGGTGGCGATACACCACACCCGCAACATTCTCTTGATTGTGCAAAGTCTGAACTTGATTGACCATTTCCTACTTGTCGTACTTGCCGAATTCCATTTCCTAGTTTTGCGAGTACCTAAATTTGGAATATCATTATTCGATAAAAAGATCGATATGTAAATCGACCAATTTTTCTAAATGGATAAATAAAGTACACACAAATTTCCCAGTCATACTTTTTTTTTTCTTCCACCGATCTCTAAAATTTGATCAGTTAAACGATCCTTTGAAGTAACTAATATTAATGCTGCTGTGGCATAATTTAGAACTCATAAATTTCAATCAGTACAGGTCAAGACGGGCATAATTAGTTGAACTTTATTAATTAATGTTTAGTGCAGTGTTGCTCAAAATTGTTCAGAAGTTCTTGCTTAAAATTTTGCAGCAATGAGTAAGATTGTTTTTTAATTTCATTCTATATGATAGCTCTTAATTTCAGGCGAGACTAGCTAACCTGTACACGTGTCACCTCCCGCCACACGTTACTAGACCGAGACTTGCAGAAGTCTACTTCTGATTGCATTACTGAATGCATATGTTGCAAGTAGTTGTAAAGCAGCGGTACTGAAATCACACAAACTAATGTCGCAATTATTGACATTGCCACCCCGACAAATGCCACCAATCTGAGATCCCTGCATTCTCGCTCTCTTTCCTTCTCGTACATATCCAACCTGAAAAGCATTTAATACTAATTAAAATTAACGATGTACCGTTAAAATCGATGCAACTTTCTTGCTGTTTTTCGTGCTTAATTTTTTTGCCTTTCCTTAAAATGTTAATTTGATATTTGCAAACTATTTTTCGCCATTTGTTAAATTTTAAAATCCTACGATCCATTTAGTTTTTCTGAGAATTTTTATGTTTGTGCAATTTAATTTTCAGACTTTTACCTCTTGCCCTTTTTCTCTCTCTCTTTCTCTCCTCGTTTTTTAAAAAAAACTATTTTGTTTTTTTTTTTCATTCAAAACATCGTTTGTCAAAATGCGAGAATGACTTGATAGGTAGTGGGGAGAGGGGCAGAGGGGAGAGGTTAAACAGGTTAATGGCAAAGTGAAAGAAAAAATTATCCGATGCATTTAAGGCTAAAATCATTATGATAACACCTTCGCTTAAAATTCTTATAACACTTGAAAATATCACTAAATAAATCAATTAACCTCTTTGATTATGAATTTTGTAATTTAAATAGATTTCCTGTCATTTTCTCAAAAGGGTAGAAAATCTGTTTGCAGTTAATGGTATTGGATTTAACGGTAACCTAAGTGTTAGCTAATTAATTAATTACATAGCACAGCAATGCATTCATAATGACCAAATTGATCGAAGTAAAATTCTTGAACTGCAAGGAGTGAGTGATGAAAGTGATGAAATAGTGAAATCGAAAATGATTAAAATCCATGTAATTAAGTAAATTTTTGATTATTAAACAAATATATTTACAAATATTTTTAAAAGTAAAACTGTTATTTTCATATTAAATCGATAAGAATAATTTTGCTTTTAGACTGATTGGATTTCCAACGATTACAGAAATTGAATATCTGAATTGATTTCAAAAGTTGGAATGAGAGAATAACTTAGCTAAAACGTATAAATTAAAATTGAATATTTTGCTCACAAGATTTCATCATCTCCTGCCTTTTTCTCGGAAATAGTCCATTGTATATGTATTGCTTGGGATTTAAAGATTTTTTCCAAAATTAAAAAGTTCAAAATTTAATTGATAATATTCAAAGAGAAAATCACACAAGTCATGTAAACGACTTTTATGGCGGTACTGGTAAAAAGGTGAAATTTGACAAAATCAGAAAATTATTTTACTTCATGCTTTTTATAATGCCATCGAAGTGGATTGATAAACGATCAGAAGTGATAAAGAAAAAGCGATTAGGTAGCGATCTCTTGTTTTTTCTTAATTGCAGTTGAAGAACAAGGGAGTCGTGGGATTTGCGTGAGAAGGAAATGAAATTAATCACAATTTAATTGATATGATTTTTGTTTAGAGCTTTTAAATTATACCAGCAGCTATCTTTCTGGCGGACCACCGCTCTCGTCCAACTATCTCTTCACGTACCGAAAAAGGTAACGATATTAAGATGACCTCGTCATTTGCTCTGTGTGCTACGTTTATTTTTTAGGAAAAAAAGAAGCAAAAAATGGTTGAATTTTTCCATAATCCGTTCTAATTTTCATTCGTACAACAAGGACTTGTTTTGTGGAAAGTAAAAATATCAGTGAAATCGCATGACATCTCTCTCCTTTCATCTTTTCCTACACATACATTCGTAAATTTAAGTACCAATAAAAAGGTCAACGTATCTATCAATCATTCTATTTCCATCCATCCATCACTCCTTCATCTTCCTGGATATCTTTATTACTTTACTTTTGCATCTTTTACAACGAATTTTATTTCACTTACGCTTACTTATCATATTGTCGCAATGGATTTGATTTTGTAAAATTAGTTTACGAAATTACAACATTCCTTTTCTCTGTTAGCATTACTTACATTATTGTTACTGTTACTTCATAATTCTTTCCTGTCTTCTTTTAAAGCTTACATTACTATTTTTAGAAATAAAATTTTGCAGAAAATTTATTTGATACAGGCACGTTTTAAAGCTTTGGTACATAAATGGACTAAAAAAGGAGGACAGAAAGTATTACACTTTGTAAAAAGTCCATCAAATTTATCTTTAAAAATTAAAAAGAAAACAAAAATTAAATTTTGTAATATTTTGAAAGGAAAATTTTCATTCAATTCTGTGACTGTTAAGTAACAACAATTGAAAAAATCCTAATACATTCTTTTTCCTCAATGTTTTCTTGGCCTTAAAAAAATTATTTTACGTCTTTCACTACAAAGAATGGAAAATGTTATTGGTCGTTAAGAGAAAGTTAACTGGTAAATTGCTATTTAAATATATAAGTTAAAAGGAAAATTAAATAATTAAAATCTTAATTTAGCCTCTTAATACATTTAGAAATAATGCACGAATTTACTTAACTTAGTCGTAATGAGTATAATTTCCTTTTAGCTGCTATTATGCTTAAGTGTCAATTCAAAATTTTCATGTTGAAAAGAGAAATAAAGTTCAAAAAGCGATGAAAAATATTAACAACTAATAACAATGATATAACTGATAACTACGCCTAACTCATTGATAACCTCTACAGCACTTACTATCAATTTAACAGGTCAGGCATACTTATTGGAAAGTTTAAAAGTTGAAATATGCTATCGTGGGAAATACCCGAACGAAATACTTTCAGCGTGTAAATGTTGTCCCATTGCCAGCTGGATATCTTTTATAAAGACAATGTGGGCGGTAATTAAAAAACGAACTGCGCAAACTGCTTTGCGCAGTAAAACATCAGTGGAAGTGTGTAGCGAAGCTTAATCATTCGGTTGATTGAATTTCAATCCGTCCTTTTCAATTAGCGCTTCTCCTAAATGTTCTGAAAGATTTCCAAAAGCAAAACCAAAAAGTAGACGTTTTACAGTGAGCAATAAAAAACGCGAAAAAATCAGTAAATTAAATTTCTATAGTAAAATACGAGTTTTCGCTTACAGCACTGAAAACGTAAGATATGGTTGTAAACTGAGAGGTAAGTGAAACAAACACATACGCAGCGTCAGTGAAACTTTTAAATTGAATTCCAAATGAACTTTCCAGAAAAAAGAAAATTACAAAAAATTATGAACAGTTTCATTTCGTATATTTTTATGCTAAAATGTGTGCTTTTACGAATTTTTTTTAGCGCAAAAAATAAATTGATTTCATCGTTCAGTTCTTTTTCTTTGCTTTGAAATATTTCAAATTAAATAGTTCGCAACGCTACCAATAAGAAGTTCATCGATAAGCACAAAAGCAATTCTAATTGTTTACACATGCAATTCTTAAACAATTTGAAATTTCATTGATTTTAGTGCAAATTCAAAAGAACAACTTTGGATGCATTAATTATCGTATGTCATTATTCTGCAAATATAAATACATTGAAAATAAATTTAAAACATTTTTGAAATTGCAATATTTTGTAATGAAACTTTCTCATCCACTTATTATCCGATGAGTTGTAATTAGATGTGTCATGCGGTAAAAGCATAAAATATGAATTATTTGATAAATCACTTTCTGTTCTTCAATTATTTTTCATCAACTGATAAAATGACGCATATTTGAAATATCTTTGATGAAATTCAACAACTGATAGAATAAAATGATTAACTTCATCGTAGTAATTTTACAAGTATACTGTAAACTTCATTTTGGTAGAAATTAATTTGTGAAATATTTGATTTACTTTTAGAACTGAAATATTCGTTATCATTAGATGAACAGTCGCAAGTGATAACTTTCATACAGTGCAGTACTGCTACAACAGTCTTCTTAATATTTGATATAATACTGGAAATAACTTTTAAAAAAACGTAATTAAATATACTAATTTAAAATATGTTTGTAAACGGTGGTACTACTAGCAAAAGTTAGACTTTGAAATGGAAAATACAAATGTACTTCATTCGAGTGGCAAATGTGTAGAGGATAATTTGCATGCACTCAATTCTTCCTTTCTTTTTCTTTTTCATTTTAATTACAATGAACGATTGAATTCGCTGTGATAATAATAGCATTCCTGCAATTCCAAAATGTATGACTTAACAAGCAGTCAATTACGTTGCAAAGCATCTGAAGGGTACGTGGAAATGACTTGAGCAGTAAGTGTAAATCGATACGTTTAAAGAAAGAGAAGTGGAAAAAAGAGCGAAAACTCAGTATGATATTGCGTGCTTCAAACAGTCTTATTTACTTTGTTTTTCTCATTTTTATAAATTACAAATAGTATAATTTCGATAAAAAATTAAATTTTATTTCGAAAAATTAATCATTTTTTTGATACATTTGATATCGAACAGATTTGAGACTAAAAGTTGTATACGCAATAAACGGCAAGAAAAACTTTGAAATTTTTCAAAAAAAAGTTTGAACTGAAATGACACTGTCTAATTTCCAATTTGTTAAATATAGCATTATCAGAGACTCTTTTTCATTCCATTTCTCCTTTTTTTCCTTTTCTCTCACATTCATTCCCTCATCTTTCCACTGATAATGAGACTTATCAATAATTATGCTTATATTGGCGATAGCAAAAATCCCTCTTGACATTTAGCGAAATTATTTTTGAAAAGTTTCACTTTACCTTTTTGTTTAGCGGAACGATGCTAGCAATTATCTGTAATTTTTATTTCCTTTTAAGGAATAAAAAAAATGAAAACGTCAAGTTTTGAATATGAAATAACTTTTTCAGCAATTTTCCACACTTTGCATGAATCACACCTTTAACACAGCAAGAATTAATTGGGTTAGATAATTTGAAGTATTTTTTTCCAGAAAGATATATGTTATCCCACCGCCACCGCTCCAATTAATCATTTCTGAGTGAACAAAAAAAGCAATAAAAATAATTATTTGAACGGATTTTTATTGATGGCAAATGCATTTCAGTATCGCAAGGTACCATAAAAATCATTCAACCAATGTCACCTGTTTATCTTCTTCTTCAGTTTCATATGCTCCATTGAATTTAGAAGGAACCCATTTACAGTGCCTTAAATTAAGCCTCACAACTGTGTAAAATTTAAATGTGCTAATATCAGAGTAGCATCCGATAATAAATGAAAAAAACCCCGATAATAATGAAATTTCAAGTTAAACGCATAAAATTCAAAAAATTAGTAGGACAATAAACTTTGTTCAAAAATTAGTTTCAGTGCCAATTATGTTAAATGGTCCATCCTGAAATATTTCATTCATCACATCCATTTATGGAATGTGAGAATTTTGTATTTTATTTATTATTTTTTGTTACATTGAATGTGAGCTGTATTTTTGCCATTTTTATATTTTATTATTATTGAGAACACATATAAATTAGCTTCGTGAAAACTAGCAAAAATAATGAGTGATTGTAGGAGATTGATTAATACTAATAAAATAACTAATATTGACAATAATGGTGATAATAATAATTGATAATAATAATAATAATAATAATAATAATAATAATAATAATAATAATAATAATAATAATAATAATAATAATGATTAATAATAATTAATAATAATAATAATAACATCTGTGAATTTCTTAGTTTAGAAAATTCAAGACACTCGTCTGTTTGTCTCCTAAAACAATTCCTTCTTTTTTTTCTTTGAAAATTTTTTTGTTTTTGCTGAAATTTATTTTGAATGCAAAAAATTGCATATCAATGAATTAACAATCTTTAAAGCATCTAAATTATACTGTAATGGAAGGGAAGTAAAAAGATTGTAAGCATTTTATACATCAGAATTTGAAAAATTGCTTCTTGAAATGCAGAGCGAGAGATGCAAAGAGAGAAGAAATATAATGTGGTCGGTTTTTTCGGCTCGTTGTCGGCGCCACAAGGAATTATTTTTATTTCAATTGAATTTTAACTCTTCCCGCTTCTTCCTCTTTCTTCGAATTTGAAGGAAGCATGGTTAAACAAGCGGAAATGATCGTTTCAACTTCCTGACTATTTCATTTACCTGTATATGATCATTACTTCAGACACTACCTTTGAGAGTGATAATTAATCAAGATTTGTTCAGCACACGGTTGTTCAGATAAGCTATCAACTTTAAATTCCATGACAGAGATGTTGGATTGAAAAAAGGTCGTTGGAAAAAAATATCATTATAGGAAGTTATATATTTTAGGTATTACTTCCAAATGTTTGAATTCCTTACCTTGTATGACAAGTTGAGTAAAATGTGAAAACAAGTTTGATGGAAAAGCAAATATGATAACAAACTGCAGTTCGATCACTGTGTACATGTTCGGTTACCTTCTTCTGTCACTAAATTACAAATACTTGTTTTAATTTTTTAATAAAAAAGAAAAAAGAACATATTTAATTAAATTAAATGGATGATACTCTGAACATTCATCACTCGCATTATGCTAGGAAAGGATGTGTGATGATATTTCGATCGTATTTGGTGGTAGTTACTCACTGAAAGTAACCCGTAATTAATCAATAAAAGATTAATTGATTTGATTGATTAATTGATCATCAGATTTTGTGTCGTTGTAAGTGGTGGAATAAAATTGAAACATCCTTTTCGCCCGAGACAGTCGTCCTAATGCGATCTACTCATTCCGGTTAGATACCACCTATGTTGTAGGTGTACAGCAATACTGTTTGACAATTGTCAAATTAATTATTATGAGAAAATAACAAATTATTTGTTTGAGTGATAAATGAAAATCTTTGTTCATCTTATCCAAAGACTAAAACTAAAATTTCCATCAAAAAAAAAACTTCCATCTTTTTGAATTTTTATTTATTTTCTAGCAGCCTTAGTGGTTATAATTGGGCAAAAATAATCTTCAAAATTCCCATATTGCATTGCCTAATAATTCTTAAAATAATACCTAAAATTAGAAAAATTTCGTTGTCTGTTCAATTAACAACAAAAAGTTGTAAATTTCAAAAAAAGGGACTTTGCTTCTAAGGAAGAAATTAGTGAGTATTTGCAGCAGTAAAACTTGCATTATCGAACTGATCGTTGTTTGATTACCTTTCACTAACACTCAGTTTTTAGGCATATTTCTTTGTAAAAGTTGAACTTTTTAGGTTTCCTGCCACATTACCACTACTTTTTTCGAGAGAAATTAATTTTTGTAAAAATATATTGATAAAATGGTAAAAAAAAGTGTTTCCATTGCGAGAAGAACAATGGCATAATATTCCAAAGTTAATTAATTAAATAAATGGCAGAAGAAGGCTGACGTTTTTCTTTTTCAAAAGATATATTTTGCAATTTTTTAATTTTTTCAGTATTTTTGCACTTTGAAATATTATTTTTTAAAGCAACAAAAGTACTGAATCCAATAGTTATGCTAAAATCGAAATTGAAAAGAGCGTTAAAACAAAAAACACAAATCTGCCACATTTTTGACATTTTTCCTATCTGCCTGGCTGATGTCGGAGATCCGAAATTCCTTCATACTATGAAATTAAAATCTTAACAGCGTTGCAGTGAAAAAAACATGAAATTTTGAAGATTAGCTGATGAGACTTGTCAGTCAGTTATATATTATATTATATTAATATTATATTACAATTGTAATTATAGATTGTTATATAAGTAATTTCAAGTAGCCAGTGATTAGTGATAAGGAATGCTCAATTCGTACTTGTCGTCTATAGCTTTGTTTGTTTTATGTCAGAATTTGAATATTTTCGGTCCGATAATTTATTTTTCAACCATTACGCTGTAATCAGGCCTTGCTTTATCTTTCCTCCTATCGTTGCATACAACACGATATGGACGGACCACTTCTACTCTTGCCATACACGGACTTGTGTGTGGGAGTGGATAAGACTTTTTCCACTTCAATCTTCCTCTACCATCGCCTACATCCAACAGAATCTTTCTCTGATCAATGACCCAATATTAATGATTCACTGTTGATAGGTCATAAATCACTGCAACTTCTTCTCCTAAAGAGGGCCTAACCACTTCGCCTAGCTAAGGCTCTATTAAAACAAAAATAAATCATAATAGACTACTGCTTTTATTGATTTGACTTTTATTTGATGCATCCATTTCGTTGAGATAGTGTGAACAGATTTTTAGTGGAACGTGAAATCTCATGAGAACAAACATGAAAGAAAAATAGTGGAGAAAGGGAGGAGAGGAAAAGAAACTCATGAAGGCGAGGAAAGAGTAAGTCATCTGCGTGAGCAATGTTTAGTGAAAACTGAAATTCCACGGTGAGGAAATGACCTTTTGTATACGGTAGTGGAGTATTGCTGATATTATTTACAGCTTCTTCCAACTATGTAATGCTTGTAGATAACATCATTGATTGATTGCTACAATGGAATTACATTGCGGTCAGTTAAATATAAATTCAACAGATCGATGAAAATCTTTTTGTTCGGCGTTGAGATCAAAATCATAGCCTTCGTTGTTAGATTTCCAAGTGAAATTAAAATTATACAAATCAAAAAAAAAACAATTTCAACATAATTTATAGTGTATTATTCCATTGAGAAAATTTTTATTTATTTAAAAATACAACAAACAAAGTGATCGTTTCATTTTTACAAATTACAATTTCATCAACAAATGTGCACTGAATCACAGCGTTAATTCATGCGTCAAAGTAAAAGGAAAAAAATTCCTGGAATTATTGAAATTAGAATATAAACGTGTCTAGAATATACGTTTAAGCAGGCATGCTAGTTTGCATCAATCAATAAAATGCCGAATAAGTTCCATCGGTAGCGGAAAAATTATCGTTGAATTTTTTTCAGCACTAAATTAGAAAAAGAAAGAGAATTGGAAATTGAAATTTTGATTTGATCATTAATATCAAAAAATATCAAATAGTCTAAAAAAATCTTCTCAAATTTCAAAACATTAAATTTTTAAAAGTAAAAGACTTAATGACAGATATAATTTAGTTACTTCTACTATACAATCTTTTCAAAAAATTTTTCTAAATACTTACGCGACACTACAGAGTGTTTGCAAATAGCGTAGTTGTAGTGCTGCAGGCGATTCTGATATCGTCAGTGCCGCTTCTTGAAGTGAATGCGATGCTTTTTGTTCACCTTCCGCTGCGATCACCTGCAACATTTAAAATTGATGGATAAATATAATGTCGATAATTTGAGAAAATTTTTCACAATTTGAAATTTTCGAGTTGTATAACAAGAATATCCTCAAGAAGCTAATCAAACTTTAAAGAAGATCATTGTTTAAAGAAATTAAAGAAAGGACTTATTTCTCGCACTACTCAAATGCATATTGTTTCAAGAAATGTTGATAACAGCAAATTTAATTTTTTGCTTTTTTTGTTAACCTTTACCATTAGTTACGTGAGGTTAAAAGTTCACCTTTATAGCCCTTCTCGATTGTGCAAGGCTCTACAGGCATATAAAACAGGAAAGGGCGACAAACCTTAGCTCGTGCTTCACGTGCTGCTTCTGCTTCAGCAGCCATAGCACGCTGTAGTTGTATCGGAAGACGGACATCTTTTCTGAAATAACTGTAATCATTTCTAAGGAAAGATGGACATCGTCACATTTACATTCGTAATAGTGCGGGAAAGATGGCGCAAATGGATGTATTAGCTTAATGCTGAATCATTTGCGCCATCATAACGGTGGAAAACAAGTTATTGTTATCGATAACAGCCAGCAGAATGCAGTCCTACATTGCTTGCATTTCTCAAGTCAATTTATCACTTCGAGAAAATAATAAATAGCTCAGGGGAAGTGAACTAATTGATATCGAAAAAAACTGCTAAGGATATTTGTGGAACAGTTTATTGTGTTATAAATAGCCTTTGCGCTAAGAAATAGAAGTTCGATAAACGATAAAGTAATATACATTTCAACTCTTTCGACTTTGATTCCCCATCTTTCCGTAACGTCGTCTAGAAGTGCCTGAAAAAAGAACTCAACGTATCACAGGTGTTCATAAGGAGAACGTATAGTAAGTTGGTAAGATTTATCAATTTAAATGTCCATAATGCTGAATAAAATTGTAAATTTGAAAGAACTTACGGAAGAAATTACGTCATTTGAAGATATCTATCAAATATTTTTCCTATTTTAGAACGTTCCTTACAACTATCCAAAATATTACTGTTATTAGATTTTCCTTGGATTTATTTCACACCTTTATGAAGAAGGAAATTCACCTGCATAGACAGCGCAATAGCGTCACGATCGGATAAGATTTCTGACAGACTTTTGATGCCAAGCATATTGCGCAATGTTGTTTGCGCCAATAATCTGGTGGAGTGATGAGCGTTTTCCACGTTTGCCACTGATATAGTAGCATTAGATATCCGATAGTATACCACGGCATCCACGCTTACCGTTACGGAATCTTTCGTTAGAATCTACACGATAAATAAGAAGAATATAATGAAAACAGAAAAAATGTCTTTTTGACGAATTATTTTAGAAAGCATTAAAAGAAGGCACTGTGAATTTAACAATTAAAAATCCGAATAATAACAACTGAAATAATTAGGTACGTGAAAAACAAACTTCTTGCGGTGGTACATTGAATGATACTGTGCGTAAATCCACTTTAGAATATGATTCTACACATGGCAATACAAAAAATATCCCTAAAATTCAATTATACGCTGCTTATGTAGTTAATAACATTCTATAAACTTCTGAATAATCCTCAAAAAAAAGAATAAACTTTTAATTGCAAATATTAATTTAAATTTCAACTGTACCTGGACCCTTTGCACCACCTCCAATTAACCTACCCAATCGAAATATTACAGCTCTTTCATATTCTCGCACTACCTGAAAGTACCACTCACTTAATTTTCTAATAAGGAAAAATTTTTCAATCATTTTCATCTTTTTTCATTCACAACTTTTTCATTAAATTTAAGAAGACTAACTTACAATTTTTAACTTGAATACTATAATACTTACTACAATTAAAAGATATCAGAGAATAGATTTGTAACTTATAAATACATTAAGCAAACAGAGAAAATGTTACCTTAAGACAGAAGCAAACAGATATGGGAAACGTGGAAAAGAATAGAATCCAAGAAATCACAATGACAAACCATCCACAGAATCCAACGTTACTATCATAAGTATCCGCTTAAAATGTCACTTATACTTTAACGATTAACTTACCAAAGTATGAGAAAACGTTTTAAAAAATATGCAAATATTAAAAACACAAGGCTATTGAATATCTTTCTATAAAAAAACAAAATTTTTAAAAACTAATTGACCTTTTTTTATTTTACTCTTTTACTTAAACATTTTATGGAAGCTAAGGAAGCAAACATTTGTTGTAAAAGTACACAAAAGCATAATTTAGCAATTTTAAAAAAAGTTCAGAAACATTAAAATTATAAGTCTAAAAAAATGCTCAACAAAAAAAGCGAAAAAAACGTGCGGAAAATTTTGTCTGTAAAATTCTTTCTTATTTAACTTTTTTTTTTAATTTTGCGACAAAAAAAATTGCAAAAAATTTTCCACGGAAACCATTTCATCAAACCTTTCGAAAGTATTATTTATCACTTTACTTTTTCTGTTCAATTCAGAAACTTTTCCCTGTCACTTCCTACTTATTAAGTAATTTCGGCTGAAAAAAAAATCTAAACAATTTATCAAACACAATTGCAATTAGTAAAAAATTAAGGATATCGAAATTTACCGTAAAATTGTATTTTAAATTATTGAAAGGATAAATTGAAAGTGCTGAAATTTATATGAAAAGAGAAATAGGCCATAATGAAATGGCAATATTATCAATCAATAATCACTTCTTCCGATTGCGCACAATTCCTGACCTATGCAATTTCAGGTTTATCTCTAATTTGAGTTTGATCACATCAAAACTATAGAGTAATATGAATTTCACATTATGAAAGTTTAATGCAATCCCAATTGACGGGAAAATTGCAATGTTGTTGTTGCTAGTTATTTCGTGATAAATTGAAATTCAATTTAAACTGAAATGTACGATAATAGTTACTTTAAAACTTTAATGATACTGCGATAACTTATAACTAATTTGGAAATTAAAGGCAGAAATTTACAACTCTGTTTCTCATTCAAGTTGGATCAAAGAAAAAACTTCAACTCAAAGTTATTAAATCAGTAAGGACGGTTTTAAATATCAAATGGTTATGACAAAATATAAGTTAAAATAGGAAATTAACTACACGCATATTTTTGAAATTCAATTTGAAAAAATAGCAGTTTTATTTGAAAATCGCCTATCTCATGAAATATAAAATCAGACAATAATGTACTAAGTGAATGAGATGAAAGCACACGTAGGAAATAATATTTGTAAAAATTTTTCAAAATTTCTACAATATATGACAAACTATATTTCGAGAGGAATTTAATCGCTGAATAATTTCTAGAAATTAAATTCAAACCTCTTTTTTCAATTTAAATTTTAAATTATTATACGCATATTTTGGTTATCATATGATCTCTTTCCTTTTTCTCCCCACTCCTCTCCACGACAAAGCTAATAAAGGTATTTTAAAAAGGTAAGCTTCTTCGTTCAGCTACGAATTAATTGCTTCCTATTCCTTCTCTTAACTTTTTCAGGCTGTTCTTAAGTTATAAAAACATTAAATAAAGTTGTATTAAAGCATAATTTCCGAATGCTTTAACAGTTTACTCCTTCATTTCACATTGCAAAGTTTATTATAATTTTTTTTAAATTGTAAAGACGCCTTCGTGTAAAATCCAATTGTTACGCCAATTTATGAAATTGCAAGAAACAATCAGTTGAAATGCAAAATGTGTGGAACAGAATACTGTCAACATCAGTTATGCTCAAATTAAAAGTAACTTAAAATACGAATGCCAGGTATTTCTGACCTTTGACAATTGCGCTCATTAAGTGTTCCAAAGAGCAACATATAAGAGTTAAGAAACTGAGTTAAGAAATGGAAAACTTACGATGAGCATTTAATGGATAGTAAGATAATTTTAGTTGCGCCAATGACTGTCGTCTCAGTTCACGTTCCGCTTTAGCAAAAATTAATGGATTAAGTGTAAAGCGTCGACCCATTCGCTCAGCAGGAAATTTGAGTCTTTCCAGGTCGTTGGTCATATTGAAGTGAGGATCTCTATCATCCGTTAATCTAGTACGGTCTAAAAAAATTCAACCTAACTTTCGTTGTCCAAAAAAAACCTTTTTCTGTTCCAAAATAAATGTAAATGACAGATAAAATTAAAGTAGTAATAACAGACTTGAAAATAGGTCTCTTCCACCTCAATATTTTGGCAGTACTCTTCCTCATATACCCGTCAGCTGTGCTTTGTTTCACTTAGCAGTGATTTTGTTTTCATTTATATTTAATATAATTTGAGAAAAAAAAGAAAACAGATAAATTAATAAATTTAAAATGAAATTATTTGTAATCGTTCGGAACAAAAAAACTACCATTGCATTTAAAAAAAAATTCATCAAATTTTTTCAATAATAAGAGAGCAGAAAAAAGATGGCTATTTTCGCTTCTGTTTTTTTTAAGCTTTAACTTATCGCTCCTCTAATTTGTGACGAATCTATACAATCAAAAATCACAAATACAAATTAGCTGATTGTTGACAGCAACGGTTAAAAAGAATGATAAATTAGAGAGGTAAATTAGTAAAAGTAAACAACAGATATGTAAATATGATGGATAGAGCAAAGATAATAATTTTAGAGAGCCTCAGGCAATAGATAAATTCCACAGAGCAATATCTTTACCTTCTCATCAACAACAAAATGATAATATGTGAATTTTCTACGAAAATAACAAATTTAATAAATTCCACCTAAAACGATAAAACGTTCTAACGCTGATCTGAGGAAAAGAAAAAAAGGAAACTTACGCATTTCTCTAATATTTTGTTTATTTCTGAAAGTGCCAAATGAAGTAAAAATATTTGTGATAATAATCCCTCTGTTTTTTTCCTTTCTTTCCTAAACAATGAAAATAAGAAATTTTTTTTAATGCAAAAGTGCCGCAATTTAGAGCGACTCTTTCCTTAATAAATTTATTATGCAAAATTAAAAGAATATGTTCACATTGAAATGCTAACTTTTTTTCTTGCTAAGTAGTAGTAATATATCAATTTGTTTAAATTTAAATTAATAATTTAAAAATATGTGATTTCTAATCTTAAATAATACATGTAATCAAGAAGATCACAAATTTATCCGATGGATTTTTTCTTCTATTTTAAAATTTTGCAAACTTTAAACACTTTTATTTTAAAATTAAATGGACCAGTCGATCATCAATGATCATCAAAATCAAAGACAACTGGTTGGGTTAATCAGCGAGATAAGGAGGTAAGGTAATCGATATGAACGTATGAAATTAGTTGAATACAGTAATTTGTATTAAAGTACTTAATTCGCATTGATACAAATAAAATTATTCAATTTCAATTCTTTAATTTCATCGTGCATCGTTAATTTTCTCTTTAAATATATTATTCAAAGCTTTTTTTGCTGTGAAAAAAAAGTTTCCCAATTTATAGCTAAATTTAATCAACGATATTTTCTTTTTCCTTCTTTTTAAACAAATAGAAAAAAAAACTTTTTAAAAATAAACAACAACTAATGAAGCTAACAATAACCATCACACATATTAGTTAGTATTCAATTAACTTCAACAGGTATACAGCACTTTACCGACCGATTAGCGATCGGAACAATTTCGAATTATTAACCATGGTAACCCTACATTCCCATCCGATTTTACTCTAAAACATTTTACACACAATTATTTCAATTAAACATTAACAATTAAACATTTAAACAATTTTTCAGCTTAGAATGCAATTGCTTCCCAATTTCCGATCACTCAATCATTCGTCCTTCTTCTCCTTAATCTTTCCAGCAATTGCAGTAGTAGTAAGTGCTGTTTGTTATTGTTGTTGCTTAAATGCATATTGCATGCCTAACATCTTCTTCAATTACTTATACATTGCTACTATCAGTAGAAATGAGGAAAAGTAGAAAGAGCTTATATGAGTTACTGAAAGGTAGCAATGAATGCTCTCTGAAGTGTTAGCTTTAGAATGTAAAGCATTTAAAAAGTAATAATTATCAGTGTAGTAAGTTTTATTACAATTAAAATTTTGTTAGGAAAACTGATCGATGCTATTGCAGTAGCAAAATAGAATAAGTTTGTAGAATGCAAATATCAATTGATCGCAATATTAATGTTTTAAGTTACGATAAAAAATACTCGCTGACAAAGGTCAGTAATTTTAATGAATAACACTGATAAGGGTGATCGCTATCATTAAATAATGCTATTCGTTGTGTGATTTTAAAATTTCACTTTTTTCTTTGATAAAAAAATAATTTTAAGCTCTTCTAAAATTAAATGGACAATTAACAAAAAAAAGAACTGCAATTATTATTGGTTGGCTAGAAAAAACTAAATTATCCTATTACTGGAGATGAGGAAAAGGAATTAATTTTAGCTTTGATTTTTTGGAATTTGCAATTTTATTTTTTCAACTAAACTTCAATCTAAAAGGTAAACGATGCTAGACATAACTTACGTAATGAGTGTTAGAGAGGAAAACAACAGTGTGAGATGTGGTAAAAATTACGGAATTTTCAAACAAGCCAAGAAATCCTGCACCGAAATCGATTTGATATGCCTGAACAGCCTATCTCATAAAAGAACCTAAACTGAGCCTAGCGGATATTTTGGAACGCGTACATCAAATTAATAACATAAACTGTTAAAGTATTTTTGAAATATATTATCCTTTTCTCAAATATTGAAATTTTATTTCATTTAATAAAATCCACTATTGGCTATCAGACAGATCCGAAATGACTGAAATTGCTTATTTCTCATTTGCAATATATTTGTTGCAATAGCAACGTGGTGCGGTGCAAAATTCTCACGTACTACACGAATAGCGCACGCACCACACACCTAACAGCTAATTCATATAATTTTGCAATACTACTGATGTGAACGTAAGTTGTTCCGCGTTTATTGTTGATAAGAGTGGTCAATTAATATAATGGATTTAATCAGGTAAATTAATCTTCAGCACGCAATATTCTAATAAGAGAAAATGTGACAGGCTAACTTGCACTAAGCTATGCTTCTTCCATACTTAGTTTAATTTTCTATAATTCTATCGCCTTATTACGTTAGTTCAACATAAGTGAAAACACAAAATAAGCTACGTTAGTTGTAATTAGTAGGTACATTTATGAAGTACCTAAAATATATTGAAAATTTTAATGAACAGCAAGACGAGGAAATAAATGTCTTCGTAGGACGATGATCTAAATATCACTGAGAATGTGTTCTAATACTAATGTGCTCATTATTATCTTTAATTATTCGAGCGAAAGACAGTGTGCTTTAATTAAGTAAGACAAAGTTGCTAGAAAGAAGTAATTTAATTGTAATAACTTAATAACTTAAATTATTCACATTTCGTAGTTCTAAGAAATGTTGACACCCTTTGACATTCGTTATAGGTGGGATAAATTGTTGCGGTAATAATTGAAATTAATTACGACCCAATAAAAGAGTATTGTTTTTCTTTTTTCCTTTGAAACATTGCGCGAAGTTAGCTTTTTCCATTTAATTAATTAAATTTTTGACGTTTCTTGAAAAAGAATAACTAAAAAACGGTCAGTACTGCTTCTACTTCCTTTGCTACACAGCAAACTTATTTACTAAAATTTCGTACATTTCAACTTGTAATTGAAATGCTGTCAATGTTCATCGCTCTTAGTTTAATCAAATTCTGTTAATACTAATTTTGAGTGTAGCAAATTATATTACGTTGAAAATGCCTTTAATGATATTCGAACTGACTCATTCGCCGCTCATATCACACAAACCTTAATTTCTACATCAAAACACCTCAAGTTAAATGTATTGAAAAAAAAAACTCTGAGAAGTTAACAGCAAACTTTTTATTTAAAAAATTTTCTTTATGAACTAGGCATTTGAAGTGCCTTCAAATTTCCATGAATATGTAAACAAATCACACTACCTTCTTTTTGGTTTACTTACAATTAATAATTAATATTTAAATTCGAAAAATGTATAGATTTAAGCAAATTATTCCAGCAAAAATTTTTTTATATCAGAGAAAAAAGTCATTTTATCAACTTTTCAAATTAAAAAAGTGAAGTTGAGGTCCAGCAATATTGTACGAACAACTTTTCAAAATGACACTATTTGATTTAAAATTGATAAATTTTTACCTCAAATATGCATAACCTCATCTTCTTTAATTATTAAAATAATTAGAAAATAAATTACCTCGTTGAAAATAACAAAATATTATCTTTGCACCATTAGCCAATGTGTAGAATAACAGTAAGCGGTAACATTAAAAGGAAAGCAACAATCATTTGATGGAAACTGAAATTTCTTCCAATTTAATTTCAACAAATTTTACCACAGTGAATAGCTAGTCGAAATGACACTTGCGATATCTCAGCATATTCACACAAAGTAACATAAGCAAAATTATAAATGCAATGCTTAACATACCTTTTTGTTTATGAAAAAGCAAACTTAGCATTGCGTTGGTCATAAAGTCAAAATTCAAAACTTTGAAAAAATCGACGAAACTTAATCAAACGGGAAGTATTTAGTATTTACTCGAAAAAAAGGATGCACCTGATGCTTAATAACACATTTTTTTTGCAGTCAGTCTCATTCTTACCGGCTGTTCCTAAGATAATTTTGAAATATTTGAATTAAAAATTAACTCCGACAGATGGTGTACAATGGAAAAAGGTGTTAGAGTTTGAAGGCTTAAATTACCGAATTGATAAAAAGCTATAAGAGTAAATAACAGAAGAAAATTTGAGCGAACAATAAATAATTTGTTAAACTAAAAATATTTTCCCTTAGAAAACTCTTCTTTTTTCAATATTTTATTTAATAAAGTAAAAATTGTTTTAACTTAAGCGATTTATACATTCTTTTCTGACTTCTAGCAATTGTCGCAAATATTTGCGACAGAAAAATCATTGAGAGGAGCTGATCGAATTGCGTTAGTCAATTTTAGATTATAGCAAAGGGAAAAACAGTGGGATGATTTTCTAGTAAAAAGGATGAAAGTAGAAGAGCGTACTTTTTCCTCTCTTTGATTAATTCTTTGGATGAATTAAAAGTTTATCGCTCCATTTCACTTTCATTCCTAAATTCGCAATGAAATAAATGAAGCGATAAGGGCTCTCTCTCTCTCTCTCTTTCTGAGCTTAAGAATAATTCAGGCCTTTTTCTTAAGTGTACTTTTTCCTTTCTGTTGTTGAAATTGTATGAAAAATGATTGTTAATAAATTCTGTACTTCTTCCAATTCCCTAATCTTCTCCCAATTAATCAATAATATTTTGTTATTTCTTTTCATAAAATGTTTTTTTGGAAAACAAACAACTTTTGCAACTTCGTGAATTCAAATAAATGGCTTACTTCATTGGGGACTAATTCATGCACAAACGGACGTTTTTCACTTCACAACAGTGAAATATTGGAATTGTTATTTCCAAAGCTCTGAAATAAATAAAAGTATTTGAAATAAATTCACGTCAAATTAAGTAATTGCAAAATCAAGCTGCATAGTTCGAAATCGACTAATATAAAAGTAAAGAGAAGCAAAAAGCATAATTTAATTTTTCAACAAATTAGTAGGAATGAATGAAATTAAAATATTTCAAAATACAAAAGAGCGGCATCATTTACAGTGCGACACTGATGTCATCAAAGTCCATTTTTCACATTTCATGAAGTCATTTCATTAAAAAGTTGAAAAAAAATGAAAGGAATCATCGCTGGAATGTTTGGAATCCATCAAAAATAAAACTTTCTGTGTGTCAAAAATTTTTATTGGAAATTTTTTGCAACGTTCGCAACAAATCTCAATGGAGAAGATTGGAGCAACGACTAAATAGACAGAAAATTTTTGCAAATTTCAAAATACGAAGACGAAATTTCACAGCGATAATTATCACTCTTTAGTTATGACTATAGGAATTATCTGCTAATTAAATATCAACGGTTGAGTTAATTTATATTTGAAACGTTGTAGAGTTCTTAAATTACAATTTGTTCCATCGCATGTAAATTACTTAAAATAGTAAGTGCTAACTTATGCTACTTGTTCAACCGATAATAAACGACAGAAATTGAGGGGATAATTTCCATTAGCCAATTTAGAGATGAACATCGTGCTAATGCGTACGTGCGTACTGCATTAGACATTGCTTTTAGAAACTAGCCATTTATGAGGATAATTAGGTATTAGCTCATAAAAAGCCTAGTTTCTTGGGCTCTTTCAGTTTCGGGACAATTTTGATGTTTAGTTAGTAAAAGAAAACTACAAGAAGAATTTTGAAAAAAACGAACTTCTAACTTACAAAATATTTCACCTGAATCTCTAACACTTCCTTTTTTTCGATAATTTCTTTACGTCATATTCTATTTTGCTTTTCATCTTTCCGTCATTGATTATATTAAAGCAAAAAAAATGTATTAGCAAAAATGTGCTTTCAGTCTCGGAATCTCTAAATAATACATACGATCATTCTATCCTTCAAATCCCTTCTACTGCTTATTCTACTAAAATACTTCAAATATATTTATAATGTTTTTTTTTTTCATTTTACTAAACGATAATTAAACAATTAAAAATATTTCTCTAACCTTGCCTTTCTCAAATTAATTTAAATTTATCTTTTCTCCTAACAGTGGTTGAGGAACAACAGTTTAACTGTCTGTTAAAACTTTTTTCTTTTCTTTTCAAATGGAAATAAGAGAGATAAAATTGCCAAAGCAAATGATCGTCATATTTGGTACAGTGCTGATGTAGAAGAAAAAGATCTTATGGATGTGCTGCTTTGGTTGAAACTGCACACCTTACTTTGTACAGCAATGTACGATCGTTCATTTCTAACGTCATATTTTCTCTCTTTACTTCATTCAACTGACTGCAAAAAAACTCTTTAATTTTTACTTTTTCACTTTTCTTCTTTACTTTTCTATTAATACAATTATCTTCACTCACATCACATACATTCTCTGTCTCATGTAAACTATAAATCATTTATTCTGAATCATTTAACGGTATATCGGACGTGACATCTGAAATGATTTATAATTTCCAGTCATTTCTTGTCCTTCAAAGCGGCTTTTGCGCTACTCTTTCACAGTATTCAATAAATCGTTCGTGTGTTTATTGTTTAAGATATGAAATAATTTTCGCCAATTTTGAAATAACTTTTCATCACTAAAGAAACACACACACACACACACTCATTTGCATTGACTGAATATTTATTAGCATATGAATACGGCGTCGTCAAATTTTCCGCTCAATTCTTTATTCCTAAAATGATAGATATTCTTAAATTCATACTATTCACATGCTCATATCAAATAAGATTAGTTAGCCATCACAGTTATGCATTATCTACGAAGAAGCGTCTTAAATGTTACTGTCATTTCAATTCATTTCGTCAACGATTTGATAAGTTGAAGTGTTCAGCTCCGTGAATTCGCTTGCTCAATTTGTCGATAATTTTCAAATTATTTCCTAACAAAATGAATCGCAAATAATTGTTAACAATAAAACGGATCGTTTAGAATAGCTAAAATACTTTAGAATACTAACAATAAGTTTGGATCGTTTCCTTTCCTTCCTGAAATATGAATTATCTAGCCGTTCGTTACGATCAATGAGTATAAGGCCTTACACGTTCCTTTTGATAGAAGAAAAACTTATGGTGAGAATTTTTCCCTTAATATATTAAACTCAAAAATCAATAGCGCTCATTTCTTTTTCAATTTAAACGCTACGCATAAAATGGAAAATTTGGAAAGAAAAAAAAAGCTGGAAATATAGTAATTTCATTTCTTTCAGAGTTATTAAATTTTTGAATGGAAAAGCATACATCTCAACTATCCCTACACATTACAATATTTATATTAAATATGCTCAGTGTGGAAATGACTTAAAAGTTTCAAATGAACCAAATAAAATTATTTCACTGATTCATCTATTTTCTTAATCCAATTGAATGTGACATTGAAGCTTTCACAAAGCAATTGAGCACAGAAAGAGAAGAGATAAGTTGAAGATACTAACGGTTTCATGCATAAAACAAAAATTAATAAAGAACTGTAATAATGTTGACAGGGAGTTGTATGAATGATCTGTTCTTTGTATGGAAATTTCTGAGCTAACTTTCTTAAACGATGTATTGTTATGGTAAGTAGTAATGGGTGGTTGTTAATAGCAGTAGTCGGTAATAGGAAACTACTGCATAGTAGTAGTAACAGAGCAGTATAAGAAGTATCGTTAATGAAAAAAGAAAGGATGGGATGAAAAAAAAATACGAAGGGAAGATAGATGAATTGTCTTGAGCATACGACACCACAATAAATTTTATTAGATCTCACTGATCAAATTTGTTGCGACTTCATGCAGGCAATAAATTTAATTGAGAGGATGGATTTGAGATAAACTGCTTGTGGCTCTCTAACAATATGCAAATAGTAAGCCTATTTTTAAATGAAATTCAAATTACAACAGCATAGTGACTTCGTATCTTCACGAAGAAATTTGGAAACATTTTATAGCTGTTGTCGATTCACTTCTACAGTCAAATTTTTATCGATGTTAACGACTGGCTGTGAACGATGAATTTATCGTAACATAGGGATAATGCAAATACCGAAATGAATGTATTGGCAAAATAGAACAATTGAAAACCAAGTTTTAAATGAATATTTTATCAAACGTATTATGTAAAGCACTTATCATTTTTTAATTTTCCAATTTTCTCCACCGAAGACCCCTTTAGATGGCATCGTGCCATAAGGCTGGAGCGGTAAATATATTACAGTGCTCTGGATAACCCGTTCAGACACGTTATTTCGAGGTATGCTTTTCATTACAAATATTATCAGTGCCAGTACGATACTAGAATACTCGTTAGTTGCCTTTTCATTATATTCCAAAATAAGCTTAAATATGAGCATTTAAAATCATAAATTATCAAGTCACAAATATCGATAAATTTTTGTTTTTCAAGCATTCAAAGAAAAAGTGAAAGTAGAAAAACGTTACTGGCCAGGAACAATAATTATTCCACAGACAGATTAATATGTAAACGACAGAATAACTTGAAAACGAAATATTACAGATCATTCGGAAATGCAAGTGGCATTTAAGGATATGCTGGAAGATCTAAGTGGTCAGGTTCAATTGAGATTGACACATGTTTATGCCTTAATATTTATTGTTGGAAGAGACGCTTGTGCACCAAATTGCTTTTGACACAAATGACAACTCCATTCTCCTTCCGGAGCTTGTGGAAGAGGTGGCCGCAAACAATAAAGATGGAAACCACGATCACAATCGTCACAGAATAACAGCTGATCCTAGAAAACATACTCCCTTTAAAATCTATAATTTCTTCTAAAGTAAAGAAAAAATCACATAAATATAAAAAGATGATTTAAAATATGTTCCAGTACAGTATTTTTCCGTAATGAATTTTACGGAAGTTAAAATGTAAATTAAATTAGTATTAAAGAAAAGAAATCGGAACAGAATTCAAAGAGGATTAAACTAACGTCATTATCTGAAAATCCACAAATTGCGCAGCTTTTACATTCGATGCACTGCCAACCATATTTGCCGGTAGACGTAAGCATATTGTCCGTGAACTTAAGGCAGCTCGGATGGCCTGTAAGAAATACCATGAAATAGCCACAGTTTAAATCCACCATATATATAATATAATATCCTATGAAGATTGTTATCAGTCTAACTGCATAGTTGAGACTTTCATGTAGCAACATAACAACTACTTGTTTTCCTAACAGTCGATATCATAATTATAAACACATTGCTTGCGCGATATGATCCTGTATAACATAGACAGAGATTAAAATGTAAACAAATGACCTAAACGACGTAAGTAACACCAAAAAATTTAAAATGACATTTGTAACATGGTAACATGACATTTATGTACAACACGATTACCTGATCTTCCACAATCATGACAGCTAATAAGCTGTTCCGGCTTCATTGTTTTTTTGTTCTGGTTGCAATCACCCAAGCATAAGTCGCAAACCGTGGACACATCGATACTTGGCGACAACACTGAAAAGCACTCATGATGAGCAAACCCGCAAGCAACACAATCCAATTTAAACATGCTGTAATGGATGCAGCACATTTTCCAAACAGCTGTAATAGTCTCCGCATCTGTTCCACTATTTAGGGACCAACTTTTATGCAAGGTGATAGTCCATATTCGTAAAGATATTGCAACCGATCAGCCACCTTAAAAATTAAGCGATCTCTGACATTCTGGTGGTTTCCAAATTTGAAATGCCTTCAGTTTTTCGATTTCTTCAAAATACTACGCTTTATTGTGTTACTGCCGAAAAAAAGCCTCATTGGAGAAAGTTTTTATACTTATTAATATATATAAAAAAAATACTAATTGGACATTTCCGAAAGCAAATGGATAACAACAAATGTATCACCGAAAACAAGCATTTTTTGATACAGTTATAGTTTGATAAAGTAAACCCGTTTGAATCGTTGTAATGATAAGCTGAGAAAGTTCTGGATGCTACCCGGAGATGACAACTACCCAGATGTTTGTATCCCTCAGCAATAAATAAACTGGTAACCAATAAAGCAAAAGAATCAATCAATACGATGTGCTGGTTGGGGCGTTGTTGACGGACTGACATTATCTGCATGCACATGAGCTCGGTGATAGTTTAAACCCGGACGACTTTTATATTTGGCACCACATACTGAAAGGATGTGTAGATAAAATTAAAAAAGATTTGGAATTCAAGTCAAAAAACATTTCCAAAATTATTCAGTGAAAAAGATGACCTGCGATATTCAGTGAACATGTAGGATTTCATTGAATACTACAAACGGAAACTACATGTACAGTAAGAAAAATTTTCCAAACTCCTGGAAAACTTACAATTACATGAAAAAGGTTTAGGATCCGGCGTGAATCCCTGCGTGGGCGGTATATTGACTGACAAGGTTGTGGCATTATTTTTGCGCCCACCACGGATCCCACCTGGAGCACCTCGCCTTTTACGTTTTTTCCTTCCATCTGACCATTCTTCTTCATCTGAAGCCTCGCCAGGATCTTCCTCGCTTGCTTCTTCCACCTCCATATCTACTCCCGATTCCTTCATGATCTACAAAAACACCACATTAAAGCATTTTAATTAAAATTGTTTAACGGCAATATGAAAACTGACTAGTAAAGCAGCTCACAGTCAGCAAATGCTACTAGTTGATGTTTTCATAATTTCTTTTTCACAGCACAAAAAACTTCGTAACACTTGAATCGATATAAGGTCCTTAAAAACGTCTGTACATGCATTAAAATGAATATTGTTGAAAAATAGCCACTTCCCCTTTTACCACAGATGTCGTACATAAATTATCGAAATCACAACTTACGTAGACTTTTCTTTTTTCAGTAAAATGATTTTCCAACGAGGAATTCGCCATCGCTGTCAGTGATTGAAAATCAGTTGGATCTAAAAAGGATATTCAGAAAGTTATAAGAGAACGTATGACTGCTGAAATAATGGAACGTAAAGTTCATTTTCTTATTAACCCAATAAACAATAATTCGCAATCCTCTCTTTGTTAAGAACTAACAAAAACTTTTGCAAAGTACTATGAAGCAAGAAGTTACATGAGGAAATTTGAAAAGCAAGGAATTAAGGAATAAGAACTTAATAGTTACCCTGGCCGGCTAAACTGGCTTGATTTATCACATCACTTATTGCCGGATTACATTCTAATATATATTTCATTTCAGTTGCATCCGATGTTGGCGCCGATTTTCGTTTTTTCCAACGTCTGCTACCATACGTGCAATACTGTCAAAAAATTTGCAGTTAGGATGAATAATAATACGGAAGAAATGTCTGTTAAGAAATTGAAAAGTAAAATTAAAATGTAGAAAAAATGTTAAGTAGTAGAAAAGATTCATACCGATGGATAAGAACCACGTCGAATATGAAGAAATGATATGTTGTGCAAAGTGACACAAAAATGAGTTAATACGAAAATACCTAATATAATCACTCTGATGACAACAAAAGCAACAATAATTAGGGCAACAACTAAAACCACAACGACATGAATTGCTCCATCCCTATGAACTGCTGCAACAACAACAACAAAACAATAATAACAATTGCAACGACAACGAAACCAAAGCAACAATGATGCCTTAGTGGGTTAATTTGTACCAATATTATTCTTAGCAGCAATGCAGAATTATAAACGAGGATGAGTAATGCACCAGTTTCCACCAGTTATGTTTAATTTAAAAGAAGAAAGTAAGAATTCCAAATTTCGAAACATTTAGTGGATAAGGCAGCACTCGTGGGTGCCATCCTCTACTCTTTTGATCTCTTGCTTGCTTCTCCTTTATTTCTTTATCAAAAAAAGCACCTCGCTATTTCTTAGATGTAGTCTACGACTTAACAAAAAGTTCAAGAAATTAGTATAGAACATTTACCAGCACCATTAAATGAAAAATATACATATATATATATATATATATATATATATATATATATATATATATATATATATATATATATATATATATATATATATATATATATATATATATATA
>JABVXW010000136.1:92351-142271 GCA_013365375.1 Litomosoides brasiliensis | reverse complement strand
AAATAATTTCCAGGATAGTGGTGGTTTAACTCCATTAATGGAAGCGTGTGATCGAGGTGCTACAGCAATTGTTGATTTATTATTAAAGTTTGGGGCAAACGTCGCTATCAAAAATCGTGATGATTGGACTGCGCTTGACTTTCTCCGAAACGCAATAAAAATGGGGATGGTTGAAGATGATGCTATGGAAGAAGCTAAGCAGCTTGAATCGATCATGGAAATGGGACTAAAAGAAGGTCTCGTAATTTGTTTTTAATTTATAACTATAGTTTAAAATCATCAAAATTTATAATTGTTTCAGTGAACATAGCCGTAAATGCTGAGCCGCCACCGAAAAAGCTCAAATTGAATGATAAGGCAAAATCAAATATACACTCGAACGCTGTATCTGGGAAAATCGTCGACACAAATGTGTCAAATTTGCATGAATATCGGAAAACGATGAATGTTGTGGGACGTGGAACAACACATGATCGAATAAATGTTCTTTTCGATGGATTGGATACTGATGATGCTCCACTTGATGAGGTTATTATCCATTATTCTTTGTTGAGATGTATTGCTATGGTGTGTCACTTGTGTTTTGGAGTATCTTAAAGGTGTCTTTCGGATCACTACAGCTTGATTTCGTACAGTAGCTTTGTAAATTTCGGGGATATGCTCCTTCCGTTATCAACCAACATACGACGCCTTTATTGTTGATTTCCTCAGATGTTTTGAAACATTATCCTGATTGAGTTGTATCCTTTTAGTTAAGCAGTGTTGCAGTGAAATTTAGAGGGAACTGTCCTCTCATTTGTTGTGAACTTGATGCTACATCACATAAATGAACATAATTCATTCCATCTATTTTCTATATCGATGCAACATTTTAGGGTGAAGATGAAATGCATACAAGAAATTTATCCCCATCAGACGACGTACTTTTGGGCATTGATGATTTTACTCGATTTCCTTCTCATAGGGCTTTATCATCCAAATCTGTGCGTTCATTATTGAACAGGCAGGGAATTGCTGTAATTGAAAATGGTCTGTTTAAAAATGCTTTTTTTAATCCAGCTAATCATTTTGAACAATTGCAAAATTTGAAAATCGTATTTGAAAATAGATGGATCTCCTCTACCAAAGACTTGAAATCATGGTCATAAGTTGGCCACTATGTGTTCATCTAATTGAAGGTGAAAGTTTTTGATAATTATGAGGAGATACACGAATTTTTATTTTCAAAATCCAAGGTACTTGCTTCAATTCATGTTATTTCAAAACGGGAGTCGGTTCCAGGGAAAAAAACCGTTCAGGTGAAGCATAGACTTTCAACTGATTTTTGTGATGAATTGCCATGTAATTCTGGTTCTACTGCATTATGTCAATCTTTTGCTGCTTCAGAATCCAGGCGAAGCAAAAGAAGCGAATTGAATATAAATAAGTTTGCACTTTATTTATGAAGGTTTCCCTAGGACATTTAGAATATCACTTTTTCTGCAATAGAATCATTCTGCCAAGTCTTACTCTTAGTTGGTTTTGTTTGATATACCAAATGATTTGCTTTTGATTAAGCTATATTCCTATATTCTAAATTTGAAAAATCACTTTCAGAGATATTGAAGAGGATTCGGATGACGATATAATGGTCTCACGTCCAGTACCACGAAGCACACAAAGTGGAAGTAGTTCAAAGGATTGCAATTCAAATGTTGAATTGCAATCCTTCGAAC
The DNA here is from genome assembly GCA_013365375.1 of Litomosoides brasiliensis. Taxonomy (NCBI): domain Eukaryota; kingdom Metazoa; phylum Nematoda; class Chromadorea; order Rhabditida; family Onchocercidae; genus Litomosoides; species Litomosoides brasiliensis. The sequence continues at coordinate 140,556 of JABVXW010000136.1, read as the reverse complement.
GCTCCAATTTAACAAACTCAGTGATTATCAATAGTTTGCAACAGTGCAACATGCCGCTATCATCGTCATCCTCTGCATCAAATGTTAAAAATCAAATTTTTATCAAAATTATCATGATGAAGAACGATGGTACGCATCTAAAAACGAAAGGAATGCCTTTTGAAAGGTTTACTGCAGTTTTTAGTGCTGAATCTTACTGCGTTTTATTGCCGAAATTTCCGCTCTACTGTTGTATGGGTCATTATCATATATGAATTTATGCCTCTTATGTGAAGAAATTGTTTATTTTTATAAATGAAACTTTAGTAATTAATATCATGCTAGTTTTTCTGCGTTAGTTGAACATCATTTCCCATCATTACTTTTCAGTTCCTGCTTCATAGGCGATATCCGGAAACGTTGTGAGGAGGAGTTGAGAGGTGATGTGGAGTATTCATCAATGGCAATTTGCTATGATGATTGTGAAGTGTCGGATGATACACCAGTTGAATTGGTGCTAGTAAATAAAAAAATTCTAAAATGCATCATAAGCGGTTGCACAGAGCCATCGGCTGCTCAAATTTATGCAAAACGAACGAGAAGTATGTTTTTAAAATATTCTTTAGAAGTCGGTGATAAGACAAGGAAGTGAATCTAACATAGAAGAAAATTGCTTTTTGGTATTTTGTCGTGAAAAGCATTTTACTTGATTTTCATTCGATTCAATATTTCGACATCAAATTTACGTTGAGCATACTGCTATGTCACTTCATAGGATTAATGGCGAATGTGTTACAAAAGCTTACGGAAAGTACAAATGGCTCGTTGGATTTACGTGAAATGAATATTGGCCAAGATGATGCAGTCTGCGCAGCCGTTGAAATCTTGCAGCCAAATCTACTTGAGCTTTATCTAGATGGCAATTCACTTTCAACCTTATTTATTGGTTTAATTGCAAAAATCCTTCGACATCTCACCTTACTAAACTTACCTTGTTGCTCACTGAGAGGGTATGATCTGTTTTGTGGAGATTTTTTTTCGATAAGTGTGGTCTATGACCATGTTATTAATTGTTTCTTTTAAAAGTGAAGAGTTTTGAATACTCTGTAGTGTGCATTCAAGTTCTTGGAGAGTTTACTTTGTTTTACTGTTCTGTGAAGTAGGCTAAACACTATCTGTTTCATTTTTAAGTTTCTGGAGCTGTTAAGATGCTTTACGATTTTCGTTATTTAATTTGATTTTGAGTTAAATGAATTTCTTATTCCAAAATATCTATACTGATCAATCTGATTATAAATTGGGATGCATAACTCTTCACTGCAGTTTTGTGAGTTTTGTTAATCTTGTCAGGCATTGTAAAACATTAAATATTTCAGTACGTGCCTTCGACAGCTGATTGGCGATTATTCTGTCTGTGGTGCACTGACTAAGCTAGATTTGAGTTACAATAATCTCGCCGATAATGGTTCCGATCATCTGGTCACTTTACTAAGCTTGTGTCCCAATCTTATAGATCTTAAACTTGCTTCATGTAATATAAGCCGAAGCATAACGAGTTGTTTAATACAACGGATTAAAGGTAAGCTTTAAAAATTTGAAGGATTGAAAATTTCGCTGTTTATAAAAAATTACAGGTATATTTACTTTGCATTGGTTTGCGGGCTATATTTGCTACCCTTGAATAATTTTATACATTCATTTTCAGACGTTTAAATCATGATAAATACGCCAGTGATACAATTCTTACTGATTTCGTCAATATGATTAATTTAGTTTGAGGTTAACGGGTGAGCTGTTCTGTCATATCACTGCGATTTTTTTTGCAGAAATAACTTCGTTGGAAGTGCTGGATTTAAGTTTTAACTCGGAAATCAATTCAGACCATGCATCAGAAATAATTCAGACCTCTAACAGCTTAAAATATTTAGATCTTTCATGTACAGCTGTATCTAAACTGGAAAATATGGTAAGGAGAGAAATTGATCAATTTTTATTTCTTATTCATTCTTACATTTAATCAACGAAGTTTGTCTAGATAAGTTTATCACTAAAAATGTTCGATCACTCGTTACTGCATGCTTCCGGAAATGTTTTGAACTCTTAAAATCCAACTAATTTGGCTCTCTAATCGTTTTATAGTCATTTAGGGCGTTACATTTTAAGGAATCAATCGCAGTTATAAGTTGAATGAGTTGCTTATTTAGAACGGAACGATATTAATAACTATATGAAATCAATTTTTCTCGAATTTCAGCCGGAAGTGGAGAGAAAATTAGAAGTCTTGAAATTACCCCTCAATATCTTGCACAATCCGGATTATGTAATGGAATGGTCATTAAAATACTGCCCAAACATGCTTCTTCTAGATTTGTCTGCAACAGCAGCTCTTTCTTCGACCGTCGAAATTTGTCTAAAGATTAAAGCTGCTAAGGTATCTTGGATTTGTTTCTAAAATAACTGCCTGTCAAAAGTAACGATCACTTATAAATTTCTCGAACGGTTGCGTGCATTTCTAAAATATGTTTTGAATGCTTTAGTGGCGCAAAAAGTAGAATTGACTGCTAACTCCAGTTATGTGTAGGTGGTGTCGGGAATTTTATAATCTTTTTGTTCCACTCATGAGTTCCAGTTGAAGGCTTAGAACAAATCTAGGTCCTCAAATATTCATTTCAATTGAAAGACTAAATATCTGAAGAACCCAGTTAGAAAAAGTAGACGAAGGGGAGATAATAATTATTTTACAATGATCAGCCTTAGATTTTAAATCAAATTTTGTTTCATTTCAGATGCCCTTCACAACAGTTTTATTGGCTGATTGCAGTTCGCTCGAAGCGAATCCGGAAGAAGTGATTGATGTACTTAAAGCAAACTTAATTACTAGTAGTACTGCAAGATTTCAATTTGGCAATAAGTTTCGTAGGAAAATTGAAGAACTACTGCCGGATTCTTACAAATTTTGCTTGAAATGATCTTATATATTATAACTGCCGAATAAATATTATATTCCCAAGCTGCAAACTTGTAAACTAAAAATTTCTTTGCTTTGCTATACCAGTTTGATATCTTCTGCGTTAAATTTTTCTTCTGTGTTAATTTTTTTCAAAAGTTAGCTTCTTCTCTAATATGACCACAAATTGTTGAGCGAATCCACACAATTTCATTTACCTGGTCTATCTATGATCAAACACTTAAATTACGATAAGTTGTTCATGGATTATTTTTTGAAGTTATTAGTCAGTTTCAGTTCTAATGATTTGAATTTATGAGTTTATAAAGCGAAATAAATGGCTGAGATTCATCTCCCGGGCGACATCGTCTCTTTGGTGGTTCCTGGAGAAAAACGAACAGAAGTTGGTTTTTTTCGAAGTTTTAAGCAATTGACGTTCTTATGATTTGTTGTAAGGTATATTAGTCGCATGTGTCTGTGAGTTTTAATTGGCTACTAGCAAAGCAAATGCGTTCTAGGTAATTGGTTGTGGTCTGGAACGAATAATAAATGACCCTGATCAGCTGTTAATCGTGCAGCCAGGAATACGGCGTATATCACACGGTAAACAGTGGATGGCAGTTCATTCACGAAGGTTTGTTCCATCAGACTTTAACTGAATAGTAGGTAGTTTCATTTTTTTGTGAGGTACAGTTTTGAAATTAATGCTGATTAGGTACTGGTTTAGATTTAAAAAAGTTAAAGGAAGTGAAAACAAAAGTCATTCGTTGTAGAACGAATTGTCTTTCAGATATGTCCCACAAAAAGGTGATCGTGTAATTGGAATTGTTACTTCTGCGCATGGTGAAACGTTTAAAGTTGACATCGGCTCCGCTGACATCGCTTTTATTAGTTTCCTTTCTTTTGAAGGTTCAACATCATTTATAATAAACTTTAGTGTGTTCAACATAGTGGTTTTTACATAACTGACAAAGTAATCATGGTTGTACTTTATTGGGTTCTAGAAAAAAGTTCATAAATAAGATGGACTGAATAAATTAAAACTCCTTCTTGGCTAAATTTTGATCTATTAAAAAGTTATTAAGGTCGAAACCCCGGAAATATGAATTAAATATTCTCAATGATATTGATGAGGATCATTCTTAAAGCTGTATGAACTGATCCCTTCCATCTCATTTGTCTATTATTCTGGTTTGTTTCGATTGTGTACGATATACATTTTGTTTTATCATTTATTTTTCAGGTGCCACAAGACGTAATCGTCCAAACTTAAAAGTTGGTGATTTAATTTATGCATCTGTCATCAGCGCAACAAAGCATCTTGAACCAGAGGTACATTCTATTGCTGATGCCTTAAATGCAACAAAATCTGAAGGAATGGATAAAAATTCATAAAAATAAAGCGACATTGAAAATGTCAAGTTGTGCTAAAAGCTCAGTAATTTCCAGCTTACATGTGTTGATAGCGAAGGTCGAGCGCGTGGTATGGGTCCACTACCATCTGGTGGATTCCTTTTTAAAACAAGCCTAAATCTTGTGCGTCGAATCCTTTCACCAACTTCAAGACTGCTGTCGCTGATTGGTAAAGATATAAAATTCGAAATAACAAGTGGCATTAATGGGCGAATTTGGGTTAAGGGCATAAATATTGTGGAAGTTATAGCCGTTCATCGGATAATCAAAGATTCGGAGTTTATCTCAGAACCCGATATTCCAGCTTTTGTGGATAAAGAAATTAGCCGTTTATATGGTTTTCCGGTAGCTGCTGGCGATAGTGATACTGAGCGGATGTCATAATGCTTAGCATATACTACGTGTGTACTAATTGTGTTTTGTGTAGATATCTACGTGTGTACGTACATATGTACGTAAATATCTTTAGCTGTTAGTACACTGATTTCAGCAATAATTTTTTGAAAATGTATTATTTAATAGTGATATGAATTATCATATTATGCTTTCGTTTTTTATTACTTAGAAGCAGTAAATTATGAGGAATCAAGAAAAACCACGACTTATAAAAAAAATTACACTCCGAGTTTATTTCTTAATGTCATATTTATCTTAAGAATTATATCCAATTTTCGCTATACGAAGTAGTTTGTTATGGTTTAAAGTTACACTTTTTTTTGTTATTTTTGCAATTTGATTGCAAATAGTCTTTTCTGCTGTTTATACGGTTGTGGTTCACTGAAGTTATATTTATCATACAGATATTATAATTCGGATAATTCTTTATGGATATTTTTTTCGAGTTATCCAGTATCACTATAAAAGTTTCTTACTGTTGATTTGATGAAAGATATCTGAAGTATTCATTCTCAGTCCTTACTTTCTAAGCTGTGCATTACTTAAGCCTACATGGTTTTTATTCTTTAATAGGTAGTCTTTTCTTCGCTATTGCTTGTTTTGGATATAGCGAAGAGGAATGAAATCTGTATTGGCGAGTTCATTCCAATTTTTTTATTTAATTTCAGCATTATAAGAGAAAAAAAAGTGGCAAAATGGCTAGTGAGGAACAACCAAATACGGAAAAAAGTAATGAAGGGGTGACAAGAAAGACTAATGAAAATGATCCTCTAGCGTTACCGGAGGCAAGATCTGGCGATCAAAGCTTGCAAGAGTTAACTTCACTGGTTGATTTTTATTTCTTATCTAGGGACTTTACCGTTTGAGGAGGATTTAAGTAGTTGCCATAACTTTTTTCTAGTTCACTTTATCATATCATTTAATGCGTTTTTTTCCCTATGGTAATCAGTGGAGCATGTAGGAGAGAAGCTATTTATTGAGATAATAAGTTGAGAGGCGCAAAAACTATACCTAAATTGGTGATGCTCAGAAACAGGGGAGTTTCCATAATAGATTTTGCAATTTTTAAAAGAGAAGACAAAAGCATATATTTCAGATACAAGGAGTACTGCAACAAACGCAGGATCGTTTTCAGCGCATGTCTGATCAAATTATTGGAAGAATAGATGATATGACAAGACGTATCGATGAACTGGAAAAGAACATAACCGATCTAATGGCGCAGGCTGGGGTTGAGCCGGAACCATAGTGAATTGCTTATGGTTAATGTACTGTTTGCTTGTTATTACTTGTCGTTATCGACAATATCAGTGTAGCATAAGTTTGACATTGTTATTGTAAATAATAACAATTAGTTTGAAATTACTGAAAAATAGTAAGGATAGAAATTATAGAGAAGCGCAGTTTGAGTAGTTTAATTAAGTGTTAAACCATTGAACAGTTTCGTAGTTTCAAATAGCAATTTTTTAAGACAAATAGTCCATCGTTCCTTTTTTTTAAACATCGAGCATTTAAAAGTTTAATAAAAAGCTAGAAAGCTTAATAAAAAAGTCGAAATTCGATTTTATTTTTCAGTTTTGCGCTGTTAACTAATGTGCACACAATAGGTTGATTAAACGCAATATTGACGTTTAGCATTATAAACTTATTCTGGAGCTCGCTATATAAAACAGTAGTGTCCATCATGTATTACTAACTGATGTATTCTAGTAGATGATATTTTATTTAATAAATTCATAATTCCTGTTTCTTGCAGGTACTATTTTTTGGTTATTGTGAGCGTTTTTAGCTCATTTGGTGCTTTCCGAAACAAACGAAGATCGTGATTAACTAGAAAATAGCGTGATCTTTCTTTATTTTTCTTTCTTCATATTTTTGTGTTGTGCTTCTTTAATAAATAAATGGTCATTCATTATCAATAAAATTAAGTCTTCGAATTTTTAGTTATCAATTTTTCAAAGCTGAAATGTTTGCATACAAATTCCTGAAGTGGTTGTTATTTTCAAGGGAAATTTATGTTAGCCGTGCTTGATCTTCAGATTGCAGCCCACAGATCTTATAAACTGAATTTTTGTTGCCCACATGTTGAAATAATTTTTTAATTTTCCTGCCACTACTTCAGTTTGTCCGTTCAGGTCTACTTTTTTTTCTTATTTTAGGATTTGCGACAGAAATTTCAGCCTATAGTAACAGTAATCAGTGATCCTTTCACGCTTTATCACCAGTATGTTTTGTCTATCGTTATTTTGTACTATTATTTGTTGAATACTGAAGTAATATTTCTCCCATAAATATTCCCGTAGTCGTACGACCTACATTATGTTTACGTTCAGATAATTAATTTGAGCACTGAATTGATGATAACGATCCTGTGTGTGCAAGAACCTCATATCAAATTAAATTAAAATTAAATTTTTAAACGGATCTTTATTTATTGAAACTTTTCGCTTTCATAAATTACATAGGAAGAAGTTGAAAATACCTACTGCTCCTTGACTGTTACTTGTCATAGTTGTGTTTTTGTTTACATCATTTTAGCCTTCTGAGAGGGTCTCGTCTTTCTGACTGTTTATTTCTCTTATGTTTTTGAGCTACGCATAATAACAGTTGATATTTTCACGTAAACTACATGACAATCATAATAGGAGAGCTGAGGATCACGAGATCGGAATAGTTTTTGCTCATTATTGAGTCGTGCTAAATATTATTGATTTTTGCCATCAGATACTTAAGTTCATTCTTATTTACTGATTATCACGCTCATTAGAGGTTATTGTTATCAGTACTTTCCACGATTTATCATTACAATGATAACGATATAATATTTCATAATTCTCTTGCTACTAATCATTTATATTATATTACAAGTAAAAGGCCCTTAACTTTTTTTCCTCTCTCTAAGTAATCGTTATCGTTTTACTCCAGCAAATATGCCGTATGTTTGTGGAGTAAAATCCTTCCAAACATAACGATTGAGAATGTCCAAAGAATGCAAATTCATTACTACGCACGCTTTGTCAAATATAAAACAATTCAAATGATCACTTCCACTCTTACGTCATTTCAAATTGTACGCTTACTGAAATTTGCTATTGAATAGTTGTAAAAAATATTTCACCTAATTTGTTCATTGTTTAATCTTACAAAGGACGGATAATTCGTGGTTTTCATCATTCTTGAATAATATGAATTACACTGATATTTCATTTCAGAACTTTGAAACATAAGCATAACATTTGATTTATGAGATAAGGAAATTTTAAATGCTACTATAAACCACGTCATGACCAAGCGTAAGTACCATTACATCAACAATCTATGCACAAATTACCGCTATAGTTTATGTGACATTTCGATTTTATTGCTGGTGGAGAAATGTCAATTGCATTTGACTTTTGAAATCTTTTCATGATAATTTCATTATTGAAATGATTGATCTAAAATTGAGCAAGCTTTACCCTTCCACTGCTACTCCCTGCTACTCTTTCTATTCATCGCATTTTAACAATTCTTCTATAATTATTTAAGCATTTCATATAAAGTAAAATAATTTTATGCTTTTTTTTTAGTTTTCTTCATGCGCAATTCCAAAGTCTAATTTCATTAATTTTGCAATTAATTAATTTCTGTCTTCCGCTTTCCTATCGATTTTTGAAATCCACTTTTTTATCACTGATTTCTACTTTACACTTAAATTTTACGCTGTTTTGTAGAGTTCACTAATCAATGGGTAATGCTGGAAGCAAAACAAAAAGCCGCTTCCAGAATAAAACGAACGATACAAGCGAATTTCAAATATTGTTGAAAAACCGCTTCTATGAAATAGCTAACGGAGAAACATTCATTGACAAAGCAATCTTTTTCGTAAGCTTTCCGATAATTTTTCCAGTTGTAAAATTTAATATACAATATATGCATCCATGCAAAATTGACTTCCCGCAACTCCTAATTTTTCAGGAATATACTGAAGCAAGAATTTGCCCTCAGTTGCAATCGTTCTTGTATGATGCACTAAGTAAACCGGAGAACATTGTAAGTTCTCAGTTCGAAGTGTTGATCAATATCCTTCCACTCAGGACAGATAGTACCAATAATGTCAATCAGTAATTTAAATTTTACCAAATGATGTGGTGATATAGCTTGTCAGAGTATTTATCAATCAGTTTGATAATTTATCACCTGAAAATTCTAATATAATAGATTTTAGATTACGGTGCAACGTTTTGTACAGTTTGCCGAAATGATACTTGGTGATTTCAGTCAACAAGCAGAAGCTCTCTTACAGTTTAAGCAACCGATCAAGCAGGTTCTAACTTCAGTAAATATCAACAAAAATTTTTAGGATTAATCAATTGATTGGATATGTCTTCCATTTTTCAGGTTATAGAAGCTGTGATTCTGTCATTTTTCAAATATGAACAATTGGACCCACAAAGTGTGATACTTCTCGTTGATTTTATCATGGAAAACATTCCACAACAGTTGGATCTGTCTACCTTAAGTAATTTTATGCAAAGCCAAACTATCTTACCAACTATGGTCAGAAACATCGGTGAATTGGTTTTTACCGAACGGCAAAACAGTGCAAGACTTTTGCAACAGGTGAGCAAAAACTCCGTGCTTACTCCTGCTGCATTGTGTCTTGTGTATGCGAATTTACCCGAAGAATTAAAAGATCGATGGAAACTATTATTTTCAAGGTTCGATGCTACAAATTTAATTCGACTGAAAATGAAAAATGCAAAAAGTCAATTTCCCATCAGTTGCGGAGATAAAAATTTTGTGAATTTCACTAATTATCGATTACATATCGTATTTAGGGATAACCATCCATTACCAGTGGTGCTTTCCGTGGAAGAAACATTTGATCTAGTGCATTTCAACAGAAGATAGGAGTTTCCAATGAGACCAAGTAGTTCAGTGTACAATTCACTAGGCACTACGCATTTCTTATCCATTTTTAATGAGATCTAATTTTTTCCTTCATTTCGAGATTAAATTCTAAAAACCGAAACGTAAAGCCATAACTGAAAATCTTGGAGTGGACAGATCATACACAAATAACTAATATTTCGAATTGCAGTGAAAAACATGGTGAAAGTTTCGTGAGACTAGTAAAAAGTGTGGATCGAGCAGGTCCATGTTTAATTGTCATAGAAACAACATCCGATCGTGTCTTTGGTGCATTCGCTAGTCAGGGCTTTATTTGTGGTCCGCGATATACCGGTGATAGTCAATGCTTCCTGTTTGAAGATCGACAAAAACTGCACATTTACAGTGCCACGGGTTACAATAACAATTTTGGCTATCTTAATTCCGGCCAAGCTTCGTTGCCAAGTGGAATCGTACGTCTTCATTTTGAAACTTCTAAAATTATAAATTACTTGTCGTACATCAACTCAGTGACAACAGAATTCCGACAAAAATAATTTTGAAGTAGTTTCTCTAATCTCTATTATTCCCCTCTAGGTCAGTCTGATTAAGCAAATATCCTGCGTTTAATCTGACTATCTTATTATAAACTATCTTACCCTAGTTCCACTTGGTTAAATTCCGATGAAATTTCCATTGAATAGCAAGAATAAATTTTTCAGGGTATGGGTGGTCAAGGTAAGAATTGGTCCTTCTTTCTACATGAGGATTTTAGCAATGGCAGTTCCACCTCCGGAATAAGTACATTTCAAAAATGTTGGTTGGCCGGTGAAATAACGTTTAAAATGAAAAAAGTTGAAGTATGGTCAATCGGAGCAAAATGCAAGAAAATAATGGATACTGACGTGCGAGAAAAGTTGAAAAGACAACGTGTATCAATAAATAAAAAGGAAGCACGTTTGTTATTTGAAATGAGCGGTAGACAGTTCCACGGTGATGCATTTATTGAATAAAAAATTTGATATCATGAAGAGCACTTAGTCTAAAATATGTACCAAATAACTAGAAGTGACAGGAAATTACTTATTTTCACACTATATCTCAAATGATATCTCTGCCTCATTCATTTGATTTGAATCATTTTCTTCCTACTTATCTATGAGATCAATTTTTTTTAGGTACTTGCAGCTCTCTGCTTGGTAAATAAATTAGTGTTTCTAGCAAATTTGTTATATACACTCTTTACATTAAATTAAAGGAATTATTTTTTATTCTCTTCGGTTTCTTCTTTAGGCCCCTCCAAACTTATTTGTTCATAGCGTGACATCATAGATTCTTCGCGAAAATTAGGCATCGATTCCCATGGAGTTTTCAGGTCAAATTTTCGAAATTCCTGTGCCAGTTCAGTTGGTTCATATACGCAACGACCGAGCTCCGAATCATACCGCAGCTGAAAGTTATATTTAACAATAATTTTATAAATATGCGGAACATGTATTCAGGATTTTAGAAAATATACCTCAACATAACCAGACAAGGGGAAATCTTTCCTGAACGGATGTCCTTCAAAACCGTAATCGGTAAGGATGCGTCGCAAATCTGGATGATTGTTGAACCAAACACCGAACATGTCATAGATCTCTCTTTCATACCTGGAAAAAAGTGGAAGGAGTTCATATTTAACGAACCAACTGAAACTGAGAGATTCCAATTTAGTTTACCAGTTTGCTCCTTTGAAAACCGATGTTATTGATTCCAGCGGTGCAATTTCATCAGTGTATGTGCGCACCCGGATGCGTGCATTAAAACGTGTTGAAAGAAGAGCATAAATGACCTAAAATTATTGTAACAATACAACCACCCTATTAATGAAATACAATCAGAGAGAAAGAAAAAATTCGATTCAAAATAGTTCTAAAGTATTCCTATTGCGCTGTACACATACAAGAATTCAGTATGTAATACTACAAAATACATTACTGTTAAAATACCCACGCATAGCGTTATTTGCAGTTATTGGAAAATGTATGTTGCAAGTTGAACTGTCACAACCTGCTATATTATTGTACTAATAATTCATATTATTTATTACCCATTATCCAACTTATCCATTATAGAGAAACAGGTTGCTAAGTGGATGAAGAATTATTTAATATAATAATAACTTGCAGTGAGTTTACTCCTTGAGATCTAGAAATAGCTTTCAAACTAATGATGTGTAAAAATAAAGAAACCTCGAAACGGAATTTGCGTGAAGGGACATCCATTCCAGTAACAAATACGATATTAGTGAATTGAGCCACATGATTTCCTTTTAGAAATGCTATCACAGGTACAACTCCACTTGGATGAATTAATAATTCTAATTCATCTCCAGCAGCAAACTGTAAGACAAGAATTATTTAGAAATGCCCAAAAAATGTAAGGATGAAATCACTCATCCCATTTGATGAAATTTCACCAAAACTTTCAAATGACACTAAAAATATTGTAACATTTGGTGCAATTTTTCTCTTATTGGGATCAAAATCATAGGCGAACCTAACGAAATACCAGATTTCTGAAAGACATCTATAGCATTAGCTCATTAAAGAAAAGTTGAAATGCCACTTACAAACACCCAAACACCAACAGTACCATCTGTTACGATATTTATCTTGAAGATGAGGAAGAAAAAGAGTACCTGTACTCTTTGTATAAATTTCGGTAAACACTCCGCACAATATCGACCAAATTTAGCTAATTTCTCACGTTTTACATCGTCAATTTTCCAAATTGTTGCTGAAAGGAAAGAGATTTTTTTTTCAAATTCAGAAATCATCCAACAAAAAGTTCGAAAAAATAAGGGTAAAAACAACGTTCGGACAAGAAATCTGGTATTGATATATTGCATTAGAGCCGGTTATTCCAAGAATAATAAGAAATCAAATTTTGCATACATTTCTTTCTGCTTTCTTCTGCTTTGTCAGAAGCATTTGTCGTACAGTTCCGCATGTCCTTACTGATAATCCCTGTAAATCTGCATAACGTTCGCCACATTGGCACTTGGCGATTCAACATTTTAAATTTTGATCTGAAGCAAGAAAAGATTTCGACTTGTAACAGCACATAAACTTGCTAATCGTTCACGACACAAATCTTTCATGTATTATTTAGTCCAAGTTGTTAATAAGGCTGTTTTTCCACGCAAATTAAGCCGTAAATTCAACGCACGTAACAAAACCTACTAAATGAAGTAATCAGATATTTAGCATCAACCTTTTCCAAGAAATCCGGAAGTACCCCATTACGGTGACTACTTCTCTTAATAGAACTGGACGATTAGGAACTTTCAAGTGTAAGTCGGTTACGCTCGACTGAGAAAATTATTGACTAAGAAGCTTGAAAAGCTATCAGGTTTGCGGTCGTAGTAATCTGTTCGGAAAGAGATTATATAAACAAATTTAAATACTCGAAATAAGAAATGACATCAAATCGGACAAAAATCGGAAAGACACAAATAATACGGTAAAAGTGATCGCTAAAATCCTTTCACAATTACAACGATTCTACTACGTCTTGAGAATTTTCGCTAGCGATGCACTGTTCTTGTTGTGAGAAATACAATGCTTTTGAGGAGAGTACGAGAAGCGTCGCTTGAACTGGAAAAGTGTTTGTGTGAGTGTGAGTTTGGTGTGACAAAAAAGTTAAGTGAATTACGGAAATGAAAATCCTTTCATTGCTATTATAATTAAATTTTGATGAAATATGCAAGGAAGTTCTTCTAAGTAATTATCATCAAATTTAAACGATGTAAAATAATCAAAGTCATTAAACGGTATGAATTTTACTACGGAAAAACTAATCAGTAAACGTATGATGCCTTTTTTTTGTTGATTGTTATTTGTTAAAGTTAAAAAATTTTTTAAATAACTTTTGATAATCCCTGTTAATTATGCTCGTAATATTTTAAATCATCTTGTTATCATGCCAAAACATAAACTGTCATTATACACTTATCAATTCTACGTCACGTTGTTTATGCTTTGATCATTTATCAATTCTACGTCACGTTGTTTATTCTTTGATCATTTAGTCAACAGTGATTATAAAGTGGAACTATTATGGAAGCACATTATATATATATATATATATATATATATCACTGCTTCGTCAAATTAAAATGAGTCGTTCATTTGCCATTTCGGATGAAATGTAATTATTGGAAAACTGGGCGCTGCGTGTAGTAGACATATTTCAATCATACGTTTGGCATTTCTAATTTACGTGTTTTGCAAAACGGAGCCGGAACTCTTTGTGAGTATTGTTCCACTTTACAAAACACCGGTTTTCCTTCTATGGCAATTGAAACAATGCTCCAAGAAATTAAACATTTTTAATCAATTTATACTAAAAGCACATCTGATAAATGTTTTAAATTTTTTGACTTTTTTTTAAAAAATTATATCTGATTTTTTTTTAAAATAATATTTTAATTATAGTTCAAATAAATCTTTCATAATATAGTACTAGTCTTAACGCTATATAATTAGCTAATTTCAGTAGTTATTGTTTAGCGTTATGCAAATAGCTTTTTTCATTATATAATTTTAACTATCGCAAAATTAACTAATTTCAATAATTCATAGAAGCAGTTATTTTAACTTATATTCCTCTGTAGGACTAGTTTTTAATGTAAGAAATAGTATTGCTAATTATGGAAATATACTTAACAATGATTATAATTAATTTGCATTAACCGATGAAAAGTTAATATTCATTTACTTCAATTATTCATTGTTGACAACTTCTTCTTTTCTAAGATTAATTATTTGAGAAGACGATTTATTGATTTTTAATTAATTAAGTAATTTTCACTGCAGTTTTTGGCTTTATTTTTGTATTTGTATTTTAAGAATTTTTATTAGAAATTGTAATAAATTATGATTTACTACCACTTTCATTTTCATTTCTTTGTTCTTTTTTTTATAAATTTAACGACAAATTTTACTTAAAATCAACCTAAATCGTTTTATGCATTATCATTAATGGGATAATTAATTATCAATTAATTTACATTTGCAAGCTGCAATCTAATCCATCCAGAATTCACTTCAAATATCTATCCATAATTATTCTTCAGTGATATTTTTAGTAATTGGAAACAATATGAAATAATTTCTGAAATACGTAATTTGGAAAAAAAACAGTTTTTTTTTATTTTTATTTTCCAAAAATAAAGAATATAACACATGGAATGAATGATACATTTTAGAGGAACAACTAATGATGAGTTTTTATCGTTCAAAAATTAACTTTACTCCTTTCCTGTGATAATGTTGCAGTGAAGAATGATGACGTGAGAAAACGTTAAAAACGCAGACTTTGCAATAATATGATAGAAGGAATGAAAGAAGCTAAGAGTATCAACCTAACTCGAATTATGGATAAGAAATGTAGGAAAGGAGTAATTTGATTAAAAGTCCCAAATAAATTAAAAATTCATAAAATTTTTAATATTTGCGTATGTTTTTTTTGTTGCAATTTTAAATGTAAAATGATTTCTTCCTTTTTTTTTCATTCATTTTCTCTTTTGCTAAATTTTTGAAAGAGTAATGTTTTAGACGAAATTGAAATGATGCAATTAATATTTTTGCTATATGCTCATGGAGAGATTGAGGATCAATCAAATATTGCAGCAGTAAGCATAAGTTAGTAATCCTATAAAAATAAAAAGAAAAAAGATAATAAATTCTATTCGTTTATTTATCTAACAATTACTTAAAAATTTATTATGTATTGTCAAAATTTTAATGAAATAATCTGTCTGTCTGTCTGTCTGTTTATTTTGTTTAATTAATATCGCAAATGTCGCAGTTTGGTTTTTGGAATTATTGGAATTCCTGGTGCTGGCGCAAGTGTTACTTGTGCAGCGTCTTGAGTTCGATCATTGATCGCATCAACAATGATGGATGATGAAATGCCTGATGGATCAATTGCGCCACCTAAAACATGACAATAACCAATCAGAAATGTTAATTTATATGCTCAATTTTCATACATATATAATATAAGTATAAAATAAGGAATTAATTGTAAAGTGAGGAATTAAATTTTCATATTCCTTATATTAGTGGATTTTTAAAATAAAGTTATAAATGGCATAACTGATAGTGTTGAAATTACAATTTACCAGTGGGTCTATTTTTTTTTCTTAAATTTATCATAATATATAGTAAAATGTTGAACAATCAGACTTATCAACAACAAATCAATATTAATACTAATTAATTTATACTTTACTGATATTAATTAATTACTCTCCATAATTTATCATGACTTATTAATAATATTCTATATTAAATATTTTACACTTTTCAAAATATCTATACTTTCATATAACACGTAGTTGAAAATTTTTCCCTTCATCATTTGCAAAGCGATAATTAGACAAAGACTTTACCATCAGTAAGGACAGAATTCTCCGGGGTTTCTTTAAATCGTCCTGGTACTGATGGATTTTCCGATGGTAGGAAAGATGATTGTGCACCGCTCAAAGAGGAATCTCTGTATTGTACCCGAGCATCGTGAGGTGATAGTGAACTCGCTGGTGCTCTATCATACCTTGGCGGAGAAAATTGTTGTTGAGGCGAACTCGATGGTACTCTGTCATACGATGTCGGAGAAGGGAATTGTTGTTGAGGCGAACTCAGTGGTACTCTGTCATCCGATGGCGAAGAGAATTGTTGTTGAGGTGAACTTAGTGGTACTCTGTCATCCGATGGCGGAGAAGAGAATTGTCCTTGAGGCAAACTTGATGGTACTTTGTCATACGATGTCTGAGAACCGAATGGTTGGGGCGAACTCGGTGGTACTTTGTCATACGATGTCGGAGAACCGAATGGTTGGGGCGAACTCGGTGGTACTTTGTCATACGATGTCGGAGAACCGAATTGTTGAGGCAAACTCGATGATACTTTGTCATACGATGTCGGAGAACCTAATTGTTGAGGTAAACTCGGTGATACTTTGTCATACGATGTCGGAGAACCTAATTGTTGAGGTAAACTCGGTGATACTTTGTCATACGATGTTGGAGAACCGAATTGTTGAGGCAAATTCGGTGATACTTTGTCATGCGATGTCGGAGAACCGAATTGTTGCAGTGCACTGTACGCTTGTTGAGTAACTGTTGGTGCTGCTGCATAACCACCTCCACCAAAACCACTTACTGGTACAGATTTATAACTAAAAATTTCTTTCTAATTGAAATAAAACACAAAAAATTATATGATGACGTGCATATACTATATACGAAAATTAATTAAATCAATTATTAAATTAAATTTGTTTCTATTAATATGGTCATTTTTGCAGGCTAGGTATTTTGTTTAATATTTTTTTTTATAACTTCATCATTTAATTCAATTTAAAAATCACTCATAGAATTAAATTAAATACTTTCATTATTGCAATTTTTACCACTAAAATTTTTTATTGAATTATTCAATTTTCAAAAGTTAGAAAAAAACGAAGATTTTTATTTGTTTCTTTTTTTGTTGTTTGACAATATAAAGTAAATAATTAGAATTAACTTACCTATCTCCTGGTCTAGGCGCTGGAGTTAGAGCTGTAGTACCACCACCACCGCATTGATATGGATTGCATGCTGCTCGCGCCTGTGGTTGACAGCATCCTGCTCCTCCTGGACCGCCAAGACATGCCGATACCGGATAAGCTAGCAGGATTGGTATTAGCGCAAACTCCTGAACTTAGTCTAATTCTTGTATGAAAAGAAAGGATACTGCAGTCCTTGAATAACTTTATTAACGTTTACAATATGCTGCTATCATTGCTAGAACTATCCATAGATTGATGGTGATGAGGTTAACCATCAACCAATTAAATAATTAATTACTATTAAATGAGCGATCGCTAACGATCGTATTTTGCAGCAAAGTTTTATCATATATTGGTCATCATTCTTTGCTTTAATAGCAATTAAAAATGAAGAAAACAAGAATTAAAAACTTTGTAAAATAATTTAGAAAAAGTTATTTACAAATTATTAAAAATTACAGTGTTGTTACAACTTTTAAATTCCATCTTATACGACTGATATGTTACAGAATCCACAATTTATTAATTTTTCTTGTGAAAGTCAAATTTTGTCATTTATCTTGTAATCATTTTAAGAACGTAAGTATTATCACTGTTTATCAGTTTTATCACTGTTTATCAGTTTTAGTTACGCAACACTTGTGCATTGCAAAAAGAAAAAAGAAACAGTGCAAAGGAAAACGATTATCTCTTTGGTTGCAAAGTACGCAAAAAAAAAATTTGCAATAGTCTCGCACGCAAATTTTAAAATCGTTTTACTGTAAGAATTATAATGATAGCAATCAATTCTCACCTTAACTTTCATATCAATAAAAGTAAACTAAATATAATTAATTCAAAAAGTTTAAAGAGGAAGTTTTTTAGAAAAATTTAAAGCGAAATACTTTTTTACTGTCATCTGTTACATCTAAAAATTATATCAAAATTCCTTATTCAAACATTTAAAAAAAATGATATCAAATAGATTACAAGTGTTATTACTATTACTACTATTAATTATAATATAGCTATTATCATTATTATATTTTTTAACAAATAACACTATTTATTACTAACTTCAAAAATTTTCTTACTTAGAAAACAAAATCCTATTAGTTTAAGTTCTGATTATCCCTGATTACTTGAATAATTAATGCTAAACAAGCGATTGTTCAATTTTGTGGGTAAAATTGTTATTTTTATTTATCAACAAATTTATGTTAATATATAATTTATAATTTTAATATGCAATTAAGCATTCGAAAACTGATTTTCAGTCACTTATTTGCTGTTTTCATTTTTTTTGTTGTTTGTTGCAAAGTACGCAATATTTTATAATCTACGTGTATTGGTCGGTGGAATTCGAACCATAGGAATTAAACGCTTAATACGTTAGACTACGTTATAATAGTGAAGTTTAATGAACTAATGTGCAATATATCCATTTTAGTGATTTGATCTTTTTAAGAAGAAATTTTTTTTCACATAAATATTAATTACGTAAAATAACTTCATTTGTCATTATTGATATTGTTATCAGAGATGACAATACAAAGAATACCAGACAATTTTGTATAATTTAGTCATATCAAAACTTAAATTCTTAATTTTAATTATTTTCAATACGATAATTAAATTGCTGTTTTTTGTCCTCTATGTGAGATACAAATTTACTTGCTATCCTGATCATTTGATTAATTTAAATAAACTGAAAAAATTTTGATTATTATCAGCGATGATGGTATCAATAGTGCCAGATATAAGTGATATATGATTTGGTATGATCGTAATTTGTCTTTCATGCTAATTAAATAATTATTGCTTAAAATAGTAATATATCTAAACAAACAATAGTGGATAGTTTAGAATTAAACAATGGAAGTAGAAATATTAGATTGAAATAATTTCGTTGTTTCTGTTCAGTTAAAAATAATTCGGTATTTCTTCCTGTCCCTTCTTTTCCACTCTACTAGAATCCGTAATATTAATATCAATCCTTATATTCCTTCTTTTCTTTCTTAAAAAAAGCAAGTCATCGACTTGAGATACATATATACACAATGCAAATGTATCGAACAAGAAATTGCAAATTAATTAGCGATCAATTAATTTTATTGAAATTATTCAGTTGCATATATCTGTGATTATAATCAAAACTACTAATTCTTCCCAATCGTATCGTTTGTAATTATACTAAATAGATCTTAAAAAAAATTATTATTCAATTTTTTAATTGCTACTACCTGATATTTAAAATCTAAAAATTGGAAACTTTTTCTTTCTTTTTTCTTATTTAAAGAAGAAAGTAAAATTTCAACTTACCATTGCAGAATTAAACTCCGTCTTTTTTTGCTCTTTGTTTTTGTTTCAAATATCTTTCTCTCTTTTGCGCACTCTCTCTGTTGTCACTTGAGAAAATACAATTTGTCGTCTATGAAGAAGACGATGATGAAGCCAACCGATCGTTTCCTGACGATTAAGCCACAGGTCACCGGAAATTAGCTAAGAGAAAGGTAGTTGAAAAAATTTTTTGCTTCACAACTAACAAGTTGAATTGTAGTTTGGATGATAGTTGCGGAAGGAGATGAATTTGGAAAATAATAAAACTGGCAATTGAAACAAAAATTATATCCATTATATACTACAGCTTGAGGCGATCATTGTCAACATTGTTGAAAATCAGCGACACCAAAATCATTATCTAATCATTCACCTCCTATCATCATCACCACTATCTCTAATCCATTCATTTATTAATTAAACTTTTCCACTCTATCATTTCTATATTTTATATTGGATCTCTAAGCTTGACATCCTGGATTAGGAGAATTTTAAAATTAAACCCTGAAGCTATAATGAACATTTAATTTCCGTAATTGTTATCAAATGTGACGTCAAACATATTATTCATTGTATACGGCCATTTTCTATTTGGCCTATTTTATGTTACTAAACGAGAAATGATAATGCTAGTGATGATAATGATAATGATTTTTGCAAAGTGTTAATGATATGATATGATTTGAGAATGAATGATTAGATATGTATGCTTTCGTATTTTTTGTACAATTAAATTTTAACTCGTTTTTCTCCTCTCATCAAATTTCAATATTTATTTTTTAATTCCTTCATCTTTTTTTCATTCTTTCTCCTCGTTTTCATCAGATTTCACTTCAGTTCATTTTTTCAGTTGTATTTAATATTTTGTTTTTCGATTACCATTATCATTAATTGTTGTTGCAAGGAACTTTACTTAATCACAAAGCGTGAATTAATAAATGAATACGTTTTGATTAGCAATGAGTGATTGAACCAAAAGGTAAAAAATTGCAATCAAAAAATGTGTATTTAAATATCAAAGGATAATCCATTAATTAATTAATTGATTAATTAATTAGTTATTAGTTGACTGAATGTTAATAGTTCAAAAAAAGAGGTGAATAACTGACATTAGTGACATGTTCAACAAAAGAACTGGTATTTTTCAATGAAGGAAAATGAAACAAAAGATGGAAAGGAAAGACTTTTGCCGACAATGAAACAATCACTTTCATATGACATTTTAACACATTTAACCTATCTCTTTCAAACTTGGGTCAAAAGGTTGAAGAATAACTAATTAATTGAAATGATGCCGAAGGAATCATTACACTTCCAATTTATTTAATTTTATGACATACGTAAATAATAAAAATGAAATCATTTTAGAAAGAATTCTACATCATAGGAATAGATCAATTATATTTTACAAACATATATATTTTTAAGTACAAAAGAAAAATAAAAATCTTACATAGCAATAAAATTTAGAAAAATAATTCTAAAAAAAATTTTAAAAAATGTATTTTATTTTTTTTCATTCATAAAATTTATTTACTTAGAATTAATTTAATTTTAAACTTTCTGTGAAATTAATATAAATAATTAAAAATTAGTCGAAAAAAAAGGAAGTACATTTTAGCAAAAAAAATACTTTGCATGGAAACATCTTCTCTCTTCGCCAGGAAATATAATTTGCATATTTACACGACCAGTATCAAAATATTCAGTAATTTTCCTTGAACGTGCAGCAAATCCAGGCGGAATTGTTAAACGTACCACACGACTACATGGCTGCAAATGAATTATTTAATAATTGCAATACTAACAAAATTAACTGGTTGAAGTAAAATTAAAAGCCATTTTTGTACATTTACTAAAAGAGTTAAAATTTAATTAATAAAAAATTTAAAATTTAATTAATACAAAGCTATCCAATAATCAAAGCACACTTATTTACATAACCTAGTTTAATAGCAATTTGTACCCTTATGACCTTTTACTGCTCAATTTTAAATCTTTCAAAGATTTTATGAAAAAAAAATGCTTTGCAATACGCAAATAGCTCAAAATTTAAAATTTATTTAAATAAAGTAAAATTTGTTGCATCGTTTTGATAATTTGACACTAACACTAATCTTCAGCTTTTTGTTTTTGGCTTTTTGATCACTTTTGTTTCGTTGCAGTTTAAATTAAATTTGAATTGAAAGAAAATTCGATTAAAAAATTATTTTAAAAATTGATCACTTTTTTCACTGGCACTCCAAATACAATAGTTTTGCCATCGCAGTTGTGATAAATTCTGAGATGTGGCACAATGTGAACTAACGAATGAATCCTTCCGAAAGCCTCAAAATGACCTGTAGCATTTGTTGTTGTACAGATCAATTGTTTGTGCCGACCTGAAATTACATTTTCCATGATGAACTAATAAAACTAAATTTAACTAGATTGAGTTGAATTTTACTGATGCATTATTATTGCTATCATTCAAACAGTTGCATTGAACGGCAATTCCTTTGTAATTACTTTGCTATATGATATTTTTATGATAGCAAAATATTTTAAAAAAAAAGAATGAAAAATTTAACTTTGAACTTTTGTTACTTACCAAATATATTTTTATTAAAAATTTTAATTTGAGCAGTATGTAAAGGTTTCATTCCACACATCAGCTGTCCACGAATGCCAATACTTTGCAGACGAAATGCAAATGTAAAAGACAATAAGTGTGTTGCAAAAATTAATAAAATTTGCATTTCAAATATGAAATTTAAGATTCTGTAAAATAAAACAAAATATTGTAGTGGCAAATTAAAATTTGCTAAATTTCTCTAAAATGTGCAATTTATTTTGGCTCTTTCCTTCACTTGCAAGAACAAATGAGAAATGAGAAATGTAAAATTTAATTGATAAATAAAAAAAGTTGCAAATATGATAAAAATGATTTAATAAATTGTTTGTTAACAATTAGCCTCTTTTTAAAGCTTTGTTTATACCTACAGGACCAATTGTATTAAAATTATTACTTTTTAGTTTAAATAAATTTCAATTTAAATTTTTATAATTTAAATTTTCCTTGTATAACTATGCAAAAATTGTTATTGTAGGTTGATCGTTTGCTAATTTCTGCTACAAAATCGACGACTGTTGTATGAATGGATTGTTCGGTGATATCGGCAAAGTGATATAACGATAACATTTATCTCTCATGCAAAAGTATTATAGCAATAAAATTGTGACTGTAAATCATGACATTTGTGAATTGTAATTGTTTTAGCAATAATAACAAGTCTTGAGGAATATTTAAAACACATAATGGAAATTTCGATAATTTCAACTTTATTTATTTCCACTAAGTTTTAGTAGAACATTTATGACGGAAAAAAATGGCTAAAAACCAAAATTTCTTAAATAATGCAAAAAATTTCAATACTAAAAATTAAAGTATTTACATAAGCTGAGAAGCAAAAGAGATCTAAAAGCAAATATTCAAACATATTAAAAATAATTTATACGTGACATTCCGAAAAAAAAGGCTTTCAATTTTACGTAACTCTAAAAAATATTTTTAAAATTCAATAACAATTTTAAAATTTACTTTAAAAAAATACCATACGAGTAATTTTTAAATGGTGTAAAAAAATTTTCGAATAATTTGCTCTTTTATTTTTATTTCGTAAAATCTCTCTCCAAAATAATATGCTCAAAATTTTTTAATGCATAGAGAATAAATGGTTTGGAAGAAATAAAATTTAATTATCGAATTAAAAATAGAAGACTAAAAGCATTACAGTAATTTGTTCAGGCTAAATATTACAGAAATAGCGCAAGTTCACTTCCGTCTTCCGTTAAATATAAAATTTGAATAATAATATTACTCAACCAAATGACTGGAAGCTAACGTTGAATGATACGACAGTGAAATTTGTTTTCACTTTTATTGTAAGACAAAAATTTCTTGATTTCCTTAATGATTCATCAATTTCTATTCATTTCGCATTTCATCCAATCATCAAACTTTATTATTTCAAATTGTTAAAAATTTTCAATAAAATTTGAATATAAAATATTTTCCATTGATGTCTTCAATTCATTCCCTATTTTTATGCATTTCTGTAAAGGTTTTTTTGAAAATTTTCATCAAAAGTAGCCATTCATTACTGCTTCCTCTGAATGACAGTAATGTGATTTGATCGATTGATTTAAAATCAAAGAGCTCATTCACTGATTTAAAATATTTCAAGTGAAATAAGTTATGAATACATCTCATATTAGTTAAAATAAAATACATAGCAAAAGCAAAACAAAGTGTTTTTATTAAATTTTTATTCATTTAAATTATCAGTTACCAGCGAAGTTAATTAATAAAATGAAAATTGTGTAAAATATGCTAATTTGGTTATTTCAGTGGGCGGCGATCATTCAACTTTACTCATTCACTTTCAGTAGTGAACTGCTGGAAATGGATAATAGTTCCATGTGCTGCATGAATTGTATATTTTTGTTTTTGTGCAAAATTTTTTTTAGGTAAAAAGAATTTGAACTAAAACGAAATTTAAAATGAAATAAAATTTAGAATGCGCGAAATTTGCATAACATATTGTACTACATTCATTCCTATTTTAAGTAAATTATTGCATTTGCAAGAGCAAATTTTAAAAAATTTACTAACAGATTAATAGTGAAGAAATATTTATTACGTATGAAATCAATCCATACAATAATAAAAAAAAATTAGACTAAATATGCAAGCAGTAAATAAGGAAATTTCATTTATTTGATTCTTATCCTTTGAATGAATTAAAAAAAAATTTAATTTGAAAAAACTTAATTTCAAATTAAAATTTAGAAAAAATCAAAAGTATAAATTAGTTGAGAAAGCAATGATATAGAATTTAGCTATATAAATTGCTATAAATGTAAATTTGAAAAAAATTAAGAGAAGGAGAGTTGTGCGGATATGTGAACGAAACTTCTTGGTTGTTGTTTTGCTTACGACATTTTTCATCGTCCATCTTAGCTTGGCAATTTTAGCGACCAGCAACTAATGGGAAACCAAACGGTACTCCTGTTCTAAAATTTAAAATTTAAAAATTATTAAATTAACATTTTAAACAATTAAGTATTTTATGATTATTTTGATAATTTTGCACCTGATCGCTTTATCAATGATCATTCAATTAGGTAAAGAAAAGGGTAATGCGATTGAGATATCTCAAAAATATTCACAATCAATTAATTTTAAACGAGATAAACGTCTTCCATATTTGACAACTGCATTTATCAGTTAATTAATTTATTTTTTTAAAAGTATTTCCGCTTCATCTAAACTGTTTGACTAATTTGATTTAATTTATTGCCTTTTATTAAGCTATCAACTGTTTAATAATTGACTTAAAATAGTATGTAATTTTGTTTATGTTCATTAATGAATGAAATTTTTTAAACTGATAAATTTAATAATCTGTCCTTTCGATTGCTCGATTCCTATCAGTTCATTTCCGATATAATATTCTTTCCATCATTTCCAATACAGCACTCTTAGGTTATTCTCTCTCATACAAATTTAAAAAAATCAGTGCATACCCTGAGCATCCTGCTCTTCCTCCGCATTGTGGGTTGCCGCAGCATGCAAAACATGCATAACTTATACGTGCAAATAGAAGTAGCAGTACAATTAATAGCACCTGAACGATATTTTCAGATTCATTTAAGATAATTACAAATTTAAATTACACAAAATAAAACTTCATAATTTAATTAACTCAAAATGACTATAAATGCTTATCATTTTTTGTGATCATTATGGTCTTTAAATTCACCGACTATTTAAAATTTCAAAATTCCCAAATGAATTTACATTTCGCTCATTAACTTAAACCTATAAATTACATGCAATTAGCTCACATTTACAAAATATTTAATGCTTAAAGAAAATTGTAAAACCTAATAATACTAAATAATTTACATAATACAGCATAAATATAAATTAAAATAAATTCATTTGATAGAATAAAATTTTGCACTTTATAAACGCACATTTTACTATTCATAATTTCATTCAACACGTACACGTACGAGTAAGTGTAGTTAAATACTCATCTATTTCAACTTTGACTATCGAACGTATATTACTTGAATTCGATACATGCTGAAGAGAGGAAAAAATTGCTGTTGTCGCTAACTGAGATAGACAATTGCGCCTTCGTAACAACGATTCTGGACCGAAGCGCTTGACTCTTTTATTGTCGATTGAAATGTTTATGTAAATATTTTCACTTTTGCCAAATATTTATTTGGTGAAAACAAAAACACTGTAATAAGATGAGTAAAAAAATAAATGATTAATTAAAAAAAAATTACAAAGGAAAATTTCAGGTTAACTTAAACTGTAAAAAATAGAGCGAAAAGAAAAAGGATGAAAAATAAATTAATTTGAGAAAAAAATCACAGAATTTTAAAATTAATTTTGTTCCTTTAGTGAATTTCTTCTTTTCTGTTTGAATTGATCACAAAAGTGCCACACATTCGTTTAAAATTATTTCAAAAATTAAAAAAGAAAAATAAAAATGATAAAAAAAGATTTAGGAAAAGAATTATTCATTTTCAACAAACATTAAATTATGTTGCAAAGCAAAAAATTCTCCTTGTATTTTCTTTTTCAATTTTTTTTTCAAAATTTAAAAAATCGTTCAGCTTATTTTTTCTAGTATTATTCATTTAAAATAATTTGATTTTTTTATGTTCATGTTTATGAAAAAGCAATGTTTAGAAGGCGTTCATAAGTATTTCGTTGAAATAATTGCAAATTTTAAAAAATTGAGAATAATTTAATTTATCTCGCAATGATCAAAATTATTTTCCAGACTGGAAGAATTGAAAATTATCACTGATAATGATAACGGATCGTTTAATATGGCGCGCTAACTTCTCAGCTATTGCTTTCGGCTTCAAATTTTCATTAAATTGCTCAAAACTTTTACGTTTAAACTTTCTGCTTGACTTGTTTACTTATTCTCTTTTTCTTTCTTATATTTCTTTATTGTTAAATTTAATTTAATGTTAGTGGCCGCTATACTAATCTTTGGCTAATGACTTACCTAAAATTCCAACTTTCATCCATTTCTCTCCTCCGCCTTCTGTGAGAAAAATGTGAGGTTTCTTGGTGATTAAATTAAAAATCTTTAATTTCTCATTTTCAAACTTTTCCTTTTTCACCACGTAATTCATATTTTCTTTTTGTTGTGTTCTGTTAAAAGCGAAAAGTGAATTTTGCTGGAAATAAATAAATAATTATTTCTTGTTCCTCTCATTAAAATCTTTTTGTAACCTTTTATTTTCATATTCACTCAATTAATTTAATAAATTGTCATTTGTAGAGGTCTCTGTTTTTCCGTTTTCCTTTGTTAACAACAGTTTCTACGTGTATGACATCAAGAAATTTATGACCGTAGATGACCGGAACTGAAAAATTTTCAAAATTTCCCCGTCATTTATCATTTGTTGACAGGTAAATTTTGGCCGTTTCGTTTATAAGTGAGCGGTTGCATATGTCAGTTTAAGATTTTCCTCTTTAATTACATATATTAATTATCCAATTTAACAGTTATTAATTAAATGCATAAACTTTTACAATTTCTGATTGATCATACATATTCTAATAATTAATGAAATACTTTTTTTTTCTACCTATTAAATATATATACTTTTAGCAGTCCATTAAATGTATGTTTTTTTCTTTTACACTAGTTAAATACATATTTTTAACAATTATTGAATAGGTAAGTAAATAAACAAATGCGTTTATATTTATTTATTTTTACATACCAATATAGTTAGGTATTATTTCAATGTTTTTTTTTCTTTATTTTTCATTTATTTATTCATAGTTAGCATGCATATATGTAATTTTCATAAGGGAAATTAAAGTCTTTTCCAAATTTCCCACTTAATATTTTCTATTTTATAATTGTTCCTATCCAATAAGAATAAAACCCTTTTTTTTTCTTAATTGTCTAATTTAATAATTATTAATCAAATTCTGCCGTGAAGTTTCTGACACAATTTATACAATACATGTAGGAAGTAAAACGGAATAAGTGAAAAAGGACAGTAAATGGACACAGTGGTGTGCGATCACAAAACGCACAATAATTAATTAATTAATTAATCAAATAAATAAATAACTGACTATATTCATTGGAATCTGAAATTAATTTTGATTCGTTTCGGTGAAATTTTATTTCATCCGTTCGACTTCAAACTGCTTCTTCCTTCTCTCCGCCGTTTCACTCCTCCTATTTCTATCCAACTAATGTATTTGTCTAATCTTTCGAATAAATTTTTAAATTAATTCTCGTATTAGTTTTATCAATTACAGTTTTGCTTAATTGTTTTGCTTTAAATTTTTCCATCGTCCATTTTTATAGGTAAAATATCTTTTAGCAATTTAAAAAAAAAATTAGCAAGCACCAAAAACAAAGGATTTATAAATTTAAACCAACTGATTTTAAAGATATTTTATATGAATTATTATAATTTTCTCATTTCCGTTAACAAAAAGAAGAATGACCTATTAAATTTAAATTAAAGGTTATCATTTAAAGAATGACATAATAGGATGATATTAAATTTTTATCATAAAAGCATGCATTAATTAATTTACTTTGCAACAATACAAATCACTCATAGAAACAAAGCAATAAAAAGGATCATTCGTGTAATTCATTTCAATAAACCGTAATTTAAATTACTGAAAATTTAAACTAACTTAAATCACTGGTTTAAAGTAATTATCTATTATAGCAAAAAGAAACAGTACGGAAACATTTTGATTTTTCGATTTCGGTAAGAAATGACAAAACGAAACTCCGTTCTCGACAAACAACAATCACTTTATCATTTATCAGTAAACAAATATGATTATTTAATCATATAAATATGAATATATTAGTAACAATTTCTGAGTACAATGAATAAATTTTGTGCATAATATTACTACGCATAAGGCAAACGAATAAAAATCATAATTTGAAATAAACATATTTAGCAGATGTGAAAAGTTAAAAGGAAAATTCTACTCCACAAATTTAATATTTTATAACTGGAACTGAAATTTTTGAAATGAAATTAACGCTACATGCAAACTAACATTGTGTTACTTAATCAATATTTACAAAAATCTATAAATTTAAGTTTTAAAAGCATTTTATTATTTAATCGACCGGTATGAATACCTCTCTCGCAATTTTTTTCAATCATTTCTTGTTTGAAATTATTTAAATGATCCATAAACTTTGATCGTTTTTCTCTCCACCACTGAAATAATATCATTCACATCATCCATTCGTCAAACATATCATCTGTTGTCATTTTTCCATTTCAGAAATTAATGGTAAGATTTAATATTTTAATTCAAATCCTGTCTTCAATTTCTTTTTTCTCTCTCTCCGTCTTCTTTCCCTATTCCACTAGTTGCTTAACTTGGATTTTTGTTTATTATTGAACAAAGTGTAAACAATTGAAACGAAAGACTGCACCGAATCAAATCAAAGCGAATGGTGTCCACATCATCAAACAAACATCATAATTATTCAAATTAATTTAATTTTTTATAAGCCAAATTCATACTTAAGCAAATATGGACCTCATTGACGTAATTTTCAATTGACTTAATAGAGAATTTGCTAATAAATAAAAATATTAACAAATTCAAATAAAAATGTGAAATAAAACAAAAAACGAAACAAGAGACGAAGAGGAAGAAGGAGTGAAATAGAGAGAGATGTGAAGGCAAAGAACAAATATAACCTTTTAAAAATTAATTAGTTTTACGAGAAAATTTGTTGGCCAACGTCGTATGCAAAATTTTCGCAATTCATTGGATACTAATAGTATTAAACCAAAAAATCCAGCACATAACCAAACCGAAAAAAGAAGTTAAAAATTAAATTAAATTATTATGAATGTGCAGCAACTAAAACGTATATATCCAATAATTTTGAATGCATCAAAATATTTTATTTTTTAAGAAATCATTTCTGCAAATTACAGTAATTAATAATAGTTAAAAAACATTATAAAATTAAACAGTAATGATAATGTAAATGTCTCGTGCATCTTTAATTTATTATTTACCAATTCACTCCTCTATTTTTTAATTTTAAATCAAATTTTTATCCTTGATTTTTCCCACAAAAAAATAACACTCCTACCTCGCTTGGCGGTGATTGTGTTTCCATGAGTGATTGCGCAAATGGTGTATAAATGAATAAAGTGACCAGTAAAATTTCAATAATAACTGCAAGGATAGAAACTAAATTTACGGCAGCATGACGTAAAAATGATGTTCCACGTGTTGTACACATATATAAGTGAAAAACCTAAAAATAAAATTATCACAATAATTGTTTAATTACAAAATACGATAAGAATAAAGTATAAGGAAATTATTATTTAATTTCAAATTTCAATCAAATAATGGCAAATATTCACCTGAGAGATAACTAACGTAATCTGCCATGCTGCTGCTGCTTGACCTTTAATGTATACTTGCTCACTTGAGGTTAATACATTTCCATTATTGATTGTTAAATTTCCCGATTCTCGAGACCAATAATTATCAGCGGTATAAAGTAAATTACTCAGTCCAATATTATGATATCTAAATTACATACAAAAAGAGAATTCAATCAAATTAACAATGAGGAAAATGGTAAAATGCATTAAAACATAATTATGAAATTGAGAATGCAAATAATAAATACTTTAATACATAATTAATCGATCAAAAAAATATGCCTATAAATATAATTAATTAATTTGTGAATGTAAATAATTAATATAATTAATCTGTAAATATAATTTCATATACTTACTGATAAACAAGAAGAAATGATACGATACATCCAACCGTAATGATTGTACCAATGAAAGCATACGAATAAATGAGAAGAGATCGAGAAACGAGGCGATCATTACGATGCCGTGGTGGAATTCGCATTATATCACTTTCTGGTGATTGATATGCTAACGAGATCGATGGCGGTAATTCACTTGCTAAATCAACACTTAAAATCTGAAATGAATATTTCTTCTGAAAAATAAGAGGTACAAAAAGCAAAATTCATAATTACTCTTTCATAAAAATTTATCATTCACTTGCATTTCTAATTAGATATTTACCTTTTTTTGTTTTTATGCTAAAATTAAAAATTGTTCAAAAAACAAAACGGTACAGAAAATAATGTTTAAAATATTGAAGAAAAAAATAACAACATATTTCTCTTCCTATTAAATACAATTCCAAGATAGGCAAAGAGAAAGAGAGGGAGAGAATTTTAGATGTTTCAGTAATAAAATATTAAAATTATTTTAAACACACAATGAATAAAAATATTGATTGATCAGAGAAACATATCGATAAAAATTAACAGTAATAATAGTGATAACCTGTAAAGCTGATAATCCCAACGGTAAACCAAGCGTAAATTGTAAGACAATTGGAAATATTTCTGGCCATAGATGAGCTAATGTGTAAGCAATTGAAAGGCGTAAATTATCAAATAACAAGCGTCCTTCTTCTATACCTCTAACGATTGATGCGAAATTATCATCGGTAAGAATGATATCAGCTGCCTGTTTTGCTATATCACTACCTAAATTAAAGACTTAAAAAACTGATTTATATTTTCTAACACACAAAACATTGATCAATTATCATATGTTCACTTATAATTTTATCATTTTATCATAATTAATTATCAGCTCTAAACTATTTATTTCATTATTTATCACTTCTTCATCCTATTATTACTTCGTATCTCTCAAAATTCATTGAAATCATTGGAAAAAAAGTGAATGATAAATTTTGTAAATTATTTTAACTTTTCATAGTTCTGTGTAAAATTTTAGAAGTATTAAAAATTAGAAATAAACAAATTCGATCTTTCTTTTGAAGTTATTTTTTGTGTTTTGTATAATGCTCTCTTACAAGTTAAACAATGTATTAGCACATTTTGCCGTTACTTACTTAAGCAATTCAATTAAATTTAATTCAAATAATTAAGCAAACAGCTAACAATACAAATCAGATAATTCTTTTTCCAGTAAAACGAAAATATCACAGAAGACACAATTTTATTTTTTATTAAAGCAGTAGTAAAAATAACAATACTCACACCTATAAGAGTTTAATTTTATTCTTCAATGGATTTAATTAATTAATTAATAGCATAATTGAAATGATTCTTTTTTGCTCCTATAATAAGTAATGGAAAAACATTCATTACCTGTAATACCCATAGCAATACCAATATTAGCGCATGCAAGAGCTTGTGTGTCGCTAACACCTTGACCGGTAACAGCGACTATTTCACCGCGTTTTTGACATTCTTCAATAATTCGAAATTTTTGATATGGGTTTATCCTGAAATTTTAATTAAATTTCGCAATTTGAAAAATGCATTAAGATTTGACATTGTAATTTTCTAATTCTTTTTTCCTTTTTTTTCACTTTCACTTACTTCTATCATTTGTGTTTCCACACTTCTGTTGTAAATTTTTTTACCTTGCAAAGACGATATACTTTTTTTTGAGTAATTCAGTCCAGCCATATTCATCCAAACGATCCAAATCATCGCCTATTGCAATACCCCAATTTATTTGCTTAGCACCAATTACACTTAATTTTAAATTATCACGACCGACTGGCTCAACCTATAATCTAACGTATTATTAATTAATCAATTAGTTTACTTATAATTATCAATTAAACGTGCTTTATCATAGTCATTGTGATATTTTCCTATCATTTCATCAATGATTACACGAATGGAAAAAGGGAGTAAAAAAAGTTGAAGGTTAACTTTTCGGATGAAAAAACCAAAAGTTAAAATGTAGTTAACTAATTGTTAGGTAATAAAAATAAGGAGCGTGAAAAACGTCCACACATGTAAAACTTAATGGTTCCGAATGTAATTGAAGTTTTAATTAAAAATTAAAATTTTTTTATTTAAATTATTTTGCAAATGTAATCATACCATTTCATCATCGATACCAATAAGGCCAATTTTTCGAGCTACTGCTACCGCAGTTGTCGGATGATCACCTACGATATTAAGCAAAATTACCTATTTCGCTTCCTTTTTTTGTCCAAATAAAATTCAACTCATCAAATTATTAATACAAATAATTTTGAATTTTTTATTTTATAGAATCCGTATGCTGCTTGTGATTTTTTATAATTTGTAATAAAAAATTTTTATAATTTAATTTGTAATTTTTTATCACAAATTTTTATAATTAGTTGATAACAATCAAACACATTGAAGTATTATCAGTTAGAATTAGATAGACCATAATTGTGATCTATAGATTAATTAAATTAATTAAAATAACTAAATAGTTAACACAGTTCTAAACAAATAATGAAAATAATTAAATGATTGATGCAATGTTAAAAAAAGTATATTAAGTGCTTTTTGGATCACATATGGGCTAACAGATCAATATACGTAATATTTATAGATATTTTATGAAGTTATTTTTGATTAACCCATTATTAACTACGAATTAATGAAATGCACAGATGGGTAATAATTTTGAAGATTAAAAATTGAGCCTAAAATAGGCTTAAGACTTTGAAAACACTACTTATGTAAGGCCTTAGCAAGGCAACAGATAATTTATTAAATGCAAATATCATACCTGTAATCATGTAAACTTTGATGCCAGCCTCTTTACATTGCCTTATTGCACTTGCTGCATCATCCCTGAAAAAGCAATTATTGTTGAATACTTTCCCAATAATTTAATTAAAAAAAAAACATTTTTTTTAAAAAGACAATTCCATATTGAACCACCGAATAATTTTGCATATTTAATGGAAAAAATTTAGACAAAAAAAAACTCACCGTGGTGGATCAATTAGCGCTGTCATTCCTAAAAACGTTAAATTCTCCAATACGATATCCGAAGATGTAAATTTGGCATTTGCGTCATTGTTGAAAAAACGCTTTATTGCAAACGCAAACACTCTCTTTCCTTCATTTCCAAAATGTTCCCAAGCTACCTGATAACTTTTTTTGCTAAGCAATCACTAAGTAAGTTTTCATTGTTCGTTGATTAAAATACAAATTAACCAATTCGCATAAAGTGAATAATTGAATTAATCAATAATTTCTTCTCATTTCATTTAATTATATATAAAATTTTGCGAGTTTCTTTTTCAATTTTCCTTTTTTAAATTATTTACTGAGATGATACATTTCAACCAATTTTAATTGAAGTAACTAATTAGGTATTAAATTTATGACGAGAAATATACATGTATATATCATTTTTTAAACGTTTTCTTTTTCTTCTTTCGCTTAAATCTGAAAGTCGCAAAGTTAAAAGGAAGAAAAATGACAAAAAAATTTTTTGATAAATTTCTAAAGTTTTTCGTTTTTGTTCTTTAAAACTTAACGTTTGTTGTTTACATACTTACGTTTGAGCGTTCACCTGACACTCATGCCGAAGTTTTCCATCAATTGGTAAACATTCCTTATCAACTTGTAAATAATTGCAATATTTCAGGACAACTTCTGGTGCTCCTTTCATCATCATTACAAAAGTAGCACCATCATTTGACTCCTTCCCCGCTCTCTGATCATTTTCTACTTCCGATAATTTTGTAACATCACGTGCTACCACCAGATGATATCGACGGTTCGAATTAAATGGCATGTCAAGAACTGTCTGAAAACAAAAAGCAAAAAAAAGAAAATAAAATGGCTAGTTTCATTTAAAAAAACATTTCGAGTAATTCTGTTGAAATAATTCTATCACAAATAATTTTTGATAAATTTATTAATTTATGTAAATTTGTAAAAAAAATTAATTTCCGTGTACATTTGTGAGAAATTTAGGGAAATAAAACGTTATTACAATAAAATAAATTTTGTTTTTTCAAATATTTTCATATACCTCTCGTAATTCATGATATTTTTACAATTCATAAGCAATTCATTAATTTATAAAAATCAATAAAATACTCATTACTGCGTATTGCTTATGTACAAGAAGTGGAGCAGTTGAAAAATTATTTTGTTAAAATGCAATTTTATTTTTTTCAAATATTTACATATATCGCTTGTAATTTTGTGATATTTTTATCATTTCAATGTAATTCTTCGAAATTTCTTTTCTTTTTTTTTTGTAAAATAAGATTAATATTTCACATACAATGTAATTCATTCGAATTCTCTCCACCGATGAAAACATTTCCACGTAGCGAAGTAATGCAACATCAGATGGCGAACCGTAAATGTGATCGCGTTCAACTGCATCATTCTTTTGTTGACACTAAAATCATTTCTTTACATTCTTTAAAATTAGTGTTCATTGAAGAGAAAAAATGTGAATTTTGTAAATTCGTCATTCATAAAATGTATTTGGTAAATAGTTTGATTTTGATTTTCAACCATTTCTAATTTACATTTTAGCTTATGAATATTGAATTCAATCAATTATTATTTTATCATATTTCAGTCGGAAATAGAATATCAACCAACTTAAACTAAAATAATTTAGAAAAATTGTTGAAAATTAAATATTTTATAGGTGAAATTTCTTACATCTGGGGCATTCACAATGCTTCATCTTTATTATTTTATTAAATTCTCAATTATTATAATTATTATATTTCTCCCCTTTTTTTCTTTTCACTGCAAGTGTAGTAACAGTTATGATAGTATTCTGTAAGGACTGCTTTGTTTTTTTATTTTTTACAAAATATTGTCATAACTTATTTATCATTCTAAATCAATTTGTTCTCATTTAAATTCATTATTTTTATGTATACCTTTTCATTTTGTGCTTACTTATTTTAGCAACAATCTCAGAATTATGTGAAATGAAAATTGTAGTTAAATTATGTAAAATGTGGATAAATTTGATGTTAAATCAAATCTTACTACTCTTTAAATAATTGCAATTCAAACCTTGACCTCTGATCGTTGAGTTTCATTAACCCCTTGAATATTGTCACTATTGCAAACATCCTTTGTTTCCATCATATTATTATGCACTGCAAACACCATTGATGGTTTCCCAGTAACGGAATTTCTAAAATATCAAATTCATTTCAAATAATCATGTCAACATAAACAAATAAGAGTAATAATGCTAATTAGTAATAATTAATAACAATAATAGTTGCAAATAGTAGCAGTAAACTTATAAATATAATTTTGTAAATTAAAATAAAACTTTGACGATTTCCGATTAAAAATTTGATCATTATTTAAGACTAAACCTCTCAAACTCTTTATTCTTTCCGCGAAATTAGCAAAAAAAAGCCCGAATTTCAATTTTTTCCCGATTTACAAAATTTCCCAAAAAAAAAATTTGCAAAAATTCTCGTTTCATTTATTCAACTATTAACTAACAGGACAGTAAATCGTTTGCTGACTTGACGCATATTTAGCATCTTTGCTGAAACCTTTGATGAAGCGTCCTTCTCCAATGGATATCCTAATTTAGGAACACATTCTAAATGCGCTCTATTACAAACACTCATTACGACAAATATATCGCATAACGGTTGTTCATATGCAATCACCGATTTTGGATAATTCACACTAAGAATTGATTTATTAGCCGCATAGCTATGATCTGAAATTTTACTGAAAAATTATTAAATAAAAAGTAAATTATAAATTAGCGTTCATATTTAAAGAAAATAAATTTATTTAAATTGTAATATTATAAGAAATGCTAGAAAAAATTTTCATGCAATGTTGCAAGAGAAGAAAAAGTTTTATTTATTCCTTTAATTAAGCATTTTTTTTTTAATTTGAACTTAAAAATGATAAGTTTTACTGTAGATTTATAAATTGTACAAAAAAACTCGCCTTCTATTTCATTCAATTTAATTTTCATAAAAACCAAATTGTTTAAAAAATAATTTTAGAAAAAAGAAAATTTACTTGATTGATGCTTTCGACTGTACCACAAATCAGTGAGTACCATTACATTCTTTGTAAGCGTACCAGTTTTATCAGTTGCAACTACGGTGGTAGCACCAAGTTCATTGATAATATCCAACTTTTTCACATAAACATTCTTACTAGCTAATCGTCGACCAATAATTGCTAATTGTGATATAACCATTGCGGGTAAACCTTGCGGTACGTTTGCTACGATGATAATCAAAAAACCAATGATAAAATGATCCAAAACATTTTGAAAGCTAAAATAAAACGGAACTAAATGATTTATTACAATGATTGTCCGCTTAATCAAACGATTTTAGTTCAATGACTAAATTCGAAATTACAAAAATTTTATATAGAAGTATCAAAAAAATGTTGAATTTTTGATTTTAACTGCTAGTATTTTGTTATTATAGCTAAATCGCAATAAATTATAAATTTAAAATTTTAATATTCATACATATAGTTGCTTTTTCGCTCACTTTTTTATCATAATATTTCACACGAATAATATCGTAGAAATAATTATTCAAGTAAATTAATAGCATTATTTAATCAAATGGTATTTTCTATTTTTTAATTCATAAATTTTGTTAGGAAATTGCGAAAAAAAGACAGAAGAAAACCGACGAACTTATTTATGATGCTACCAAACATAAAGAATACTGTTGCCATAACTAAGGCTAAAATTGATATAAAATTGACAAATTCATCAATTTCCATTTTTAATTTACTTTGTGTTTTGCTAACTTGTTGATGAATGTTTATAATATAGCCAAGAACCTGAAAAAGAAAAGAGAAATAAAAAGATATCTGATTTAAATAAATGATAAAAATTAGATTGAACATTTTTGCAGTAAAAAGAGAAAAGGAGGAAAGAGGTAAAACAAACTTGAAATTACCGTATATTTTCCAGTTCGTACAACAATTCCTATTCCATCACCTTCAAGACAAAATGATCCTTTAAATGCAACATTTCGTGCGTCAAATACTGATGGATATGTTGTAACAGCTTCATGTATATAATCATGAATTTCCTTATCACCTATAAGATTAAAAGAATTTGCCGCATCCATATTCAGATGGTTTACTTAATCATTTCTTCTGATACCGTTGAGTATATGATGCGCATCTTGTGATAAAACCTACATGAGCACCTGCATGAGCCGGACTGAATAAGAACAGAGTAACTCCAAGTAGTATTTTATCCGAATTCAAACCAACATTTAAATTTAAAATTTCACTCTATTATAAGCGATAACTAAATATATCATCGATATCATTATTTTAGCTTACAAAAACAAGGAAGAAAATAATTGGATAGTAATAAGGATATCGGAGGAAAGACTAAATGAACCTGTCACAGCAGATGTTTCGATTTTCAGACCATTTGATTGCAAAATGCGCATATCGGCTGGTATAACAGCGCCAGCGGTTATTATAACTAAATCACCGATAACCAATTCCTCTTCTCGTATCTGTTGTTTCTTACAGTCTCGAATAACGATACATGATGTTGGAAGAACCGCTTTTAAATCACTTGTTACCTATAATTTTGCTAAAACTTTATTTCAATAAAAATAAGAATTTTAAACTAAGTCATTTTAGCGTAATTAAAATGAGACAACTGGTCAAAAAAAAAACGTATCTATCAATTATCATAGTATAACTAAATAATATCACTTGATCATAACTAAAACAACATCAATTAATCAATCTTTAGATTTGTGGTTATTTATTAAATTGTTGTTAAAATATTCGATTAATTATTTAACTAATTAATTGAATTTGAATTAAGACAATTATTCAACTGTTCATTTTTCTTACTTGAAGTGTTCGTTTTTCCTGATAAAATGTCATAAAACACATAAGAATGACGATTAAGATAAGAATTAATGTACAATAAAGATTAACAGGTTCATTATTACCACGCATCAAATGAATTATGTAAGTTGCTAAACTAAGCATTGCAGCACCTGAAATTAAATATTTGATGCTAATAGAATTCCATTAGTTATATTAATATTAAAATCATAATATCAGTACAAGCTAAGGTAAGTTAAAACAGACAAATTTAAACATAGGTAATGATGATGGCAACTAATAAGTAACAAGACAAAAAAAAACTGAGACCTGTTTTTTTCCTTTTTGAATTTACAAAAACTATCAGAATTTAAATTTCACCTCACCTCACACACACACACACACATTTCTTACAAATCAGCAAAAGATTACAAAAAGTAAAATGATTATTTGGAGAAAAATTATTAAATAATAAAAGTAAATAATATCAACAAAAAAATGAAGTAAATGAAAAGGAAAAATTTTTTCAAACAAATAAATTTGGTAATAATTATTTATATATTTTTAATTGTAGTAAAATTAAAAAGTTTTTTTAATCATTTCCAGAAATTCGTTTGGACAAAATTCAAAAATGGAATAATTAATTTTATTCTATTTTTTTAATTATCATATAAATTTTGTCGGTAAATAAGCAATTATTCCATGCACAATCACTTACCAATAAGTAACAACCATAATCGATATAAAAATTGACGCAGAAACAATTTTATATCACTGATTTTACGTGGACATTCGATAACGTTAGCGCCACCGTCACGTAAACGTTTGCTTAAAATTGAATAATATAAGTTAAATGAGAAGACTAATTTATAAAACAACATTTTACTAATACTACTTTTGTAAAGCAACTAGGACTTCATAACAAACACTTTCATCTCAATCATTTCAAATTTTTAACTTTTAACTTTTCTGTTAAAAAAGAACCTAAAAAATTGTACCTAAAATTGTTGGTTATGAATCAAAAATTTAAAAATTTTTGATCTTGTTAAAATTAAAAAGCTAAATAAACAGCAATATCAATTTAAAGTTTAAAAAAGCGATAACAATTTTCTCGCCATCTTTATTCATTAGATTGTTTAACAAATTTTAAGTATAATTAAAATTTTAAAATTTTTAGAATGCACAAAAAACGGTAATAAAAAAAAAAGAATGGTATTCGATAGTACAACTATTATTAACTTTACAAATCTAAATGATCAAAATACATTCAGTGAATGATGTTAATTTAGCATTTCATGCAAAGCTACTCTTTTTCACGTAAACGTATAATTTTTAGAAATTATCAAATTTTCTTGCTCACCGTGCTTCAATTGAGCTTAATCCACCACTTCGCTCTGGAAAACGAGAATGAATATTTGAATGGATGTAAATTTCTCTAATTTGTTCAACTGTTAAATGATGCTCAACAAATGATTCAACCAAATTGTTACGACATTCTCGCTCACGATCATCCCTATCATTTGATTTCTTTAATTTTTGCCGATAAAAAATATGCCACCATTTAAAGCCATCTGGAAAATTTTATTACTATTATTATTATTACCATTATTTTTATTAATAATTATTGTTGTTTTTTTTCAATAATTTTATTTAAACAATCAAACAACAATAATTCTCACCTTAAATTCATTCACTCATCTGCCTCTCTCTCTCTCTCTGTCTCTGTCTCTGTCTCACCTGTTTTCCTTTCTTTACAACAACAAAAAAAGTAAATTTCATTTTTTGAAGAAAGAAAGGGCAAACAAACATTTGGCCATAATCGTCTCGATAATAACAATAATTTGTTAAAATAACATTGTCAAAAGGAGCATTCGTGTAAAAGTACTAAAATTTAAAAAACCAAATTTAATTTTAAATCAAATAGTTCGAAAAATAAATGTTAAACGAAATGGAATGAAAAAAAAAACAACTAAAAGACAGTAAACTTTCGTTTTTATTCAATCAACAAGTTTAAATATATATTTCTTCATTTATTATTGAAGAAAGAATATTTTTGACATAGAATATTTGTATTGCAAATGGAGAAGACTAATGAAAGTTTAATTTTAAACTAAATTTTATGAGCATTTTATTAAAATTCAAGTTTACAGTGAAAACACATGGAAATAAAATGGCGTATAATGTCATACGTCAATTTAACAAGCTAAAAACAAGCTATAATTTAATATAAAATGAATACATAAATAAGAAATTATATGCAAGTTGATAAAACGGAACTTAATATATTTCATCAGAAATTAAACTAATTTCCGGGATAATTAAATGCAACGCTAACGAAGATATGGTCCGGACGGAAGGACATGTTCCGGAACGATCCGAAAATTGAATAATATGTGATATTAAGAAATAATCACAAATGGTTGATAGTTTAACGATAGGAAAGCAATTTTTTTTCTTCAAATTATTAGCATTTATAAAGATTTAAAGAGAGGAATGAATGAAAGAGATGAAAATGATTGAATAAGAGGGAGAGAGAAAGAAAAAAAAAGAGGAAGAGATGAGGGATGAAGAAAAAAAACGGTATGAATGTGGTGGATAGGAAAGACAAGAACAAGTTCCGTTCCCGATCTGTGCTAAATATCATCGTATCATCATCACCTCAATGTCATTCCTCCGGTCTTCGGTTAAATGTCTCATCGATACTGTTTGCACAAAACTTTTCTCTCTCTCTCTCTCTCTACCTTCACCGCCCTACCTCTCTCCCTTTCTGTCTCTCATTACTTGTTACATATATTTTGTAAATCGTAAAAAAAGGAAAAATACAAAATTTGTGGTATCTATTTGAAATAATAAAAAAAAGAAAATTTGAACTAAAAATGTTTGTTTTAGGATTTTTCATGCGTAATTAGAAATGAAATTTTAATTTCATTTAACAACAAAAGCAACGGTAAAATAAAAGAAATAAGAAGCAGAAAGTAAATTAAAATGTCAATTATAATATATTAAATAATAATTATGAAACGTTAGAAATCCATTTCCTTTGCAAAAAAAAAAATTAAAATTGTCATTTGAATTTAAATTTTTGCCGGGCAAAAAGACAAAGAAATTTTAAAATTACAAAACTCAGAAATTGAAAAAAAAAACGTCTTTTATTTCTTAATTCTAATTCAATTCAAGAAAATATAAATCATTTAAAACGAATGACACTGATTATTTGATGTTGGAATTTTTTGAATTTTCACGCATATTAACAGAAACGATATGAAACTCATTTCCTTTCCCATTTCCTTAAAAATG
The DNA here is from genome assembly GCA_013365375.1 of Litomosoides brasiliensis. NCBI lineage: Eukaryota > Metazoa > Nematoda > Chromadorea > Rhabditida > Onchocercidae > Litomosoides > Litomosoides brasiliensis. Next base: position 98,973 of record JABVXW010000136.1, on the reverse strand, counting down.
TATACGTCAAAAATGTTCAAGTGCATTGAGGCTTAAAATTTACATAATTTAAATGCAAATTTAATCTTAACTTTTAAAATTGAACAACAAATCTTCTTTTCTTACGATACTTTTTCCTAAAGAAAATAAAATGAGCCAAGCAGAAAAAGGAAGGAAAAACAAATAAACAAAGGAAATAAAAAATGATTGATAGTGAAAAATTCAATACTTTTTTTAGCCAATTAATTGTGAAATAAGCCAAGTAATTTATGAAATAAGCCAACTGACTTATGAAATAAGCCAATTGGTTTTTGAAATAATCCAATTAAATGCTATAAATATAAATTTAGTAGCGCTTAAAAATACGTTTCCTAGCACAGTGCTTCCACTGTTCCAACAATAACAAGTAGACGAGGGGTCAAATTGATAATTTATAATTTAAATTTTTTGATAGTGGAAAATTGAATAATACTTAAAAATACATTTCCTAGCACAATTGTTATTGTTTGAATTTAGATTAACACTGAAATTGAACACCGATTAGTTGGTTAATTGGTTGCAATTTTAGCTTATTAAAATTAATAACACTGAATGTAACACAACAGAGAGAGAGAGAGATAAGAAGAGAGAGAAAAGTGGAGAAAAAAAAGTGCTATGAAATCATTTATCTTATATCATCTACCTGTCCTCAACACTTTTTTTTACCTTCTTATCACATTCTATTTTATTGATTAAAAGAATTTATTTCATAGTAATTTAATTTTACTTCAAAATCTAACAATCTATTCAGTGGCACGATAATGTAGAGCAAATGAAAATTACATTTTTATATATTTAATTTTTTATATTAAATGATAGACAAAGGAAAATACTTAATAAATGGCAATAAATTATTTCCCACCATTGTTTTAGTTCGTATCATTGTGATACAATGATAGACAGGTAGGTGAATGAATGGGTACACACGCAGGTGTTTGTCTGAATAGGTGTCTGTACGTATGTGTCGTGTGTGTGTGTGTGTATGTGTGTGTGTGTGTGTATGTGTGTGTGTGTGTGTGTGTGTGTGTGTGTGTGTGTGTGTGTGTGTGTGTGTATGGATCATAGAAAAGGTAAGAAAGAAGTTGGTAGAAGAAATGAGTTTTAGGAAAAGCAAAACAAAGTCGATTGCTGTCTTATGATAGACAAAACCAAACAAGTCCTTTCCTATCCACCACCAATAACCTAACTAGTTTTTGGAGGGTTTTGAAAGTGAAAAAGGATGAAATGAGCAGACGAAATTTGCGCTCAGTTTAATTTTTGTTGCGTAGGCAATGATTGAGGGATAGAAAGGAGTAGAAACGATACACACTCAAAACAATCAATCAATTTCATGTTAGTTTGAAATATTTTGAAATTATGATAATTTTAAATGAGCAATGGAAAAGGAAGAAAAGGATAGGTAGGTGAAGAAGAGTAAGGAGGAGGAGTTAAAGAAGGAAGAGGAGGAGGAGGAGGAGGACGAATATACCTTGCAGTATTTATAAAAAGACAGGTAAAGAATTCACTGCAAATTGCAAATTATCAAATGAAAATTTTTACTTCTTAAAAGTATGATCTTATAATTTAAAGATTTGATCTTATGATTCAATTTTAAGAAAAAAGATTTGATTTTATAATTTAAAAGAAAAAAATAAGCATACAATGACAAATTTGTGTGAGTCATAGAGGAAGGTAGTCAATTATTAAAATGATAAGATGTCATGCTTAACAAAATAAAATTTGTGAAAAAAATACATTTAATAAGAGAAAGTCATTAAATAGTAAAAAAAAAACATACAACCAGAGATAGCAGTGAAAGTAATAAGTACAAGGAAAAAATTAAATTTAACAAAAAAAAAAGTAGCTGCAAGAAATGAGTACAGTAAACTATCACAACAGGTAAAAGGTGATGAGAACATTGTGTTAACACTGAAATTAGATTAATTAACATAAATTATTAAATTACATTAGCACAAAAGGTATAGAGAAATTTGGCTACTAGCAAAATTAAAAAATTATGCGATAGTGAGGAGCATTGATGAAAAAAATGAATTTAGAAAGTAATTTAGAGGTGAGGAATGAATGGTGGAGGAAAACATGAATAATACTAAATTAACAATAAAATGCAATAAAATCTAATTTGAGAAATAATTGGCTAAAAAGTACGTCGAATTAAAATTGCACAACGAAATGTAAGTTCAAATAGTAAAAAAAAAAGACAAAACAAAAAAAAAAACAAAAATTCAGAAAAGTGCAACAACATATTGCAATACTAAATTTTTCAGTCGCAAAATGAAAAAACTTCAACGACACCGCTCGATGAAAATTTACAAAGAAAAAATAAAAAAGTGAAACAATAAGAGAAATACAAAAAAGAGAGAATTAACAACAATCCATTGTTACAATTTCAAAATTAAATTATTTCACTTTATATTACAGAATCCTTTGATACTCTTTTTTCGATAGTAAGTAACATAAACTAAAATAAGAAGTAATTTTAAAAATTAAAAAAAAAGTGAGAACTTTAATCGATTAATGTAAATGACAACAGCAATTATTGCAATAATAAATTTTGTCGATTCTACAATCGTTTCTGAAATTCATTAGATTTACAGTAAAAAGCAAGGTTTAATGCAAACAGAACAAGAAAATAGAAGCGAAAAAATAGCACAAATTAAATTTTAAAATGTTAAAATGAGAGAAAATAAAGAGTTGAATAAACTGACAATAAAATTATCCTGAAATTTAAAATGAAAATAAAAGATCGTTGATAATTTTAGAAGTTAATTCAAAGTAATTATCATAACTTCACAATTAAAACAATTAAACGAGCAAACACTTTTCTCTTTGTTTCATTAATTCTATCAAAAAACATTTCAATTAAATTATTGTTTGCAACATTAAATATCGGCTGATATAGTTCTTCCTGTGAAAATTGTTAAAAGCAAAACATTTTATTACTTCAAAAGTATTTGTTGTAATTTGCTTAACAAAGGAATTCTTTGATTTTTACAATTTTAAGTAAAATATCTTAAGATCTTTTACCTCCTACTGTCCCACTGAAGGTAAATAGTCATTGCTAATGAATTTAAGCATTAAAAAATTAAATTGATTTGAAATTTAAAAATGCAATGAACAAACAAAATTTATAAACGATAAAATCTTAAAGTTCCTTAAATTTGTTGCACACATGAAGTACGAATTACCGGTATATTTAATTTTATATTATTTCACTCGTAGTAGTTGTCTTAATTTTGCTTGAGGAAGAATTTATTTATTTTTGACGACGTTTCTTTTTGGGTAATTTTGCGACGTTAAAAGTCCCTTTCTGATTTAGACTTGACAAATATTCGGAAACGATGACATAATCGACTGATTTGATAATACTAAAATTAGATGTTTTTTTGAATTTGATTATTAATCCACAATTCATTTAATTTTAAATAAAGTTAGGAAGAAATCCACGTAATTCACGTGAGAATGAACATCTTTCAATGATGAAATGGTATGTTTTTGGTAAAATTTACATTTCAGTTTACAGAAAACGGATGCAGTAATTAGACGTGTCGGTGCGGCGGATCGAATTCCGTGAACTCGAAATTTCAGGAGTCGAAGCTTCTGATGTAGCACTCAGATTCGGTAGAAGCTATACTCTTCACCATTTCGTTTCTAATTTGATAGCAACCTAATGGAAAAATAAAGTATTCCACACTTGATCGATCCACTCTCATACGTAATGCTCGACAAGCTTGAATTACGCACGTTGCATTTGTGCAAAAGTCGCAAAGTCGTAGTAAGGAATAAATCAAAAAAAATGCTGGCCACTCAAAAATGGTTTTTTTTTTAATTCCAATGATCATAACCAAATTATCGCAATGATCAACGATAACTAATAGAAGTAGTTTTCTACAGAAAATTAAACTAACATATGAAAATTAATTTCAAATTATAATTCAGAATTTCTATTGAGCCTTATGAACAAAATTATTTGCTTAACATCTGCCGCTATTGTCGTAATTACGGAGAGCACACTGTGAAATACAGCATCGCAGTATGATCGTTACGCTTTTCCTGTACCTTTCAAAATTACACTTTTGATTAAAATTTTCACCACCACATCCATTTCGAATAATTTCAACATTTTATTAAACTTAATATATTTATTATTACAACTGTCTCTCATCAATAACAAATTATTAAATTTACAAATCACACTACTTTGCTGTATTTATTAATTGAATTATTTTGCTAAATCTTTTTTTTTCCTACTTTTCCTTCTTTTTAATTTCTGATTATTCAATTGTCGTAAGCGTAAATGTTGCTGCCACCATTTTTGAATGATCAATGCAGCCAAGTTTCGTAACTGATACGGAAACAATCCACCGTTGCGTAACAAATAGTTAGCAATCTAGAAAAAGCAAAAAAGAGGAATTAAAAAGGATGAAAATTCATTATTCCACGAAAATCCTTTAAATTGAAAAAAGAACATTGAATTTTTAATTTTTCATTAAGTAAAAAATTTTAAGAATTTTCAACCAAATTTTTTACAACATAAATTTTAATTTTATTAAAATAATATTCGTACAAACAAATAGCCAACAACATCCCTTCTTCTCCAAAACGTTCAAACGTCAGATTAAAATAATCTCGTTTAAAATCATAAATTCCTCTAATGAAATTAGAATCATATTTTTGCGCTTACCACAGACAACGTTTCGTTATCATTTTCATTATTTAACTAATTTGAGGAATACAAAATGGAATTAAAATTAATGTAAAATGCTTACCACTTCTAATTCCAATATAATTTCCTCTCCTCTTCTATCAGCACATTCATCATTACCAATCTAACTCAACAAATTAGCTACTCCTTCAAACTTTACCTAATTATCAATACTTACTATCTATTTTCTTCATCTTCAAAATCTTACCTGTTGATGTCCATTAGCTTGTGCGCAACTCAACGGTGTATAGTCAACGGTACGTGCAAGTGCATTTACGGCTGCTCCACATTTTAACAAATATTTAACGCAATCATATTTACCTCTTTCACATGCTATATGAATTGGCATAAATTGATCCAAATCATCCTTATGAATGAGACAATCCTAAAAATATACTTCACGTATAAAATTTATTCCAATACCCCAAAGATAATTGATAATTCCACCTAATTAGAATTAGAATCGCTGTTGTTTAAAAAGCAATTATATTTCCTGATAAGGAAGTTACTGAAAACAAATGAACGAAAAAAAAAGTTTCGCATTAACAAAACAACTTTAAATTAACTTAAAATAAAACTATACAATTAGCAATATCGTTAATACAATGGAATATTTCATTAGATAGGCTTTTACAACATATTTTTCATATTTTTCTTTACTTCTAAAATTCTGCGATAATAAAATTTAACAAACTAACAGCTTTCATTATCAGTACTTCGATGCATGCAACGTAGCCACCAAATGCAGCACAATGTAGCGCAGTTCGACCAAATTTATCAGTATGCATTATATTACAATTCAATTCCGTGACCATAACACTTAACGTATGTGCTTGTCCACCCAAACAGGCGTAAAATATCGGAGTCCTAAATATATGCAAAAATTATAAAAAAAAAAAGATAGAATATGTTAAAGTAGCAAATTTTAATTTTTTTTTTGAAACAAAATTTTACAAAATACCATTTTTTTGGCAGAAATTAACAACTTTTGTTTTTCCCTTCACAATTTCACTAATATAACTAACCTTTCTTGATAATCGGTGTGTTCACAGTTAGCGCCAACCATTACTAGCAAACGAGCAACGTTTGTAAAACCTTTTGCTGCAGCAAGATGAAGAGCTGTTGCGCCGGAATCTTCCACTTCCTAATTTAATTACTATTATTACCGTTTTATTATTATCACTCTAATTATTGTTATTATTATTATTAATTGTCATAATTATTATCGTTGAAAACACTTCTCCTAAAATTTAAAAGTTTCAAGAAAAAAAACTTCGATTAAAAATTCACAAATTTTCATATTACGTAATAAAAGCAATAACTTACGTGAATATTCCATCCTTCTTTTACCAATAATTTTACCAAATGTAAACTTCCAACATGTGCTGCATGATGAAGTGCTGTATAGCCATACTTATCTTTATGATTACGATTTGATTGATAATATTCCAAAAAATATTGCACTAATAATTCTTGATCAAAGATTACTGACCACATGAAACATGAACGACCATCACTATCATACTGTTCCTTAAAATATTCCTTCATTATATTTTATTTTTATATTTATTCAGCTTTCTTATTTTTTCAAAAACAGTAATGATTTTTCTGATCAACCTGTGCAGAAATTAACCGACCATTCGACCGGCCGATATCATCAATCGATCAACAACACTACGATGACCACCCTGTACAGCATAATGTGCTGGTGAAATACCGAAACAGTCACGTGTAGCATTTCGAGCTTTAGCTGCTAGCAATTTCTTGACCATTTCGTCGAAACCACCTTTTGCTGCATAATGTAACGGTGTACGAGCGTCATTATCAAATGTCTTGAAAATTTTAATTAAATTTAATTTTGTCGTTTTTTCTCAAATAGTTAATCTTATATTCTCTCATATA